>JAUMJM010000016.1:37415000-37967500 GCA_033558235.1 Neomorphus geoffroyi
TCCTTATTTACTACATTTAGTCTGTAATAAGAGCAGTTTGTCAGATATAAAATGAAGCATTTTACTGTAGCTACTGAGAATGTAAGAATTGGTTTTTCAATTCATATTAGGTAGATAAACAAGAATCTAGATGCTATTAATTTTTGTCCCTATTAAATAAGCAGACTTAGGTTGGAGCTGAAGTTATTACTTTATCGGTATTTTTTCCACCATTTGTTTCTGCTCGTCCGAGCCCCAGCCACAATCCCAATCAAAGCGATAGACATTAGAATTCAATTCAACAATGTAGAATTGCAGAAAAATAAAAATGCAACACTAATTATCTCCAGCACTGCTGTAAAACTAACATTAATAAAATGGGGTAAATATCAGTGCTAATCATTACGCAGACTTACATTACTGGGAAATTACATGCAATATAGCAAAGACTTAAATGATGAAAGCAAACCCGCAGCTATTAAATTCATTAGCATATTTGCTGTGCAAACAGATTTAATTAAAAAGGATACAGTCACAACAGTTGGATTTAATTTAAATTTAGTTGTTGAATGTTCAAAGTGTTTGTCTGTTCACACAGAATTAGAGCCTTGCGCATGCAAAATATTTTGGAGATAATAAAGCCACCAAAATTACTAGGCTGGCTCTCTAAATCTTCTTCTAAAGGACTGGTGAACTAGAATTGTTTCATAGTGGAGAGGAAAAAACAAGATGTGCATCACAGATCTACTCACAGCAACTGTGAGCTCCACTCATTAAGATCTTAATTTCTCTTTAAGCTTAGACATGATCTTGTATCTGCTCAAATTAGAAACTGCTATGGCAAGAACATAGCCAGACACTTATGAAGAATCACAGAATCATAAGGTTGGAAGAGACCTCTCAGATCATCGAGTCCAACCGTACCTGTCTCCCCATTAAACCCTGTCCCTAAGGAACTCACCCACCCGTCTTTTAAACCCCTCCAGGGATGGCTACTCCACCCCCTCCCTGGGCAGCTGTGCCAATCCCTGACCACCCTTTCACTGAAGAAATTCTTCCTGATGTCCAGTCTAAACCTCCCCTGGCACAACTTGTGGCCATTTCCTCTCGTCCCATCGCTGTCACTTGTCAGAAGAGCCCAGCACCCACCCCATCACAACCTCCTTTCAGGCAGTTGTAGACAGTGATGAGGTCTCCCCTCAGCCTCCTCTTCTCCAAGCTAAACACCCCCAGCTCCCTCAGTCTCTCCTCATAGGGCTTGTTCTCCAGCCTCTACCCAGCCTCGTTGCCTTCTCTGGACGCACTCCAGCGCCTCAGTGTCATTCTTGGAGTGAGGGACCCAAAACTGAACCCAGCACTCGAGGTGCAACCTCCTCCACAATGACAGCAAGATTATGAAGCAAATCCACCTTTACTGGTCTGAAAAGACCCAGGGGAAACTGGCATCCGGGACATTATCTCCTGCAAGAGCTCGCTCTTCCAACACAACCATGAGTGGCAGCACTCGTGCACACAGAGTGAACTCAATCGGTACCAAGAAGACTCTTGGAGCTCCTTCCATCACAGAAAAAAAAGCAAAATATCTAAGTGATTTTTCCATTTAACGGCAATAGCCTCTGCCATGGCTGAGGGGAGGAGAATCAAGGGATCTGAGCAGGGATTCTGCTCGCGAGCCAAGGGGCCTGTTGGTGCCACATTTTTCACTATTGTGGTATGCAATGTTAGCATTGCTATCTAATTAAGGGGCTCTTGATCAGGGAGTGCAGGAGTAGGATGAGGGGTAATGGATTTAAGCTGAAAGAGGGGAGACTGAGATGAGACCTTGGGGAGAAATGTTTTGCTGTGAGGGTAGGGAGGCCCTGGCCCAAGTTGCCCAGAGCAGTGGTGGCTGCCCCATCCCTGGAGGTGTTCAAAGACAGGTTGGATGGGGCTTGGAGCCCCCTGATCCAGTGGGAGGTGTCCCTGCCCATGGCAAGGGGTGGCACTGGATGGGCTTTGAGCTTTGAGGTCCCTTCCATCTCAAACCATTCTATGATTCTATGATACTTAAGTAATTACCCCTGTTCCTTCAAGAAGGCACTGCTAGACAGGAAAGACATCTCAAAAAGTGGAAAGAAACTGAATAGGCTGAAAGAACATTAAGAGAAAACGTTTAGGTATTGCAGTTTTAGGTGATTAGAAAATAAGAACAGTTGCTGTTCAAACAGGAAATGTCCAGCTGGTTCATTCTTATACGATTTTCAAAGAAAAAGGAAACCAAGTGAACATCGGATGTAGGCAAGTCAGGTGAAAAATTACTTTAACTTCTGCCTCTGATACACCGAAACTCAGCCTACTGTACAACTGGGATTCCAAGACTACTGCCCATAAGCACCAGTAAGCATTTTAATGCCGTTACATATACACACAATACACACTCTCATGAAAAAGATTACACATTTTTAAGGGGTAACTGCTTCTATCATGTTAGTTGAAAATTAATTTATCAATTATTTTGTTATTAATTAGCACACTTAAACATAAATTCAAAATGTAACCCCCTGCCTTGAATAAACACAGCCTTTCAAATGGATTTTTGTAATGTATTGAATGATATTATAGATCCATCAGTGCACGCAGATATGTCTGTACTTTACATTCCTTCACAGCAGGCATCGGAGTGGTTTCATGGGAACCATTACAATGTGTGCTGCCAAATTCATATTAGCTTCAGGTGACATATAATTGTTTGAGTTTTTATATGACAAAAAAACTGAGCTCAAAAAACCTCTCTATTTCATAAAAAGCCATGTGTTAAAAAGAGGTTACATCAGCTACACATGGAAACAAATATTAATTCATCTGGAGCCCTTTTATAGAACTATGTGATCTATTCTGTGTGAAACAGAGGAGGGGAAGAAATCCTGGCCTTAGAGGGCAGGGGAAAAATGGCATTTCAAAAGAAAGGCAGGGGAAATTAGTTTTAATGTTTGTAGTGTAAGACTTTGACTTCCTTACTGGCAGAAACTATTCAGGCTCTTCATCCGGTATTTCTAATCACATACCACTTCTAGTTTAAACAACAGAAAAATAGGAATTCAGACTACTTTTGAAGGCTTTGGGAACACTAAAATATCTAGCAGCACATTTTGGCTTCTGAGCACACTTCTGGAAGCTATAATGAAGTATTTCTTTCTAGAATGAAGTTCTCCACAACAAGAAATAGAAATCTTTGGCTCATCCCTATGTGTTGTGATAAAACTTTCCAAAGGCAGCCATGGTCTGTCCATAAGCAAGAACCGCTGCTGTCCTCCAGATAAATGTTCACATTAAGGAACACAACTCTTCTGTCAAGTTTTGCTTGGATGAGAAACAAAGAAGAAACTGGAAAAAATAAAAGTCAAGACAAAAAATACCTTAATCTACAAACCCAGAATAAGAGCAATCAGAATTTGCAAGATCTTTATGCGGGAAACTCTCTCAAAATATGCCTCCTACCCTAAAATGACATCGTACAAGAAGCAATGGAACAATTTCTCTTGTGTTCACTTTCTACAACTGACACCATTTTCCCTTTGCCCTAAGTGCAAACCTATGGGGCTCCCAAGCTCTGTACATTGGTCACCCTTTCTCCGCTGCCTCTTCACTCTGAACGTAATGGACACTTCCATCCTGGCTATCCCAAAAGACAAAGATGTGCCTGGGAAGTGGGAGAGGTCAAACACGAGCACAGCTATTCATTACATATACTGCAACCAGATGGAAGTAACTCATCCATCAAGGAGCTCGTAATCCTCATCACATTAGCTCCTTATAAAAAGCCTCCTGCTCCTTCTCCAGTCCCCCATGGTTCAGCTTCCTCTCTTCCGTGCAGTTTTAGAAAATGAACCCTCTCTAACCCCACTGCCGCTTTTTCCCGAAATCATTGCCACCTATCACTCCATGGTTATTTTTAAACTTTACTTTTATCAATACTCATCCTGTAGCTCTGGGAGATATTAAAAGCGCACCAGGGCAAGGAAGGGCGTTTCTGACACTTGCTCCCTCATTCATCAGCCCCTCATAGGCCCGTTGGTGACAATGAAAAGATTTCACAATACCATGCGGCTGAAACTCATTCTCCCACTCATCCATCATGCTCAACGTAGCAGCCGTTCTACTTACCTAATCTGTAATGCCTTGATGCTCACTGGAGATTTCTTGAAGGCATCCTTCATTGTTGTTACATACAAAGAATAAGCCTTTGCCATTAGACAAGGCGACTAAATGGTGCAAGAA
Source organism: Neomorphus geoffroyi (assembly GCA_033558235.1). NCBI lineage: Eukaryota > Metazoa > Chordata > Aves > Cuculiformes > Neomorphidae > Neomorphus > Neomorphus geoffroyi. Next base: position 37,419,237 of record JAUMJM010000016.1, read on the forward strand.
TTAATGCAATACTGTTTCATCACCAACTCTTGGGTTCATATCTGTGGAGTTAGAGTCAGGTGTCTTTTAATCTGAATTTTGTCGAAGACCATACCAAAAGGAGACGAAAAAATTTGAAGTTTACTTCTGGGTGTAGATAAGCATCAAAGGACCAAGCAAAAGCCACCGCTGCTCATTCGTCACTTTTTGACAGTTACAGGCTTAAAAAGTGTCAGATATCCAACAACAAACCAAAAACTACATTGGAGTCTTCTTCAAAAAACAAGTCAAAAGTAAGGAAGCCATAGCTGAGTATTTTGATGGAACATACGTTTTTTTATTTAAAGGAATAACCAGCACCTGTGTGAGCAGCAGATACAGAAATACAGGACACAATGAAAAATGTAGGCCAGGTTTTGAAGAAGGGATGCAAGAGAGACAGCCAGATGTATGATTCCATCACATTGATGCAGCCATAGAAGAATGGCAACACAAACAGCAACTGATGAACATAAATAAGCAAAGAGCAACCAATGATGAGTGAAACAGTGATTCAGAAGGAGTTCAGAATTTATCGTGTCATTTCACTTAACTGAATTAACTATTATTTTTTGATGGTGCAATGGATCATCCATTCACAAATAAGCAAACCTAAGAGTGCCGTGTCTTTTGCAAATTAGAACGCTATTCGTCTCACATATTGTTAGAATGAGGCTTACAAATAACTACACAAAACTTATAATGTATTATTTAACCACAGATACAAACACGCAGACAAAAGTAATTTGTTACTGCGCCAGTTTCTTTCAGCTCTTTACCTGCTGTGAAGATTGTTTAGGTGTCTCAAAGACAAAAACATCTTTTTAGGCAGCAGCCTGGGGTTTGCATTACAATCCAAGACCAAGGCCACAGTTCTTCCAAGAGGCCAAACAAGGCCCTGACCTACATAAATATCAGCACAGCATGCAAAATTGTCAACAAATAGAGGATTTTACTGTGTTTTATGCACAAAATGGGACCCAAGAAAAGAAAAGGTCATGAAAACCTGACATAGTGGTAGAAATTGACCCCAGGATAAATTTTAGGCCAATTTTCTTATCCAAGAGACCACCTTTCTATCTTCATATTTACATACTAAGTAGAAAATAACAGGCCTGGATAGAAGGATTGGTTAGTCACAATCCTCAAACGTGAAGTAATAAATAAGAATGTCATACTTTATGCTTGTAAAATGCTTACAATGTGCAGCATATACAGAACAAAGACCATATACTAGAATTTATTCTTTTTAATAGAATACACTCTTCCAAGCATAATGAGCTCCTTTGTTTACTAGAAGAACATGCAATCACGCTAAGACCTGCATTTTTAGCAGACAGAAAGGTTAAGCTACACAGATTCACATATAATATTTATCTGCTCTGTTTAAAACTGGAGCACAACTCAACAGTGAGTGGAAATTCACCTCGAGATTGTAAAGTTATGGCAAGAAAACAAGCCAACAATAACACAGAATAGGAATAAAAAACAAAAGCTGAATGAGTCAACATCCCCAAAAGCCAAATGAATTTTATCCTCAATATTTTTAGAGTTCAAGGACTACTTAGATTGTCTCCACATCCCTCAAACAGAATCAGACCTTGCAAAACACTGAGTGCATCCACTTCTCCCACCAGACCTACAAGAGCACTCCCAGCCATGACTCTTGCCATGCTGTTTCCATTTCCTTTTAATCAACAAACTCTACTGTAATGTCCTGTCACCACCTCGAGGTATCTCCTAATAGCAAGACACTGCATCTTCTCTGGGTTGATGTACACTCTGACACTTACCAAACCCCTCTCATCCTATTATAGGAATGTTTTATGCAAATTCAGAATCTACTTAACCTAAAACATTCACAGAAGTAAGGACTGCTACATATTTTGGGGGGCAACAAGAAGGAAATTACACCTTTAGAGACTCAGAGATTTCCTTTCATAAATAACGGATTTATAGTGTTTTCTATCACAAACACTTGCCAGGAGGACGTTAGTCAGCGTACTCTGCTATGTAATACCTTTAGGTGTATTAGCGTTTCGACAAGTAATTTGGTTTGCCTACCCACTTGGAGAGAAAGAACAAAATAAAGGAAAAATTCGGAAGCTTTTGTACCAAAATCCATCCAATAGTTAAATAGGAAAGCAAAGACTTAAGAAGGATTTGAGGTAACCAAGCTCCCTGCAGAATATGACCCTGAAAAAGTATCACTTGTAGATGGTGTACGTTAATCACTGATCCCCACAAATCTCATCTGAAACACGTCTAATCAGTAATAACCAAACTGTCATCCTTTGAGATGACTACATTTCCCAGAATAGCTAAGACTGTTCCAAGGATCAAGATTCATTGTCCCTGTCCTGAACAATTAAGGTCAGGATTCTCCAGCATTCAGGTTAGAGCTGCTTCTCTCTCATATGTCAAGGCTCTGGCACAAGGCTCCTCCGCATCCCGCAAGCAGAATGCACAATTCTGAAGGCACCCGCCCCCTCTCTAAATACTTGGAGCTCAGTAGGAGACCAATCCATGGACAATTTTCCTGTCTTAACTTGATGAGCTTAAAATTTTATTAGAAGAAAGTAATATTACAGCCCAAATGAACTGATAGATGAGAAAAAGCCACCGCAACAAAGGCATGCACACTGACCTATAATTTGGACATCACAAATCATAATTAAAATGTAAAATCTCCAATATAATGAACACATGGCTAATTTAACATGCTTATAAAACACGCAGGCTTTTTCTTACATGATCTTTGATAAATTAAGGTATATTGACAATTGTATTTATAACACTGTAGGCTTCTTTAAAAGTACGTACTGGGGCAGGAGGGGCACAGACTGTCACAGGGAGGATGGTGGGGATTCTACACTGGGGGAAGGCAGAAGGAGACTTTCTATAACCTCAAAAGGCAAACCTAGATTTCAGAAAGTGTTCTTTAATACACCAATGTGATAAGGTTGAAATTCTCTGACTTAAGACAAGCTATTATTGCTAACTGTTCCCTAAACCCCACTGCTGTGCTTTGGGCTTTTGTATTTATTTATTTATTTATCAGTCTTCCACTTTCCTAAATCCAGCTGCAGACCATCTGATTTTCGCTTTCCTCTTAATGGCTCTTCACATTGAGGAATGTCTGCTTAGAAAAAACAGGTTTCAGTTTTGAACCCAATTTAATATTTTATTTAAAATTAGCTGCAGCTGTAAATACTAAAGGTACTTTTTAAATACCAATATTTTCACTAACTAGCTTACAGATCTAACATAAAAAGGGAAACTATTTTATTCAAACAAAATAAGCTGTAATAATTAACTCAATTTATATATTTATGCAGTGCATTACATCTCAAAGTGCTTATAAAAAGTACAAATCTGCAAAGTATCACCGATACATAAAATTCCACACACTAGGACTACCTGACTTTTGGCCAGGTAAGTAAAATCCCTTTAGATGGAAACGAAAGAGCATGGGCTGGCAGGGGAAAAAAAAGATGGGAGTACATTTTGTGCCTAGATTGGTTAAATGAGTCTGAAACATTTTGAAGACTTCTAATACAATGTTCTGATCAACAACGAAAAGTGATCAGTGTCAGCATGCTTTTCATTTAAGAACACGTGATAATACGGAGTGCAAATTTATTTACAACTATTTACTACCAAGATCACAGCATCACTTAATATCTTCAGAAAGGCTTGATAATGCCATTATCTTACAATATACAAATGTTTATCTTAAAATGTTGATCCTCCTATTTCCTAATCATAATCTGCAGATTTCTTAACACCTTTTTCTGTTAAGTAAAGCCTCTTAAAATGCCATGAGTCAAATGCCAATGCATAAGGGAAAGTGATGAATTCTTTTAGTTATTTTTAAAAAACATTTTCTCTCATGCATTTACAACAAAATCCACCACATTGTGAACCGGCAGAACTGAAAGCCAAGAACCTTCCTTTACCAGGGTCCTAATGAATGATCCCAGAGAATTAAGAAGCTCATTTTCAAATTCCCCAAGTTGGCTTGGCAAAACCAATGGAAAATGAGAACATTCAACACCGTCGAGTACTGCCAGCCCCCAAAAAGGGAAACCCACCGGAAGAACTGCAGAATGCCCTGGGTCAGTGCAACCAACTGCCTGAGACAGCCTAGAAAATCGCACCCATGTTCAAAACACTATTGCATTAACAAGGAAAACCAAGACACTGCAGAGAAGCTGGTAACATTTTATTTGAACCCTAGCACACCTCAGACAGCACCAGCAGCCAAGAAGCGGTGTATGGGTTCAAATCGTTTGTAAGGAGATTTTTGCATAATTTCACATGGACAAAACGCAACATTTCTCCTAAAAAAGAAGAGATAAGGCCCATCAAACACTAATAGCAGCGTCTTTTATGGCACAGCTTGCATATAAATATGAGAACAAAGTCGCCAACCACCACAACAAACCAACCACTGAAATAAACCCACTTACTGCAGAAGTAATCCCAAACTTCAACCCCGATTGTTACAAATATGAAACACGTAAGGGTGTTGTTGGAAAATAAGTAATACTGTATCCAGGTACTCTACTGAATGTGTTTGCCAGCCAAGTATTTGCTGGGTATTCTTTTTTAATCTGACCTTAAAAAAACCAAAAAGAATCTGGAGAAAGCCATTTCAGAATTTTTCTTCAACACTTATCTCAAAAATGGCCCATTTGATTCGTGAACATCTCTAATGTATATCATCAGTGACTGAAGGAGTTTTTTTATATGATTTTTGACAATTTAACAAGTCCTCCTGACAAATTAAATGGTTGTGTTGACAACTTAACTGTACTGCCAATCAATATTTTCAATTACTTTCATTGTCATTCAGAAAAAATACAACACGAGGTCATACAGTGGTAAAACCAAGTAAAGAAAATAAGATGATGCAGAGTTGGGGGGGGAGGGGGGGCAGTGGGAGGGGACTGAAACTTTGTGGCACAACATGCAATTTTGACATTCTTTGTTTTTCAGGGGAAAGGTTAGGTGGCTCAGAATAACTTCTCTAATTTGGATCTTGAGACACCTTGAGAATGCAACATAGCTTCCTTTCTTCCCAAAAGCTATTTTAAAAGTCATTAAAGTTGAGTTGCTGCCATACGGCACTTGGAGCGAAATCATCTTCTTTATTCCATCACTTCACATCATAACCTACATGTTCTTAACCAGCCTTATACAGGGTAGATAAATGCAATTCAAGAGAGTTATGGGTCAATTACATAACTTTTAAGTCAGAGTCCTGACCGACACATCTCTTTGGTGGGGAAAGAGCTGTATTTTCAAACATCTGTACCACCCTGAAGAAACTCTTCCTCTACGCTGGACAATGAAAAACTCCTTATCATAGCTCTGTTGGGAGATTAATGCATAGTGGCAAGACAAAACCTGTAATAATTCAGCATTGGTATAAAAATTTACAATAATTAAATGACCAAGAAATTAGAATTCCTTCATAAATTTCTCTTTTCCGTACTGCAGCAGGGAAGTAAACTACATGGTTAATATGCTTTTCTTTGCCCAGGTGATCCTGGCAGGTGGAATCCCATGGCCTGAATTCCAAGGCTTTCTACACCAGCGGCTGACTGAATGGAACACAGTGCTTCTTTGGAGGCAGAAGAAACTTGCTAGCAAGGACTCATGGTAGAGGACCCATAATTCAGGAATGACCCGGGACTTCCACTAGAGCCCTGCCTGGCAACTCTCTGCCTTGAGGAACGATCAGGACATCCAACCCCAAATCTCTTTCCTCACAAGATATGAATACAGGACACAGGCATGAAAGCTAAGTGCCAGCAGCTGCCATAACCTTAACATTTTCTGGCTGCCTAATTTAAGGTGTGCAAAAAGAAAATTTGCTCACACATGTAAGGGGAACCTGAGCTTTCAGCAAGCAAGGCTGCTGCAGGCTAAGACAGAGGGAAGGGGGCAGCCAGTGGAAAGGGGACAGATGGGAGAACGGCCCAAAACAAGTAGAGAAGGATGGGGGGTTAGAAATATGTGCACAGAAAGAAACTTTTGGAAGCAAACCAGAAAAAAAGCGTATGAGGAAGCAGGTTGGAAACCTGAGAAACAATGAAGGTATCGTACTAAGAAGATAAATGTGTCGAGGCCAGGTTATAAAGAAAAGCAAACGGAAAAAAGGTGTGAAGGTGAGTCTAGTTTTCAGTTAATCTGAGCACAAACCTTTTAAAGGGGAAATACCCCAAAATCAATAGTCATTTTAAAAGCAAAGTACTACGTATAGAACATATATTGTGTGAGAGCAGGTAACCATCACTTCGTGAGCCTAATAATCTCCCATCTTTGTCAGATTTCCTCTACTGGATAAAGAGTTCAAATAAAGGTGTTTACTAATATCAGTTTAACTCCTCCTTATTTAAACCATTCTAGAAGTCCAGGACTATTAAAAGATGTTGCCAGTAAGACAAGTAAGGTGATATTGCTGGTCACTCCATTTATAGATTTTATTCTCCTGCTATTAAAAAATAATTTATCCTTCATTGTCACATAGGGGAGGAAGTGCAGGAGAAGCTTTTCATACAGTTCTGCATCTCACAGTCCAGACTGAGAAATAAGCATGGGAAGACAGGAAGGATGCTTTTATCCCCAACAAGAAATCTGGAAAAAGGCATATTGATATAGTGGTTAAATATTGCAAACAACTATGGTATTCTTGGCAAAAATCCAGTGAAGCCTTTGTCCACAAAAAGCTGAAAATTAAGAAATACATCACAAAATACTGCCACGGACGATAATTTATGGCAACTCCTTTAAGTTCAGGTCTAGCATTTTACCTGCATTAACTCAATATTTACCATTTTATCTATCCCATTCTAATTCCGAGAGCTGTTTTAATATTTCCACCATTTATATTTAACAAGTCACGTGCATCAGAAATATTTTCAGGTAGCAAAGGAAAACAATCCCTTTCTTTTGACAACTGTTAAAGATTGTAAGTGTTATGATTAAATATATACGTATACATTATATGTATACACACATATCTATTATATGTGTGTGTGTATATATAAAAAATCCTACACGATCAAGTCTTCGTCATCACAAGACGCACTGTTTCTATTCAGGTCCACAAGCTTCCAAAGCTACCGATATACTTTGTGCAACAAAAAATAAGATTTGTCTCCTGAAGCGGCAGCCTACAGAAGTTTACGTGGAAAGCCCGACTTCTTGAGGCAGATTCCATTGCTTGTGGTGCTGCAAAACCAATGGATTCTGCACAGTTCTGTTAACCATCAGCAATTATCTTCCTGTCAAAGCTAAAGGTAACAAATTTCCCCATATCCAGCAAGGCTATATCATCAGCCGGACACCAACATCATTTGACGGAAACTAAATCACGATACCAGCCAAGAGCTCTGACAGACAAATGTGCTGCCTCCGAAAATCTAGGCCTATCACTCAGAGGAGGAAAAAGGTTCTCTCAGCTGGTCTTTTTGAAAAGAGATTAAATGTTGTAGATTCTATAAGTACAGTACCAAGCAAATCCTAAATATGAGAATTATTAATGGGCTTTAGTACTGGTCTTTTTAATCTTTTGCCGGCACACGCTCATCTATTTTACCTTGGTCTGTCTTGTTTCCTGATGGACATAAAAGGCAGGAACCATGCATTATCCGAGCCTTAATCAGAGACAGCAGCACAAGAACAATGTAGCTCTACCTATCACGTGGATGACATTTTAGCACTAGCTCTTCTTTTATAACGAAGACTATGTAATAAAAGATTACCTCTAAGACGTCCTGTCCTTATGCTTAACAATAACATTCATTTCATGATAGGCTACATAATGGGGATATCACTTGTTAACCTACTCGGTTACAAAGTACTGCATTATCGCAGTGCAATTGCAGTTTGGCTGGAATTTCCTGATAATCTGTGGCTGGAACTCACATTTTTTTTCCTCCCCAAAGGGACATAGAGTACAGTAGATCAGCTGGTAACTGCAAAACTACCATTTGAGTAGGGCTATCTTTAACCCATGTAATACCCAAGGTATAAAAAATGTGCTGCTTTGTGAAGCGGTGTCGAATATCGTTAAATACAAATCAAAGAACGTCCATTGACAAGTTAGTGAGATATTTTTCTTGCAAGATCTGGTATGACATTAGATGAAATCACAAACACAATTTATTTGCTAGAAGTTCCAGTGGAAAGCCGATGAGGGGGACTTGATGGCTGAGGGGATTGATAGTACTGGAAGGTGCCTTTCACCCCTAGGTCACTGGTTCAAACATGGGCCAAGCGAGTTGTGACCTAAAGCTGTTACTGTTTGACAGTTGTTCAATGACCTGTGTGAAATGAGCAGATTCAGACCAAGACCTATCAGGGAGATGTCCACTCCACATGGAACATACAGCTGTAGCAGACATCAATCATCATCCTTGTTGGAAGCACCTAATGAACTTCCAGAAGCTCAAGGAACTGCGTGGACTGTATGGACATCATTCCCCGAGGCGCTGACCCGAAGCAGGGGCTGCTACACAAACACAGCCTGCAAAAGACCTACACACACATCCTACATTTCAGAAGGCTGGAAGTTAATAAATGTTTCCCTAAGATAACTTAAACTACAGACAAAATCCACAAAGAAAAATCCTTGAAATCTGCTAATTAAAATTTAAACTCTAGATTGTATTTGCAAGCATTTGTGATTCACACAGAGAAGAGAGCACATTAAAGCAAGAAGTTCAGTTTAAAAGAGTACTTTGAGTTCCTTACCTTTTTTCATTTTAAATTTTTAAGTACTCTGCCAAATTGGCAGATTTTCTATAAAACAGAAAACACAGAGGGAACAAGGCCAAGACTTGGAGTTCAGTGAGAAACAGTGAAAAAAACCAGAGATCCACGAGAGCATTTCAACTGTTTAATGCTGATACCTCCTATTCTAAATACAGACCACAAAGTTGGGGATTTTTCCCTTCTTTGGATGTTCAGTGGGAGTTCTACAGAGAGCTTAAACATAGTTCAAACACTTCCATATTGAAACCAAAGTCTGGGATGGCATAGCCTGAGGAAAGACATGAACCACTTTTTTCCTTTTCTTTTTGATTTCCCTCATATAAAGAAGTAAAAGGATTCTTTACTCTAAAATGAAGAGTACACCAAATATGGATACAGCAGTTTAAAAGCTTCCAAAATTCCAAGAGTCTGCTTTTCTACAAGTTTTGAGTGCATGGGATAATGAACATACCAAACGCATTCCAAAGCCCAGGATCCCAACAAGGATCCTCACAATGAAGCTTTATATGGGCTTCAGATTCATTAGAACATGAAACAAACTTGAGATCAGGTATTGGGCATTTACTGAAAGTTCTTAATGATTTAAAAGGAGCTGTATAAGCAAGCTCTCATACCTGTACAAAACCATGCAGCTGCACAATTTTACAAAACCTGGAAACTATTAATCTGGAGACATTAGGTATTTAACAGCTACCTAGATCATTACTCATAGAACCATGGAATGGTTTGGGCTGAAAAGGACCTCAATGCCCACCCAGTGCCACCCCCTGCCACGGGCAGGGACACCTCCCACTGGATCAGGGGGCTCCAAGACCCATCCAACCTCCAGGGATGGGGCAGCCACCACTGCTCTGGGCAACCTGGACCAGGGCCTCCCCACCCTCACAGCAAAACATTTCTCCCTAAGATCTCACCTCAATCTCCCCTCTTTCAGCTTAAAACCATTCCCTTTCATCCCATCCCTGCAATCCCTGATCAAGAGCTGCTCCCCAGCTTCCCTGTAGCCCATCCCTTTCAGTACTGGAAGGCTGCTCTAAGGTTTCCCCGGAGACCTTTATATTTTTATTAAAGAATTCAAGCCAAAGAAAAAGCTAACCTGGATAAATGATGAAAATTGTTAACTTGACTTTACTTTTAACCCCTGTACGATCCCCAAATTACCTAAATAAACAGGCTACTCTTACTCATTCTGCATCAAAATGACACTTGAGAAACCCTACCATTTAATTAGCACGCTTTATAACATGGAACAAAAAGAATTTAAATGAAACACATAATTAAAGGCCATGTCATACCAAATCATCTTCATTTATAGCACAATAGAGCAGTGCCATGACACTGTTGCTACAGGCACCGAGTGCTACCAAGGGAGGACATATTTACCTACCAGCAGGAAACCTCATCCAAGAGTGCTTCGAACCTGAACTGCCCACATTTGTCTAAACTAATGCTATTAACGCCCTTGCCACCGTGCCTCTTCCAAAAGGACCCATGCATGTAGTCCTACATTACAGCCAGTATGTCCCATCTTCTGCCTACTGATCAGTGCACCTATGGCAGGGAGGGGGCAAAAGGAGAAAGGCAAGAAAATGGAACTGCCAGATTTCTCAGCCTGTCACAGCGTAATAGCTAAAATATGCTTTTTTCCTTTACAAATTAATATTTCTGTTACAAACCATTGAAAGAACTTTATAATGCCAATAACACCCGAGAAATCAGTCACTACTGTAGTTAATGACTGGTTTGGTCGATTGTTAACTGCCCTTAACTTCCCATGAGTGGTTAACTAACAAACCAGTCATTACCTACTTCATGGGGTTTAGAGGTTAAACATAAACTTGATTACAAGCTATAAATGTGAGTAATTTGAAATGTTATTGGTTATTACAAAAATATATGGTAATAATTTCCTCTTTAATGAAAGGAAGCATGCTTTTAGTGGTCCCTAGCTTCTTGTCGAGGCTTACGAAAATAGATCTGTGTATGATTAACAGCTACACTCTTATGATGGGCATCTGGGGCAAGGTGGCAAAAATGAATGCTGACCACTTATCGATGTCATAAAAATATAAGAATATCATTTTCTCTGTACAATAAATACAGGATTTGTTCCTAATTTGCAGTTCAGACTGCCCATGGTCGATACAGATTTTGCACAGACACATATACATTGAGAAGGTTTAATCCTTTGCTTGCATCGGGCAGAAATCACAAATCCGGAAGATTCAAAAAGATAGAACTAGTTCAGAAGAATCTTTCTGGCATAGCGGTATAACTACTGATAAGAAACACCAACGAACTTCACATTTCAAGAGAAATTTCACATGGTAAAATGTATGACTAAACCACAGAAAAATAATAAACACCTAAAACACAGAAAAATAATAAACATCTTCCATACTAATGTTTCTGTTTCAAATTATGAAGTGATTAGTTTAAAATATCGTACCATCATGAGGTTGAAAAAGCCTTCTAAGCTCATTCAGTCCAACCGTCAGACCAACACCACCATGCCTACAAAACCATGCCCTAAAGTGCCACAGCTACACACTTTCTGAACCCCTCCAGGAAACCTGTGAATTTTCCAACACTTTTGCATTTTCAGAATGGTTATTTTAAAGCAAAGCAAAGTAATATTCATAATATAATAGTGTGCAGCTCAGATTTCTGTGACTTCGTGACTTTGTCATTGCAGTTACTTGTGGTTTTTGGAAATCAGTACAAAAAAATTGAAGATATTGAGGGAGTTGCGGCTGGTGTGTTGGGCTTGGAGGATCATAGATTTTGTGCGTCTAAACATGAGCAATTAAAAGTATATTATAGCGGGCGGAATGAAAGCTATACAGTTTATACAGTTTATTCAAAGACTAACACTCACGAAGAAAAAATTTTGTTGATACACTCACTTTTATACTTTCTTTCCTCATGAAGATAAAAGTCTGTTGTAACATTGGGAAATTATCTCCTGCTGAAAACTGACCATTACTACAGTCACCTTCTTTTCTCAAGGCCCCACTTTGTTTAATATTGCATAAAAACATATTTAAGAATATTGTAAGCAGGGCAGAATTTCTTCAAACGGATGTCTGAACCCCAGGAAAAAAACATGGTTTCAATAATGTTCCGTGTAGTCCTGTTGAAAACAGCATTGGAGCTTTCTGCCTTCGCAATTAAAATGTTTTCAACACCGGGAGGGTTCAGCTCTACGTGCACCACACCAATACACACTAAATAGCATTAAGTATTGAATATACAGGCCATCCGGTTTCACAGCTCCATTGCAGCAATAATGTTCAGTATTTTTACGTTATGATTATTGTACAAGAAAGACATGAATTTCTCATTATGCTATTGGTGCAGATATGATAGCATTTATACAGATTCTTAAACCTATCAACCAACTACTTTAAATCACTGGAACCACCGCTGGCTTGCGATCAGTTGAAAACAAACTGTGCAACAGAACAGTGGGTGCTCGTTCTCATCTTCTGCAGGAAAACGCTTCAAAACCAAACTCCTCAACAACACCATCTTCAAAAGCTGCCTGGATATCTCAGGAATGTTTACATGCAAAAATTCACAGGACCTTTTAAAATCAGGTACCAGGTGCTAGGAACCCTCCCATCTAGTCTACTCAGTCCAAGTGGGGTCCCCCTAATACATACTCTGTAGTACAGATACTTACACCCCAGTCTATCCAGCTCCCCTTTCGTGGCTGCCAACCTGAAGCAGTGGCAGTATGCTACCTACCAAGAAAAAAAAATGCAAATTGTGAATGCTTCCCTGATGTCCCTTCATAGAGTCAGAATGGTTTGGGTCGGAAGGAACCTCAACGCCCACCCAGTGTCACCCCCTGCCACGGGCAGGGACCCCTCCCACCGGATCAGGAGGCTCCAAGCCCCATCCAACCTGGCCTTGAACAACTCCAGGGATGGGGCAGCCACCACTGCTCTGGGCAACCTGGGCCAGGGCTGCCCTGTCACTCCCTGAACTGATTCAGTTGACAGTCTGTAAGCCTGACGATACAGCAAACACACGATGAGAACTCAAAAGCAAGCGTAAAAGAAATACAAGAGGTAATGTGGGAGAGGATATAGGTAGATCCAGCAGGAATAGAGAAAAAGTTCACTCCTCTAGATTAAAGGCACCAGCCTTTAGTAAAGAGAGCTCCCGCCAGAAGGTCGGTCACGCTGCAGGGTGTTCCCCAGAGGACAGACTGAGGTAGAAGCAACCTCAAGGTCAATGGCTGACATCAAGCAACAAAGCAGCAGCAATTATATATGTTAATGCACTGCTCTTCTACATTACCAGGCCTCCCAGTCACACAGCATAGCAGAGATTCTCAATAAATTGTCTATAAAGCTCCTACTGGCCTTAAAGTCATCAATAACCACAGCTACCACAGCAGACACATGCATGCTCCAGTGGATAGAGCACAGGACTAGAAGATGGCAGGAGAAGGATCCCTGGCTGTGTTTCTGCTCCTGATCTTCCAGTTCCCTTTCTCCGGACACGGACTTATCGCGATGCTACATCACCAGTTCGAACCCCGAGATCTATTGGCATCCTCCTCCTCACACCCTACCAGAAGTCCTTCCTTCATACAAGCGTTTTCTCGCTCTGTACGGACAGAGAACCTCAACTGAGTTAAGACAGAACGCAAATGTGGAAGCACAGACATTTAACTACACGTGAATTTAGAGTCAAACATCAATTTTTTAGCACACTGTAATTTTGTAAATTACTTAATAATCATTGAGAGTTTTCTCTAGGAGAAATCTGAATTCAGAGTCAAAACCACACTGAAATTTCAAATGCAGAACGTGAGTTTTTATTAAAACAAACCTTTAAGACTGTCACAATGTATGTATGTCCTAAGAGTTAAGGTAAATTAGAAACAAGAAAATACAAGTTAAACAAATCTTCGTTAAACATCACCAAGACTATTTTAGTGTTGGAAGATCAGTCCTTCTTTGGGGGAGAATGAGGGGAATCAAGGAGGGGATATATAGGAAGGAAAGGATTAATGCATACTTGAAAACATATCCAGAGCGTTTCAAAAGCTCAAAATAAAGGTTTTTGAGAGACACGTTTTGAGGGCTGAGAGGAGAATTGATACAGAAAGCTAACCTGGCATGATTTTAGGGGATATATCTAAAAAGCCTAATCATTGATAATTCACAATTTGTGAGCCTGGTGGGATTTCATGCAGAGCACCAGCCTCACTAAGGTAATTGGTGCTATTGAAACAACACTGGCTCAGCAGCACGCTGCTTTCTTCCTCGCCTCTGGGCACAGGAAGGATCAATATTTGTTAGGATTGCTTCTTGTTCCAACAATGTAAGATTTACAATACTTGCTAGGATTCTCACTTTGTCTTCACACAACTCATCAGTGGAACCCAATTACTAACCTCAGACAAACAACATTAACATGAGCCTCTATGCTTCTTTATTGCCCTTCATCCAAGTCTCATTTCAGGGTCTTCAGGCAGTGCCACTATAACAGATACTACACTTTAAAGTGTGCTCCAAGGAATAAATTTTCAGTCTTTCATTACTCGTACCTTGATTTACTTCATATCATCTTGCCGCTATAGACAAAGATAACACACTGTAAATTACAGCCATCCTGTCTTGTAGTTTCAGAGGTAGGGGGAAGGCAGGGAGTGATGCTTTTGAGCTACAATTAGCAGTGGGCACCAGAGCTTCATTGCTATCATCACTACTGAAACTTGTTTTATCAAAGATGCAAAGCCATTATTTCACATAAACTCATTTCCTAAATTGCTTTATATTTATTTTGCACTCTGATAAATGAGAAACTCTACAGCAAGAGAAAAATACATATTTTTATATTGTTTATTGCATTAACTTCGGATAGGTAATCTCATTTAACTTGACTCAGGGGGCTATTCCTGCAGATTTTTCAGTCCTGATGTTTTAATAACACAGTAGCCTCTGATACTTTGCTGTTCATTATGTTCCTATTCAAGCTTAAAACACAGAAGCGAAACCCCGATGCAGATAATTCTGTTCCCAGTGTTTTAACTATTAGTGCCTAGTTTGCAATAGAAGGCTTGGAAAACAGTCATTGGAAAAATTCCTTCGAGTTAGCTGTTGCAGTACCCCCTTATTTGTCCTACAATTTCCTCCATCCTCCATCCTATTCCAGTGGCTGATAACTAAGAACATTAGTTTTATGCGACTTGTCAAGCTCAAATGAAAAGAGAGCTAACTTTAATGACACTGCAATTAATCGCCCCAATAGACAGACAGCTAAAAGACAAGATATTGACTTCATTAAGGATAATGTATTATGTCATTAAGTTGGTAGGGTCACCTTGTGTATCATATATGCTTGCTAATATATTGGCATTTTCCTCAAATAAGATAAATTTAGAGATGAGTGATAAAGCTGATTAGAAAATGTTTAATCTAAAGAGGCTAGTTTCCTTATATTCCACTTTGCAGTCCCAGGTATAAGTGGACGAGTAAAAACCCATTATAGAGCTGGGTTTACCTCAAATAGCAGGTCCTAGCAATTTATAACCCCTCTGGATTTTTTTTTTTTAATTTGTTTTTTTTTTTTCTGTGGGTGTGGGTGTGTTTTTTCTCCCCCTCAAGCTCAGGTATTATTACCCCAGCCTGTATTTCAGATTTGTTTTTACATGTATAATCTTTTTCAGTATATGTAAGGTTGCAATGACCACTGCATGCTAAATTAGTCTTGGTGTGCGAGAAATTAACCCTTTGCGAGCTAGACAATTGAAATTAGTTTAATTAGAAAAAAAGTGCTACAATAATGAGCTATTACAAAAATGATCATTCCTTCTAATGTAGAAACTTCCCTTTTTAGCCCCATCTAAAGGTAGTGTTGCTGGGTGATTTTTTTTTTTAAATCAATAACATGGAATATTTGCAAAGTAAGATCTGTCTGAAGCAATCCGTGCCACTTAACACCACACAAATAAGCCAGGTTTTGATATACACTGCCTTCCCCCTCATTTCCATAAGATAAGCTGGTGATGCACGTTTCTCTCACCAACACTA
Organism: Neomorphus geoffroyi; assembly: GCA_033558235.1. Taxonomy (NCBI): domain Eukaryota; kingdom Metazoa; phylum Chordata; class Aves; order Cuculiformes; family Neomorphidae; genus Neomorphus; species Neomorphus geoffroyi. Next base: position 37,435,094 of record JAUMJM010000016.1, read on the forward strand.
TTTCCTCGCGTTGCCAAGAATGCAGAGCGCTGCTCGTTTCATCACACTGGTGACTCCCTGAATATTGCAAGTCTGTAAATTACTTAATAACCTAACGTAAACTTAATGCACTTGAAGAAACCTCTTCTACACACAGTCTGCCTATTCCCCTAACTGCTTCAATAATCTGAAAACCAAAAATAAACGGGGCGCTGTTTATTTTAAAAGCTCTTCCCTACGAGATTGTGCTACAGGGTTAAGATTTACATTTATTAAAGAGTTCTCAGGTGCCAGACTTATTTATTCAGATCTGACCTAATAATCCATCTAAATCTTGTATAATCTTATTTACTGTTACACTTTAATTATTTGTTTTTAGTGAATTATACAGCATGCATAAGTTAAATAGTACGCATAAAGAGCAGGGTAAAAAAATCTACAGATCTGCTTTATTCAGTGAGCAAGAAAGCGATATTTTAAAATGAACATGATTGTTTGCCTGTTGCTATTAATTTATTTCAGCAGTTCCTCAAGAAAAATAATGATACTCTGGAGGATAACAGTCTGTTTACTGGTCAGTTCGCCTCCCCAGCACTGTAGGCAACACGCACAATCTCTTTGATAAGAACAAACTCCAATTAGCATCACCCACAATACCTCTCTCCAAACCATATCCCTTAACCTGCACCCCATCTTTTCCAATATTTCCATTAAGGTTGTCAAAAGCAGAAGTTTGGGAACCTTTCCTTGTGACCTTGGCATTTCTTCTCAGGCTCAGCGTATTGGCATTTTTTCCTCTGACTGCATCGCTTCTCATTTGTCATGATTATTGTTGAATTTTTCAACTGTCATTCCCGAACGTAAATCAATGGTTGTCGACTTCCCCTTTGTCATATCTGCACTGCCAACAGCCTTTCCCTTCTAAATGAGGCTTCCTCCCTTTCCATCCATTAAAAAAGGCCTGTCTTTTGGAGAAGTCAATCCTTTGTTAGGTCACTCCATTTATCATTCTTCCAATCAGTACCTGACACACTTATTCAGCCAGGTCTTCAACCACACAATCATTGTTCATTTTGGAAGGGGAGAGAAGGAGAGAGAGAAGGGGGTATTTTATTTATGCATGGTGTTTTTTGCCATCCATCTTGACCAGTTTTATAGTTTTCAATGCCCTTGTATCTTTAGGGTCCTCCCGTGTTTGAAGGAAATGCCAAATTCGGGAGAAGACAGCCCACACCCATAGGGGAAAGGGGAGAGAATACCAAGAAAACATTTTTCTGTGTTATAAATGAAGAAAAACCAGATATGAGAGAAGAATCTAACATAACTAACTCAATTTTGTTACAAAGGTGCTCTTAAAAAATACTTCTACATTAAAAAATAATTTTTAAAAAACACTTCTATGTTAAAATCTTAAAATCTAAAAAACCCCAAACCCTAACTGTATCAGAAACAGCAATGGATTGCATGATCTTTTTGAAAAGGTTTAAGCCATATAGAGTTATATTACAATAAACCCAGTTTCTAAGCAGAATATTGGTTCATAGTGACTTACAGAAGCCTTCAGGACATGGCTTGTTCAATAAAGAAAAGGAAGTTACTACTGTTATTTATGCGGCTGCAGTCATGTTTGGTTGAACAAATTCACAGAGCTTCAACCCCCTCCGCTACTATTTCAAATGATGCTATGAAGGTGCTTTCGTCATTCCTGGACAGCAGGTAAAAATGCCTGAAGTTTATTAGAGCTGCCCACAAAAGCAATTAGGAGCAACAAGCTTTTCCACAATAGCAGCTTATTATTGTTTGTTGTCTCAGGTGAGAGGAAAATCAATATCTAACACCCACCTTCAGATTTTTAAGGCTATGAGAGAGGAAATCGCTACATTAGATTTTTTAGGACTCCGGTTTAACCACCAATTTCTGCATTCGAGTCTTTCAGGTGAACACGTAAGAGTGGCTGAATACCTGAGCATATGCTGGTTAATAACAGGCAAATTCCATATATGACCAATGCTATGAGACAAACCCAATTGAGACTGGGATACAATGCTACAAAAGATAACGGAGTACTAGATTCCCTTTTTTAAGGACCAACGTGTTTTTACATGTCACCTTGCCGTACGGAGGCAAAACTGATTTTCCTGCTGTATTTTAAAACTTTGCAATATTGCATCATCATACAATATTGGAAGCCAATATCCAAGTTACCAAAACACAGCAGTCAAAATACCAGCATTTGTATTTCTCATTAAATCCATTCCACTAAAAGGATAACTAAAAGCAGTCTATATGGTGCTCCAAACTTGAGATGTCAACTAAGTTGATTTATTCTTCTCTTCATTGCCCTTACATCTTGCTTAATAAGACATTTTATTCAGATACTCCTGTAGTAACAAAGGCAAAAGCTTTGCTGCTGTGTCGTAGGAGCTTTATTTATTTATTTATTTAAGCCACATAAGGTAAGGGGTCATTTCCTCATGAAAAGGATAAAATACAGCTGATACTGTTTTAAATCATCTCATGTAATCCCATTCTTGTGAAGGCAATAGATTTACAGATAACAGCAGCAATCTTCCTCAAGAGGAAAAAAAACAGTAACCCTTCTGGAACCACAAAGTGACACGAAGAGGTGTTATTTGCAAACCAAAAGAGCTATTAATACACAAAACACTACATTGCAAGCAACTGTCCCAATTTTTATGAATGTATAAGGAGTAAGGAAAACCAAGCAGAGGTTGCAGTTCTAGCTCAAACATTACTGGTTTGTGCCCAGCAAATACAGCGCGTCCCATTTCATTCATTTCTAGTTCAGATTTTTACCAGCTAAAGAAGAGGGGGAAAGAAAGTATCTGATTTGGTAGGCATAGCTGGTATTCAAACTCTGAAGGAATATTCTTTTTTATCCTGTTTTATCCAAGTAGAGAGCTGTATCATTCACTTATTGGCTTAAAAATTAACATTCATAAGCACAAGCAACAGACACCATAGGAAAACTGCCTGGATAAAGAAATACAATCCATAAGATCATCTCCCATTTAGAAGCTCACAAAATACCTAAACATAAAGGGAAGGGATTATTGTAATTTCCTCATTTATTTAGTTTCGTAACTTTACATAAGGTGCTAACATGAGAAGTGCAGATTCTTTTTTGATTTGTTCATTCTGCAATTTGAAATTACCCCACAAAAAACGCAAAATGCCCTTTGAGTCCAGCATTGAGAACTCTTAAGACCAAGTGCCATCGTACAACCTCAAAACATACACGTTCAAGGTTTAATACATTTCTAAGAGATAGTAACGAATGTGTTGGTTTTCAAATGCAAACAATGCTGTCTTTCAATACACTCTTAAAAAAAAATGTTTAAAATGCCTAGCAACACTCTAGATCTTTCCTTGGTGCTAATATATTCTCAATTTTCTGCTGTTGCTACAACAGAGGATAAGTAATATAAAGTTTACAAATTTTCACTGGGGCCTTCCTCCTTCAGGATGGAATACATTGTTGGACACCTGATATTCAAGCCAACGGAAAAAGTAAGCACGGTATGACAGCAACCAATTATATGGATTTTTAGCCTCTGTATTCTAATCATGACATAATTGTTGTTTATTATTTAGATAATACGTATTTGTAGATGGAAAATGAATTCTCCCATTCAATGCACTGCAACAGAAATAAGATATGAAAGCCTGTATGGACCGAGGCATCAACAAGTTTGTATTTGAACTGGCTCATCATTAACTGAGAAATCTGGCGGTGCTTATGACCAAAAACTGTGACCTGTGTTTCCATTTCTATCACGTGAGAGCCACTAACTCTCATTTTATTTCAAACCCAGTCTTAGCAGCATTCACAAGTTCTACGAAGCAACACTCAGAAAGTTAACTGCATTTAATATCTCCTATCACAATTATAAACTGAGACAAACCCTGCAGAGTTGAAATCTACCTAGCAATACTTCCTTGCAGCTTTCATTTCGCTGCTCAGTATTTTTCAATATCATTTTATTCCAGAACTTGTTTAACATGCAGTATGGATTTGCTGAACATCTGTGCACAAGTTGTATCTTGCATTTTTCTATGGGACACTATTCCTTCAGAAAAGTTAAGGTAACACAATGAATAAGTACAGTAGGGGCGGCGTTTCTAATGCTCTTCTAATCCACTGGCTGTGTAGCCCAGCACCTTTTAATGTGTTACCCTATAATAAATATTTCTTTTTAATTTTAATATTTTACTCTTTTTTTTTCTATTTCTCCTTAAAATATATTTGTAATCAGTCCTTACAGGGAACTGTATTTGTGAAATACCAGTTCTATTTTAAAAAGCTGTATTGACAGTTAATCGGGGTGGGGGACAAGGTGTATTTCCTACTATCTTCAAAATAAAAATAACTTTTCCAGCATTTATGGAAAACCTCTGAAATCAATCAGTGCTGCTGTTTGTGTGGCACTGCGCTAGTGCCGGGTATAAAGAGTAATGATGGACAGCTGGATTAATTGTAACATTTAAAAAATTTTAAGGAAAAATTGTTACTTAAGGTTGATAACCAGATTTATAAGCTAATACCTCACGAGTGGCTAACAAGAGATCTCCGAGACAATTCACTTTGGTTCAAACACCAAGTTCTTCCAACGCTTACAGGGACAAAGCTGCTTCTATAATAAACCCACTGCCGCCTCGCAGCAGCGATGGGCCAGTACAGTTACACAAGCTGGAAGGGAAGGGAAGGTCGCAGGCTGTGTGGTACATTAAAAATGCCAGAAAGCGACGCTGATCATCTTGTATTTCTTTTTCAAAAAAGCCTCTAATCAGTTTTAAATTTCTCAGACAGTTTGCTTTCCTGTTGCACCTCGAAATGTGTCATTTGTCTATTTAAAAACATAACAGCTCACCACCCCTCCTGGCTGGCTTTCATTGGCCTCTCTTTTTTCCCCCCGTTTAATGTCTCTAACTTTATGCCATGTTCTTTTCCTCTTTCAGCACGGCTGAGCAAGGCTGACAGGCGGATTCCTTTGCTTTTCAGGGTATTAAAGCCACTTTCCCGCTCTGACAGCCTGTTCTACTCTGCCACCTTATAGCTCTGGCTTCACACTTCTCTGGGCAGCCACTGCTTCTTGACAGACCACTGTCACTTCCCATCATCCTCTCTGTATATCCTGTTCTCTCCCCCTCAGCACGCATCCCGACTTTCCAACCAATGCAATTATTTTTTTTGACAAGCCATCCATCAGCTTTAACTTTAAAAGCACTTTCCGCTGATATCCATTGTTAAATCCCTTGCTTTTTATGGAGCTTGCATGAGAGAATATGATATCAGACATTCAAACTACCAAACCATGTAAATTTACTTTGTTCTCAGCTATGTTTCCAATTTCACGTCCAATTTTTCGGTACATTATGCGTAGTTGTTGTGCTTAATATGATGTTGTCAAATCCCATTAAAGTTCACTGCATTGCACGGCTTTAAAAACAGGTTACAATTTGCATTCTATAAAGAAAGGAAGGAGTGCAGTCTGAAGTCAAGCTGAATCTTATTAAAATTATCTGTTCAATTGTTACATTTGTAGATGGAGTAATTTTGAGGCATTAGCTGAGACACATATGAAAATGTCAGTGTGCCAACTAATGACAATGAAAGCAAAAGGAATATATCTGTGAAACTCAATAAAGCTCCTTTGCTGGTGACATAAATTTGATGATAATCCGAGGAAATGAATAAGGGACCATCCAGTTTGAATAGGAATTACCTTTTCTATTAAATCACTTTGCTGTATTTCCACTTGGCCTACATCTTGGGCCTATGCCACAACGAGTCTCTCCCGGTGGACTAAAAAAATCCCCAGAGGAGTCTCTTGAGGAATATCTTTCATGTAAGCCTTGTAACCAATTTCAGACAAGACACACTTAAAGACCAAGGAAAGAATTAGTCTGCCTGCCCCTCCTTCCTGCTTTCTGTAAATGAGGGCAGATGAAACGATTTGCTAACGTCCAGTTAGGAGACATGTCCAGTGATGAACACCACTGCCCTCTCCACCTAGGGTTTTACACGCACACAGGTTTGTGTTCTCACATACAGAACGAGAAACGGATATAAACATACACAGGTATAAATAAAAAGTTCACAAGTTGCCAAAACGCTTGGAAAATAATGGAAAAGGCAATTTTTTAATGGCATATTTTAGTATAGTAGCTCACAGCCTTTAAATCCCACCCCTTGGCTATGGGTGACTTGTCTTTTCTTCATAGCAAGAGGACAGGCGACAGTCAGTGAAAATAATGCTTCCACAAGCGTCATTCAGCTACCACTGTGTATTTTTAACAGCTCAATACAATTCAAAACTACTACAAGTATGCAAACTTAACACATTGCTCAAGTTGCACTGGTGAAGTCACTCTTTTGACTGTAACAAAAAGGAGAAATAAGTCTATTTGGCAAATCTAAGCTCTAACCCTCAAGTAAAATCTTCTCGGACTCACCCTTTTTGTATCCAACTTCCTGCCCAGGAGACTATTTGGATAGGAAAGCTGTAAATCAAAATTATCTATGTGAATCTGTGAAGTCAATTTTCTCGATAAAGGAAGGACAGAGTTTGAGAGTTTGCACGCGCCCTCTATAGTTAAGGACACCTTTGAACAGATCTTCTCCACTTTGCTGCTATGGGTTTTATGCATTACATCCCATTTTCTAAAAGAAAAGGAGCAGTGACTTCAAGCACTGGCAAAATGGTACAATTTACTAATAAAGGAGAATAAAGAGGATCATTTATTTCCCCCTTTTGTCCATGTTGCTACTCTACTTTCTACCAACTTGTCTCAAAGACACCAGCATTAAAAATAAAACCTGCTTTTGCTCTTTGTATCTCTTTATATTACTTTATTTCTCTTTATACTTTATATTTCATGTATATTACTTTACATGGAGGCACTCATACAGACACACACCAGCCTCCCTAGGGTCATTAGCTAGCAGCTCTGTATCAACACAGACACCGGTGGCACCTCCTCTCAACCCATCGCACACACGTTCCCAAGGTGAAGGAGCCTCTTTAGGCATTAAACACATTTGTTAGCAATGGTTTGAATGTTTTGCCCTTTCCTCTGATAAACATATAAACGTACTATGGTCTTACACCAATTAAAAGGAAATTAATATTGCTGTCATCCACTTAATCCTGTAGGGTGGGCGATTTTTTTGTGAAGTTCGGGGTTTTTTTTCTGTTTCGGAGGTTAGGTACATTTTTTTCACAGTTCATCATTGGTCCAAACGGAAAGCAAACTTTTCAACACATCACAGAAGTCATCCCAGAGAATATTAAATGTAAACTAAATCAAACAACCAAAAAACCATTTGTGGGTTCTTCTAGCATGATCTAAACCCCCCTTCCAACCCACACATTCCGCCCATCACTTTCTTTTCAAGTTTAAATTATTTTCAGGTAATTCCCATCTTACGATACAAACACCATCATTGATATGATGGAAGAAATACTGAGCCCAGATGAAGATGTCTCAGGTCTTTCACGGAACTGCCCTAAATCCCCAACAGCTTGCAAACAATCAGCTGTAGAAGTCATTCCCTCCCTTCTTCACTCTTTTCACCATCCCAATATTTGTATTTAAAGCTGAGGCTTCACATATCTGAACGGGACAGGAATATATTCCAAAACCGGACAAAGCCCATCCACTTCTCTCCTGAAGATGAAATACAATTTACAAGTACACTATGGCTGCAGTAACCTGATTTTTAATAGTATTTTAGATTCATGGGTATCTTAAAGGGAGGAAGCAGGTTTCTGTAAAGTGCAGCAGACCGAGAGCATATATGGAAATGTTAGCAAAAAAGATAGAAGTTCCTAGTATGAAATGCACACCCATTTACACTTCACAAGTATTGACTTTAACCCATCTTCAGATTAAAGGCAATGAAGAGCAGCCATCCCTCAGAGCGCGAGAAAGGGCTGTGTGCACAAGGTTGCACCCTTTCCATCAGTGGTGATGCTCTAAATCGGAGCAAACAAAACGCTGGACTTAAAAAGCCTGATGCCCTTTTCGTTCCTGCCACTTATTTCACAGATTAAATCCACACGTGTATCAGAAAGATGGTGACAGAGAAAAATTTACTTCCAACGTGCTGATGAAAAATGATGATCCCTTCTCACTACCAGAACTTTCCGACATTTCACGGGTTTTGCTCTAAACAGTAACTACTTCTTCCATCCATGAAGAAAAAATCCACTCTTCCGCTTGTGCAAAAGCCATGCTCTACTTCAAACATATTACATTTTCAAGAGCACAGAACTAATAATCAAGTACAAGTAGGAGCTCCAGTTACCCCAACATTCTCTTTGTAGCTTACCACCCTTTTCTAAATCTGTCACTACAAAAAACATCAACTACAGTGAATGACAACATGTTGTTTTCTGCTTGTTGACTTGTTACTTGTTCTAGTTTCCAGGTAAAACACCTGCTCGGGAAGAAGCAGAAATGAGAATGTGTTCATACAGTAGAGTGATAAGGTAGCAGAGCTTCTTACTACATATTTATTAAAATTATTCAATAATAAAGGCAAAAAAAAATCTGTTGGTATTTTGCTGATCTTCTTCCTTTGTCTGAAAGGCTTTGTTTGCAAAACGTTAAAAAACATTAGTGCAATTTTGAAATGCAAATAATACCCAGCATCTCAAAGACTGAGATACCTCAAAGAACATTATTATAGAATTAGAGAAGCACCACTGATCTCTTGTCTGAATGAACACAGACTAAAGGAAGATGCTGCGGATATGTGGGTAACCCAGTTGAGTGGGAACAGAAGTATTACTACCTGTCACGAACTGATCACTTAATATTACAGAAACTGCTAGTTTAGTTTTTCACTTACTTTTCATCTCACTTAAACTCTCTTTTATATTTTACTTTTATTTTTACATTTATAAACACTATATGTTCATTAGAACTTTTTTTTTAAACCGCACACCAACACAAATGCACAAATAGGATTCAACTAGGATTAAGTAATAAATTTAGCATTCGGTTTCTCATCATCAAGAGGGCTAAAATGCCTTTTCCCACCTCCAAACAGCAACTGCATTTTCCCTTCCTCATTTATCCTATTTTCTAGCTGTTAAAAAGAAATACAGATACTACCTCAGAGCCAGCAGTTTTGCTTAACTCACTTAAGCATAAAGATTCAAGGCTCGGAGCCTCTGCCCTCACCACCATCAATTCTAGTCCCACCTGAAATTTAAAATACTAAAGTGATTGTGGTGAATTTCTGGGAGTCAATCTTTCTGGCTGAATGGTTGTCTTCTTGATGGAGAAGGGCAGTTATCCCTAAGGAGAAGGGTAATAGTCGGATTTTGTCTTATCCTTTAAGTCAGAGCAACCACAATCCGCTGAGTCAGCCATACACACAGGCAATCATCTCAGTGTTGCTCGAGTCCACCTTTCCCAGGAGCGCTCCCAGATGCAAAATCAAAGCTAATGGCAGTAAAGTGGTGTTCTAGGTTGAATGTATTAGGAGATCAATCCAATATTTTTATAATAGCACAATACTAATGATAAAAAAAGCTAGCGCAGCTACAACACTACGAGAAAACAAGCATCAAAAGGAAAAGAAAATATAAAACTAAGGTGAGAATATTTAAACGGTACAGCAACATCCCACAGTGAGTTACAGGGAAGTTGTGAAAATCTTACTAAATAAATTAAGATAAATAGATAAACATAAATTTGTGTTAATAAATTGGTTTACCTGAAGGCCACTACGTTTAGTAGCGCTCAGTACAGAAAGTACAATTTCATCTGGGGTAACAAATTTCCTGCACTTTGTTGGTACACGTGTATGTTACGTATGTGAAAAATACACCAGCGTATGCTTTTTGAACACACGTCACTCGATTGGTCATTATTTCTTTACTCTACTGGATGTAAACTTCTCAGTAAAGCAAATATACCCAATTTAGAGGCCCAACTTCTGAAATACGTTGTGCCAGGGTGCGCAGGCTGTTGCTAGGTTTATGCAACTTCCATAGCAACCACAGCCATAATATAAGGAGCTGCCCAAAGAGAAAACTTTACATAAGGTCAACAAGTCCCCTGACTAAAATTTTATATAGTGCTCAATCTTCAACATACAGCCAACCCTTTGTTCCCTTCACAACCCGTAGGCAAAAAAAGCTAATGAGAACCACAGACAACATATTAAATGATGGTATTTTCAGTACAGCTGGGATTCCATACAATAAATAATTTTAAAACTGTTACCCAACAATGTACAGCGATAAAAAGCTGACAAGGTCTTCTTAACAAGCATTACCAGCATGGTTTTGCTATTGGCATGAAAGATTTTCTTAAACACTTACAGTGATTTTTCAGCTGCTTCCATAAACACCTTGCTGTCACTTATCACCAGTGGGAGACTTCCTCTTGATGAATATTAAAATTAATAAAATCTTGAGAATCAAGCCAGCAACAAATACCATAATCAAACTCTTCAGTGCTTTATTATTATTCTTTATTATTCTACAGTAGAAGTGGGCTTATTTCCATTAAACACAACACATAAAAAGGAGTTCCCAATCCACTCAAGAAAGAAAATAAACAGGAATTCCAGTTGCTAACAGGTATTTCTTGAGGGGAAAAATATATGTATATCTATATTTCTCCATATAGGTCCAAATTAAAACTGAACTTACAAGAACACCAGGATAAACCCACTGGACCACAGAGATTTATCTCCTTTCTAGAAAGCAAACATATTCCTTGTGCTTGCAGACCATTTTGATATAAAGCAAAAGAAGCACTCAAACCTTATTCCAGGGTACTTCCTTACATATTGTGCACAACCTGATTGGGAAAGCCTATCTTGTCTAATCAAAATGATATCTAAGCAAAGTTTAAGTGCTACTCTGCTCAAAATAACTAAGTAAGAAATGGCAGATTCAGTCAATGGGTCTGCCATACAGGCTTGATCAGAATGCTCTCTTCTTGGTTCTTCATGGGCCCTTTTTAGGTGAGAAATACTAAATTAAGGGATGGACATAAGAGCAAAACAAATACAACCACTCTAAGCTTTCGCCGTGTAGAACATGAGATTCAGAGGATTCAGGCACAAACCTTCATAACAAAAAGAACTATAACATTTTTTTCACAATGAAATAATGAAGGAGAATATTTATCATTTTTAGCACATTCTTATGTAAAATTTGAAATAAAATAATCATTTCTAGAGTTGAACGGAAGGAGCCACAGCTAGTACACACCTAAAAATCAACAACCCTCAAACTGCTGCGCGCATCTAAATTTGTCCCAACAGTCTGAGCCCTACACGCATATTCTGTGGATATTTTTATCCACTTGAAGCCTTGAAACAATATTTAACATAATCAAAAGGACTTAGGACAAGTACGGAAAGTGAATTACTTTCATTCCCAAAGCAGATGTTTGATACTGTCCCTGGAGGTGCTTAAAGGGAGATTGGATGAGGCACTTAATGCCGTGGTTTAGATGATTAGTTGGTGTTGGTGTTGGGTCGTAGGCTGGCCTCGATGATCTCAAAGGTCTTTTCCAAACTTGTAACACTGTGATACTGTGGTATTTAAAAAGTGAAACAAAAACTGTGAATCCCAGCACTTTGAGGATCAGGGAAAGAAAACTAAGAAGTTTCTATCATCTCTGCAAAATTTTCATCCTCGTTGAAGTTTACAGAAGTATTTTAATATCCTGGTAAGCAAATCTGTTCTGCCACATCTGCTTCTCATATTAAGCTCTTCTTCCAAGGCTACATTAGCTTCTAGCACACTGCCTTGAGACACTCACCACCTGGCTGGGTAACCAAGAGGCTGTTCCTCCAAGAGAATCAACAATGATGGACTATCTTGTCAAAAACTCTTTACTAGCACACCACCACTATGCAAGAAAGCTCACAGACAGATGTAAGAGTAACTTTTATGCTACTCAAGCTGAACAGTTCCAAGAAAAACAACCAGAGATGAGTGAAACACCTGCAGTTGATAAAAACCAGTGATTTACCCACCATCATTGCGACACAAAGCCACTGGGTATTAAGGTGTTGGTTCAATATAAGGCAATCAACAATCCTGGAATGCTTTTCTTTGGAAGGGACCTCAAAGCCCACCCAATTCCACCCCCGGCCATGGGCAGGGACCCCTCCCACTGGATCAGGGAGCTCCAAGCCCCATCCAACCTGGCCTGGAACACCTCCAGGGATGGGGCAGCCACCACTGCTCTGGGCAGCCTGGGCCAGGGCCTCCCCACCCTCACAGGAAAATATTTCTCCCTAAGATCTCATCTCAGTCTACCCTCTTTCAGCTGAAAACCCTTCCCCCTCATTCTATCCCTGATCAAGAGCCCCTCCCCAGCTTTCCTGGAGCCCCTTTCAGCACTGGGAGGCTGCTCTAAGGTCTCCCCAGAGCCTTTTCTTCTCCAGGCTGCACAACCCCAACTCTCTCAGCCTGTCCTTGTACAGGAGGTGCTCCAGCCCTTGGACCACCTCCATGGCCTCCTCTGGACTCACTCCAACAAATCCATGTCCTTCTTGTGCCAAGGACTCCAGAACTAAGTGCAGGACTGCAGGTGGGGTCTCACCAGAGCAGAGGAGAGGGGCAGAATCACCTCCCTCACCCTGTTGGTCACCATTCTTTCGATGCAGCCCAGGATACAACTGCCTCTCTGGGCTGCAAAACCATATTGCCTGATCATCTTGAGCTTCCCATCCAACAGTAACCTCCAGGTCCTTCTCATCAGGGCTGCTCCAAATCCATTCTCCACCCAGTCCCTAAACTGTGCTTAGGGTTGCCCCGACCCAGGCGCAGAACCTTGCACTTGGCCTTGTTGATCTTCATGAGGTTCCCACTTTCGCTTGATTTAATACTGTAAACTCCACTTTAAGAGGAGTTTTAAACTGAATCCACGGTTACTACTTCCCATACAAAAATTTAAGGTATGTAGGTGGGTTGGAGGAGAACCTGTTGATTTTGGCTACTTCGTCTTCCTTAACGCTAATACTTACTTACCGTTATCAGATGGCATGATAGCACGTAGAAGAAAAAGGAACTGCACGTCACAAGAGCAAGTTCTGAAAGGGACAGAAATAAAGGGAGTTCTTCCCAGTCCCCTCTCTCTAATCTTTTGCCTCAACATCCATTCTCTTGGGTGACAAAAAATCTAACACGTACACCAGGCCAGCACCTCTTCTTTCACTGAAGTCCATGAAGTTACCCCACTGCAGCAGATTCTTTGATTCTACAGACAGTGCTCCGAGATAAAGATTCACATATCATAGCAAATGCTGAGAGAAGCGATAACTCCTTTTGAGTGCCATCACCCTCAGCACATTTGTTGCATTTTCTTTTTAGCAGAAACAAAAGGATTACATTTCATGCCATCAATCCTTCAAAGCAATACTTGTCTTTTCATTAAACAGTAAATGCATTTACCTCAAATATTTTCAGATAAAAATCTCTAGTGATCCTAAAACGTTCAGCTGCTCAATCCCGCATAGCCTTGACAACTCTGCAAAATCACTTAATGTGAAGGCTGGAGGCCTCCAGAGCAGGGCCGGTTCCTCCCAACGGATGGCTCCCTTCCCCAGCTGGGATGCAGTTCTTCCTGGGAGGCACCTCATGACATCTACCTCTAAAATCATTCAGGTCAGTTCCACTTAGAAGAGAGTGTTATGAACACCTGAAGAGCACAGAGCTAACACCCTAGAAGGCTATGCGCGTTACTTTTTATACATTAACGTCTCACAACTTTTACACCATTGCCTTCCACGCTCCAGAGATGTGAAAGCACCTCAGCACTTCATACACCGGTTACGTTTCTTGCACCTGAAAAATCTCCTTTTCTCCCCTCCTTCTTAAGCTCTATTTGTTTAGGGCGTGTGGGAGAGTTCTGGCTGGAGGTGTTCTCTAACATGGCTTTAAAGCAATATTGTGCTGCCATGCGGTAGCTCTCTATTGTCAACCATAGCCTTCATAAATGGGTTTGTAACGAGAAACCCTTGTTTGTCATGCTGTAGGTATGATTGATGTCGTATGAGTGAAGTGAAGCCACAGTGACCATCTCAATAACACGAACAGCTGCCAAATATTCATTTAGCAGAATGAGTTTAAAAAACTTTGAGCAGATTGCTTTCACAAGGCTGCTTTCAACAAAAGGAAACATAATTAACGAGCTAATATCAGCATGTGTCTGGCTAAGCTAATGAATATCAAATTACACAGAAACCTGTATAAATCATCATTATCCTGAATTTTAATTGAACTTGCAATTAAACATGACAAATTTTATATACACTAAACCTTTAATTTATACTTTCAAATAAGAAATAATTTATCATTTTTAGTATTTCATAGTTAATTTCCCAATATGTACACTTCTAATTAACAAGGACAGACAGGCATTTTAAAAAAAAACAAACCTGCTGAATAGCTCCATTGGTTACAACAACTTTCAATAGATTAAAATCAGGGGCCAAAAACTTACAGCAGTGCAGCAAGCCACTGCTTCTGTAATACACAATTTCAAACCTATCCCTTGAATACCATGTGCAACTCGAAGAGAACTGGGCTGCAGCTCCGTCCACGTGGTAATTTGAAATCAGGGTAAGGTTTCTTCAAAAGCATCAATAGTTTATGAACAAATTCACAGTTTTAACTCTGTAAGGCTCTATTTTTGTAGTTTAGTCTTATTGTCATTGTGGACTAGAGCTGTCACTTTACAAAACACTGGTTCTCAATGAAAGATCATCTTACTCAGCATCCACTTTAATCATAATTATATATTTTCTCATTTCAGATCATTTCCTTTTGCTTATGTCCAGTATGTACCAATAACCTCAAGAAAGGGACTCCCTCCCCACCTCCAAACAAACATAGAATGGTTCGGGTTGCAAAGGACCTTAAAGATCATCCAGTTCCACCCCCCCGCCATGTGCCTCCATTACATTTTGGTTCTGTTCATCATCACGTTCATTCAGTTTATATCCACTTCTAAATTGAAAAATTTGACTCACTGAAAAAAGTCGAGTCTTACAGCTGTGAATCTGAAGTTTAGGGACAGGAGCTGCTGTGTTGCTGTAAGCACTCACAAAGTTTTGCGAGCACAGCTAAGTCAGCTGGAGGAGTGGGAGGGAAAGCACACCCCAACAGCTGTGCTACTGAAACCTGCCAGATGGATTTGGGCAGGCTGGCATGGCAAGGTCTTTGTTCAAGGAGGTGCAACCATACTAGACGAAAACAACCTCCCTCCTGATATACCTCGCTCTCCCCTAAAAATTCTACCTGCAGAATTATGGCAGCACCACTGGCAAGACACTGCCCTAGCGCAGGCGAGCCCTGAGCACGGAAATCTCTGCAGAACTACAGGAAAGGGGCTCCAGGAGAGCTGGGGAGGGACTCTGGATCAGGGAGTGCAGGGATGGGACGAGGGGGAATGGTTTTCAGCTGAAAGAGGGGAGATTGAGGTGAGATCTTAGGGAGAAATTCTTCATGATGGGGGTGGGGAGGCCCTGGCCCAGGTTGCCCAGAGCAGTGGTGGCTGCCCCATCCCTGGAGGTGCTCAAGGCCAGGTTGGATGGGGCTTGGAGCCCCCTGATCCAGTGGGAGGTGTTTCTGCCCATGGCAGGGGGTGGCACTGGATTGGCTTTAAGGTCCCTTCCAACCTAAACAACTCCATGATTCTATGACTCTATGACCAAGGACTTGAATAACCCATCCTAGCTTTGATTCGCCACCAGCACAGGTGGGCTTGCATTCAAGGTGGTCAAAATAGTTCTAGGGAAAGAAAACGAAGTAGTATTCCTCTCTGCTGAGAGTTCCCTATAACACAGAGATATCGCTGAGGCTTTGTTACTGCGTTACTGTGTGATCTTCAGTAACTGCTCTGCCCCTCTGTCTCCCGGTTTATTCTCTTGGAAAGAAGTACACTGATGCTTAACTCGTCCAACAATTTTTCTGTCCTCCACTACTACACCCTTGTGCAGCCCACTGGCACATTCTCCCTTCTGTCCTTCCCATTCAACCCCCACGCAGAGCCCTCACCTTTCTGACATCACTGCTTCCGCACACAGAGATTCCAGTCAGCAAAAATAACATTGCCCACCCATCACCAAGGAAAAATAAAGGAAATAAACTCAGACATAATTCTCCTCTGGGTTTTCCTAGTGCATTTTGCATTGTCTGTCTACTTAGATTACCAGCCCCTCAGAGCAAGGACATGTCTTGTTTGACGTGTGCAGCTCTGAGCACGCTGTTTGCACATAAATAATATTAACAGCAGTGATAATACCAGTTTGGCCAGTCTCAATACACATGAAAATGAGGCAGTAGGTGCTTCTAGTTTTTCTTTTTCCCTTTTACATAAGGAAATGTAATATTTCTTCTTCTTTTTCAGGGACTTATGAACCTGCTGGAACTGCCTATGCCAAGGCTCTGAATGTTTAATGCTTTTGCTGAAAAGCACTGTGTGTTCATGCAGGGGAAGCAGCAGGACAAATATTTTCACACATTATCAGATAGCTGAGCGAAACAGGCTCCACCAGAATTTACAACTGAAGGCTACCAGAATTTACAACTTGTGAAATTGTGGCTGTCTGTATTTTCTCATTACAGTCTGCTTGCAGAGATAGAGAAAGCACTTTCCGCCCCCCCTTCTCTTTTCTTTTTCTTTTTTTTTTCTTGCCATCTACTGTCTCACGACTTCCTAGTTAAACCTTGTCTCAAGTTATCAACACTCTCTGGAGAGATAAGCTTCTTCTCACTTACAACCTGTCACTAATAATCGAACTTTCAAGACTCCATCTCGAAAAGAGACTACTGGAGGCACACAGGTCACAGGAATTAACTGCCACCAGTCCTCGCAGAAAACTAAGCTCATCAATCTATAGCTTCTCGTCATAATTAGAATAACGGCTTCGAAAATTTGGGCTGATGTTGACTCGGTCTTATGCCACAAAGACCGCTGATTAAAATCTTGGTGTGAAAGTTAATGATAAGTGCTGGTGGCGTTGTCGTGGCGACAGGGACAAACAATTCCCTTGCCGTGACATTTTCAATGTCCTGCAGAAGAAAAACTGTCCTCTTTAGTGTGGCACTGTATGAAGCTTATTTATGGCTACAGGGCTTGCTGGATTGATGACTGTCGTAACACACTGTCAAATCCTTTACTGACACATTCATTTTTTGAGCCCCTGGTGTGGCAGAAATAAAAGACAACAAAAATGTGAAAGTATTATTTATCAGTTTCTGTTTGGGTAAATAGCAGATGAAATAAATTTGGTATATTTTTGTGCGCAGATGGCCACCCATCTCCCTACATTTAGTAAATACATTTGAAAAAAAAAGTCACAGTTTTCTGAATGGATTTTTGACAGACAAAACCCCAAAACAATCAACGCAGCCAACAAAGCTTTAAGAATCCAACTTTGCTTATACTGTGTCAGAGCAAAATATGTATTGCACACTTGCCAACAAAGCTTTAAGAATCCAACTTTGCTTACACTGTGTCAGAGCAAAATATGTATTGCACACTTGCCATCAAAGTTTAAGAGCTCTCATGTTTAGTTTGAGCCTCGTGTTTAGTTTGATGTCGAATTTCAGAGAGACAGGCTGAGGTTTGAGTGACCCTACAGACAGCAACATGCTCCCACATTAAGGTCTTCACCTTGCATTACTTTTGGAAATGAGAAGATTCCAGTGCTGTCTCCTCTTCCAGACAACCCTTTTTAACCCTCGCACTTTATAAATAGTGAACATTATTCATTAACTGTAAGGATTTGTCAGCTTTCTGCAGCTTTTACTATCTGCCCTGATTGACCACTCCAACAACATCGCTCTGGACTGCAACAAGTGAATTTATGGGCAGATCATCATCATCGCAAAATCCAAACATATGTCTTAAACCTCTGTATACAGGTAGTCTACACTGACCACTTTTTCAGGAATCATGCTTACTTTAGCTTCCAAAATTATTAAAAGAGGACTCATCTGCTTTTAAGCTCAAAAGCCTTTCTGTCTGCCTACGGAGAAAAAAAAATATGCCCACAATAGTTTACTAACAGTCGGTATTGGAAAAAGAAAATAAATAAGGAACATAAATCCACTGTGCTCCTCGCCTTTTTGCCAATAGATTCCTCCTGCCCCTTTTATAAAAAATATTTATCAGTCTCTTGACATTGTCTTGAACACCTCCAGTGATGGGGCATCCACAACTTCTCTGGGCAACCTGGGCCAGGGCCTCCTGACTCCCACAGGGAAACATTTCTCCTTAAGATCTCATCTCAATCTCTTCTCTTTCAACTGAAAACCCTTCCCCTTCATCCTGTCCCTGCTCTCCCTGATCAAGAGCCCCTCCGCAGCTTTCCTAACCTTGCCATTTCTTGGTTCAGATTTGGATTTCCTTGTGCTTCCTGACTGGGCTTCCAATCACAACCTTGCAAGCTACCTGTGCCGACTCCCTGCACTTAGAACTGTTATAAATGGTGTAATTACAAAGTAACACTAATAAGAGAAGTTGTGATCAATTATTCTTTTGTCAACTCTGTAAAAAATACAAATATTTCAGGTTAATGCTGCAGAGTTTCATGGAAGGATTTGTAACAAAAATGTCACCCTTTAATTTCAGTTGCAAACCAACAAAGCGAATAGAACTTAGGATGTGAAAGTGTCTTTTAAGGAGGGGGAGTGTTGTGCACTAAAATGGTTAAAAAATACAGTTTACACCCTTCTCATGACGGATGAAAAAGATGAGTGCACCGCATGGAAACTCTGGGTGACTAAACAGATTGTCAAATATGAAAAAAAAAAAAAAAAGAAACTCTAGCAGTCAGTTTTAATTTTTTCATGGTCATCAGCTTTTCTTGTCCTATTAGTTACCATAATAGCAACACAGCGTTGAGCAAAATACCAGAAGCTTTCATTAGAACCATTAACATAATTTGATAACTGATGCTATTTGATTTCTGACTTTTGAACTTTGACTTAAAGCTCGGTGTAAGATGTAATCTCACTGATTGGGTGTTTTGTAAAATACGAACACTTCATGTTACATTGCTTTGTTAACTGTAATTAATGTTCACATTTGTCACAAATCATATTTTTTAAGAAAGAAGCGATAATAATGAAAGATGTGACAATTTTAAATGCATGTCGTCTCCCCCCAAAAAGAGTAAGACCTAATTTAAAGATTGCTCAAAATAAACCAGAGGCACACATGCGGTAATGGATATATACAATTAAAAACTTCTCAATAAGGTATTAATGGTTTTGCTTAACTTAAAAAAAAGATCGGTACTAAATCCAGTTATGCCAGCTGCTTCAGAGTCAGGTTTGTGATGTTCTACTTACAATATAGAATTTAATTACAGAATCTCACCTTTCAGCAGTAGTTTACTGGGTCAAGATCTGTAGATTATCTATGCCTTAAAATATACAATTTAGTCTGATTATCTTAGCTTTCATCTCACAACCCAAATAGCACTAAACAGGCAGGGCACTGGAATATCTGCTCACTCTTTAATTCACTGTTTTCTCAAGTCATGAGCATGTATTTGAGCCAGGAGGATGAAGTACAAGATTAAGATAGGAACAACATCTGTTACCAGACCACCATGTCCATCATGGAAGGTTAAACCTCAAGGAAGCATGGGAAGCTCTTCACTATAAGAAATCGGGATCCTGAAAGAACATTGCGCTACTAAAACAACACGCATGGTATTGCAAATACAATACACCCAAACATTATCAGGAAAGAATCCTAGATGGACATGATTTTCAGGTACTGCAAAACTATCATTGCATAAGAGTGACTTTAGTTATTCACAAAATCCTTAATATCCCCATGCAGGCGATGTGCACACCGTCATCCAAAGAGACACAAGAACACCATATATCTTGCCACCTAGATAAGGTATCTAGAAGATGTGGAAGGAAAAAAACCAACAAGATAAAAAGCTTACACATAGTTTTTTCTAATATATCAGATGTGAAGACGTGCAGAAAAACCCACATTGCCCTAATGCCTGAATACTAAGCTGTGAACGAAGCAAACAGAGGAGATATTCTGTCTCTAAGTGATAGAAGACGCTATCACTATTCTACCATACAAAAGAAAAAGAGGCTATTAAACCTAATGCATAAAATAACATTTAGCAAGGAAATCGGGATAATTGCTTCACAAAAAGGACATTCAGTCAAGTTCTAAACCATTGCTCCGAATTGAGAATTACTTATATCTATGTTAAATCAAGTAAAACTTCCTAAGCGCTCCCTTAAAAAACCCCAAGAAAATAACAGGAAGAACTACCTCATTCATCACGCTTTGTGCTGGTAAAATCAATGGATTTCAGGAGGTTTTGACGTTACCTTGTCTGCAAATTCAGTCTGTTGGGTGCAGGAATATTGGTAAATACAGTTTGGTCCTATACAAGCTCTCAAATGAATATTCAGGTTAGCACATGTCAATCATATTAGAAATCAGTACAACTAAGGGTCAAGATAATGGCACAGCAGAACAAGGGCCAGGAAAGGTTTTGGATCTGTAGAGCTTACAGTAAGGCAAACCTGGCAGCAAGACGTGCCCAACTGTCTTAAAGTAGAGAAAGGACGGGCGCTTGACATACTAAAACAGGCTAAAACAAAGAATCAAGAACAAGCTCACAAAAGGACAGTGCAGAACTACTAAAGAAGAAAAACCACAGCAATGTGTTGCCCTGCCCATTTCTTTGCTGTGTTAGAAGGCTGGGTAGAGGCAGCATTTGAAGATATGCTAGGAGCCCTTCTCCATCACTTCCCAGACCTATTGATAAGGTATTTCCTCATCTGGAGTAGCAGAAATTCTTTTGCAGAAGTAAGAAGCAAGTCCGAGAGCTGGTCCTTCTGCGAACATCTAAGCAGCAGCGTAACGGAATACGAAACTCCTGGGTAGGTACAGTTCTGTACGTGCTATGATTCCAAGTGTCCCATTCAGACAAGATGATGGGATCCACATTGGCCAGGTGGCGTAATAGAAATGCAAGTAAATTGTAATAGAAGAATGTCACAGGATCAATGTCTCATACCTTAAAATTGAGCATTTTGGCTCTGCTTCAGCATTCATCAGCCAGAACCTATTATCCTATGACAATACTCCATTTCGCTGATATCTGTTCATTATAAAATATATATATTTACAGTATTCGGAAGGTGATTTTAATGCTGTGAATGCCCTTTAAGGCGACTATTTTATCATTATAGATTTCAAATGACTAGTCAAGATTATTCAATTCCCTGTTTAAATCTTTAAATATACTTAGAAATTCCTTATTTCAATAGACTTTATAATGCCTGTTCCTTTACTGTTTAAATATATATTACAACATAAAATGAGAAAGGCCTTCTTCAACTCATTGCACTTGGGGGACTCACCTTTTCAGGATATTAGTTTCAGTCATTTATCACAATGCATTGCCAATAACCAAGAAAAGTGACAATAACATTTACCTACATAACTATATCTGAACTTTACATGTTTTGAAGAAGTGTAAGGGAGCATGTAGCCCAAAATATCAAATCTGAAAATCTGCCACTGGAATAGCAAACACATGACATTCTACCCATGTCCACCACATATTCCAAATCTCAGCTGCAGTGGGTTACCTCATAAAGAGGTATTCACAAAAAAAGTATTATCAACAGAATGGTTGTGTTGTTGGGAGACCTTTTTATCCTGAAAAACTCAATGGGAAAAAAATTTGGGTTTTTTTTTTCTTTTCTTTTAAAGAGAAAAAAGCAATCTTTATTTAGGCAGTGTATTTAAGAAAAATTTTAAGTAGCAATAAAAGCAGTGAAGTCTAAAAACTGCACAGAGAAAATACCTCATAGCATCTGAGACTGAGCACGATATTATCAGTGTCAGCATACTGATGACCCAGATGGTATTTGTATGTTTGAAGTATGACATCTTTACTCCTCTGTCATCCAACACAAGTAATTAACAATAATCAAGTGGGTGTTAATTGGATATAATGGAACAATCTCCAGTCAGCCTGAGCCTACTATTTGCCTCTTACTAGTAATTATGAACACTAAGTACTCACACTAATCTCCTTCTTCTCACTGAAGCCAAACAGAGGTGCAGTATTTACTCAGCTGATAGCTTGTTTTGTCTGCAATTTAGTCTGTTTTAAGCCAAGAATCTCATAATTTGTAGAGCCGTCACCAGCTGCCAGGATCACACAAAAGAATGCAAGGCCCTAGATGACAGCAATTCAGTATGTACCATTCAGGAAAAAGAAGGATAATTATTAATTAAACTGACCTGCTACAACCACAGTACCCACTACACCTGGACACCTAAATACTGAAAACTATCCATCTGGAAAACATCTGATAAATTCACATTTCAGATCCATATTTCTTACACCAGAAAATACGCTGCTTAAACAGAAAACTTCCAAAGCCGCTGTTCTTTTTCTATGAAAGATTGTAACAAGCCTTTTGCTGATAGGAAAGTGGTGAACAATCTCAGCCCCATCGCTGCAGAATGTGCTTGGCTGTTTGATTACTATTACTGTAGCAAATTGAAAGTATCTTATTGAGAGTGACCATTAGAAACATATTACCAGCCATTAAGCACACGGTTAGACGGTTTAAAGTAGCTTTTACATAGTAATAGAACCCAGAGTAGTCAGCCTTACTTATGGTTATTAAAGGCAAAAAGGGGGGAGGAAGTAAAAACAATGAAGAATATTTTGTGTGTGTGGTGCAAGAGGGCATTTCCCAGTGGTTCTGTGAGACCGTCGCCTAACTGATGTATGGATCAGAGAATTCATTACAACACTTAAGGCACGCTTACATGCTATTAAGTTTACTTCTCTTGTAAAAAAAAACCAAACCCAAGCTTTCCATCATTGCAAGAACTGGATTGATTCAACATATCGAAGCTTGCAAAAAAAGGTAGCACGTCAGATTAGGCAAACCAGCTTCGGGGACAGCTTTCAAGAATTACTCCCAGGAAATTGTTTGCATCATTTAATCCATCCCAAACTTTGCTTGATTTAAGAGAGGCTGAATTACTTTGTGCTGAGACAGATCTTTTTTCCTATGTTACACGTAGATGTCATCACTATGTCAATAACGAAGACATGCATTGATTTAAAAGAAATTATACACTATTTGGAATACAATTACTGATTGATGCAGCAGGCCAGAAATACAGACCATTAGGTACCATTATATTATTGATTCCATGTTTAAATTTGGGAAAATCACTCTATGCATGATGAGAATCTTGCAATTTTCCCATGCCAATTCACATCTGCAGTTGGGGCTTCAACTTGCACAGTTCAGCTAGGAAACAGAATTATATGGAGCTTTTAAATCAAAATACCAGAAGGCACACTGCAAAGCAAATAACGATCAACATACACTACCTGAACACAAATAATATTCAAACATGCTGGTGGCATCTCATAATTCTCTACTGAAAAGGAAAAAGTATCGTACCCATGAAATGTAGGTAAGTTTAGCTATTCTCCTGAACTGTGTATTTTTGAGTCCAAATATTTCTTAAGTCATCTCCAAATACATTTTAGGATTACACTTTCATAGATTTCTAGTCGACCTTCTGTCATGACCTCCACAGAATGACCTAATAGGAGTCCATCCAGTGAACGGATACCGCTAAAAGACATGTGAAACACTTCTGTGGACTGTATGTGCTCTTTAGGGAAGCGGCGTTTTCACTCCGTGAATCCTAATCAGAAAGTGCTACTGCAAAACGACACAACTTCTCTTTCTGCATGGTGCACTCGCTGCTACGGGATCTCCTACGACTGTGGTGTGCTCTCCATTTCTCCTTGTCTAACACTGTCACTGTCCTGAGGAGGAAGAGGAAGAGAGGTGGTGGGGATTAGAATCATGGAATGGTTTGAGTTGGAAGGGACCTTAAAGATCCTCCAGTTCCAACCCTCAGTAACTGTACCACAACAACAATGGAAAGAAGGGAATGAGGAAAACGGAAAAGCATTCACCTGAGGGGATGGGAAGCACAAAAACTTGAAGTAGTATTTCATAATATTAGAGTCTTTTACAGGACAAGAGCATGCCTTGATCTTTGGGTTGGTTTCTAAACAACACAAGTGGAGAGATTTTGATTAACTGACAGTTTCATTGAGGACATAGCCATCTGCAGCTCCTTATTTCGATCAGTTCTAATGTGAACCACCTTTACAATCACGCGTTTTTCAGTTTGCCAGCTGTTTTGTATCCCAATCCGAAGCGCCTCATTCATCTTCTACGTGGTATAAGGGTATTCCCATTTGCCACCTATATTAGCATCAAGTACTGCACAGGAGGCACTTAAAAAGTAGTCACGGCGCTGTATCCATTACTGACTGGCTACTTCAACAGCCTAATATATATATTTTTTTTGGTAACAGAACTCTCAGCGCTTATTCCCTATGTTAGCAAGCTTCTATAATGAACTAACCTCTGCTTTAGCTTCTTTCTCTTTAGAAATGTGTCCCCTGGGCAGGGCACACGCACACACACAAAATAATTAAAAACTCCACCAATAAAGACTAGGAGATCTTCTAAACCACATTTTGGATTGTCAGAGAGAACAGGAAGTATCTCCCAACTAAAAAGCCAAAATAATTTTAGAACTTAAGGCAAAAGTCACTCTCCATCAAGTGTATCATCATCAGAAACACAATTCTTAGCTCATCATCAACTCACTGAACCAAAATGCTTGTTAAAGTCAAAATGCATCAATATCCATCAGAAGATACCTATTAAATATCTTGTTGCCAACCACGTCATCCATGATTCAACTTCCAATACAACTGCTTTAAACGATTCAATAGCTTGAGATAAAAACTGAGGCAACAGTACACAATATGTAACGTATATAAACTTACAAGCATCTTCTCTACCTCATCTAAAACCCCTGTTAACATTAAGTGGATTTCTAGCCACCAAAACTACATTTAGCATACAAGAAGCTTTTCTAGGGAAAAACCAAGTATTTCTTGCATCAATTGTCAATAATGTCTAAGGACAGAGTTAAAAAGAACTGGAAAGGTTCAAGAGATGCTTAAAATTAACCAGATTAGTAATATACGGAAAATTAGCCACCATGCTGTACTTTCAAACCTATCAGCTGTACTAGTACAGTGCCAGAATGCAACCTGGAGTCTGGAACTTCTGCAGTCCTTGTCCCAAAAAGCTACACGCACCAAAAGGGTTATAATTCAAAATAAAGACATGGGTTATAAAGAGAAGAGACAACAGCAGAAAGTCTTCTGCTGACTTAGCCTCAGCCACACGCATGTGGAAGACCAGTCGTCTTGGGGACACAGACCACCTCTCAGCCCAGTCAGTCTCCTACCCAAAGAAGCTGAGAATCTGCAGAGGCAGCGTAATAGAAAAGGAAATCAACAGGAAATCAGAGACCTTGGGTGCATTTCCACCTAAGGTTTGCATTTGTTCTTTTTCCTCCACCCACCTTTCTTTGACTCCTAGAAATGTGGGAACGTATCTGTGATACAACCAACCTATAGGAAATACAGGCTGAAAACTGAGACTGTACCAGTGTAATTCTAGTCTGATCCAGGTTTTCTGGTTTACTCTAATTTGCAGCTCTAGAAACAGACAGAAGAAAAGCTGTTTACCTATAGGGAGCAGAATTTAAACACATTCTTTTCTTAACATTTCATTTCTTTCATAGAATCATAGGGGACGGAAATGATCTCTAAGTTCATCCAGACCAACCGTTAGCCCAACCCCACCGTGCCCACTAAGTCATGTCCCAAAATGCCACTTTTACATGGTTTTTGAACACTCCCAGGGATGGAGGCTGAGCCCTGCCCTGGACACCCTCTGCAGGGCTTCACGACTCTTTCAGTAATGCCATGTGGGAAAAAAATGCCAAATGTTATTTGCTAACAAACAAACAAACCAACCGACCAACCAACCAACCACACCCCCACATAAACCAAACCACAAAGGTTTTCCGTATGACACGTTTTAGTCACATGCAAAGAATACTCGTCCAATCTTGAAACAAATCACCTTTTGGTTCAGAACATAAAACACTTAAGATTCCCCAAACTACCTGGGTGTCTCTCAACATACGCTCTCACGCCATTTAGATAAAAGCTTGAATGAACAGAGATTAACTACAGAAATGATCCATATACGCAACTGACTATCCCTCCACCTTGCAAAAACCAAAATCCTGATGTTATTGCCATCCCACTCTAAAGAAACCTGTCAGGACTCTCTCTGGCACCGTGAAAAGCAACATGAATGGCAGAAATTTTGATTGATGTCACTGCCTGCCTGTCAAATGAAACAAGCAGGGCCAACCTAATCATGTTAGATTAGCGGATGCAGACCTGATATAATATTTCTGTGCTACAGATATGCATGTAGAGTGTGCATGCACAGAATCACAGGCGTACAAACAGATCCTTCAAATAATACTATGCAGCAGACAAAGTGTATTATTATCAAACTCTTAAACAATGCCTGTGGGTTTGGGGTGGTTTCTTTTCCTTTTACTCCTGTAATCATACGCAAGTAAACCTGATGGATTTTCAAGGCTTTGCAGTAGATTTTCCACATATTTTCTGGAGGCTTCATCATTAGTTTCCTTCTTGCACTGGTATACTGACCTGGGTAATTTAAACTATGAATCTGGAGTGAAATTGATGCAACCCCTTTTTCTAGATAACAGACTGCTATATGGATTTAAATATACAGCCAGACTATCTTCTGATAATAAGCACAATCAATATTAAAGAATTGGAATACCCGACGACAACAGATCTTCTGCAAGAAGGCCATAGGAAAAAAAAAATATTATGAAAGAAAGAGTGCAAACAAAGAAAATGTGTATTTCAGACATGAAACTGTAATCTGACTACTGTCTGATCACTTGTCACGGAAATACTTGCTCAGTTGATACCCCTGTTGACCAGTAAGCAGAAGAATCAGCATGAGGCATCTCCAACCAAAAATGACGCAGATAGTCCTGGTCTCAGATGATATGAGAAAAAGGTATTCTAAGAATAGCTAAGAAACAAGATGCTTAAATACCACATGAGAAAAGCATAATAAATTAAAAAAGGGGAAAAAAGAAACCACAAAACAAATCCCCTCTCACCCTACCCAAACTGGAATTAACCTAGGCAATAAAACTAACTTGTCAAGGCAACCAGAGCTACATTTCAGCTGGAAGAGAGAAGCCTGAGACCCCACGCCTAAGGCTCCAGCTGACAGAATGCTTTCTGTATGTTTCAGACCCTGTGTTCCAAATCAAATAAATACAGTGCCCTTTGGTCACCGTATGGCTACACAGTTCACAACAATAAATGTGCAGAAACAATTTCAACTGCATGGAAAAAAATATTCTATTCTATATACTTTGTTATAGTCTGATTTGTTTTAAAACCGATGT
This sequence comes from Neomorphus geoffroyi, assembly GCA_033558235.1. Taxonomy (NCBI): domain Eukaryota; kingdom Metazoa; phylum Chordata; class Aves; order Cuculiformes; family Neomorphidae; genus Neomorphus; species Neomorphus geoffroyi. Next base: position 37,462,535 of record JAUMJM010000016.1, read on the forward strand.
CTTTAATAGATACTAAACCTATATGTCCATTTCATATTTACTGTACAAAATTTGTTCCATAGGTCTGAGAGAAAAATATTATCTTTGGAGTTTAGATAATGTTAAATAAGAGAAATTGTATTTCTCTTTCTTTGTCTCTGAACACAAAACAGAAATAAGGCCTAATGCTGGATTTTCTTCATTTTGAGCCTAGTACTGAAGGTACCTCAAGTATTTTTCTCTCACACTGAGAAGGTCAGATGTATCAATACTTTAAACAAGGTTAAGCCTTGTTTTTTTCATATTTTACCTAAACTTTATCAAACTTCGAAAGAGGGAAGAACACCACAAGTAGAAGGTGAGGGCCAACACAGTTTGCATCCCCACCTCCACGGGCATTTAATCTTGAGCCTTGAAACCTTACAAAGCGATGGTATCAAAGCATACCCTGAACAAATTGCCCCAGTATGTGTTATACAATGACTGCCCACTCATCAGACAATGAATTTATAAGAATTTCTCTCACCTTTCAATGTAATCTAAATAAGTATACTTATACACAATCCCTGTATAGAAGTCGTGCCTTGCACACAACCCAGGGGAGCCTTGGAAATGACTGCAAGACAACGTAGAAGGCACCTACTGAAATGAATTTGCTTGCATGCACACATGTTCTACGTACAAATACAGCTCCAACAACACTAACCTGGCTACCAACTGGCCCTCTTCGAGACTTATCTGGTCAATGACTCAACCTAAAGCAGCCGGTGCCCAAACGCGCAGGTTCTGCATGACCCCTGTTTTTCCAGTCATGGAGGTGAATTTTGCTAGCTTTGAAAATGTTTTAGGGCTCACACAGAAATTTGTAAAATGTCAGCTTGAAAATTTTAATTGACTTATTAGCAATATCTCTTCTTTGAATGACCTTTTAGTCCTCCTTATAACATATCACCTACTTTTACTACCTTCTGGCTGACAGCTTTTAATATATTCCTTCCTAGTGGATGATATCATCTGTCCTTGGATGGAATTAACTAAAGCACTACACATTTAAAAGCTGACATTAATCCATATCCACAGATTTTTAACAGCTGCTGGGATAAATATTGTGTTTCCATGCATTAGGTTTTATATAACAATGACTAGTAGAAATAAATTGAGATTAAATATACACTGGCAACATCAAAGCCAAGGAGAAAAAAACACTCAGCTGATAAATGCAGTGTTTTAGTGGCTGCATATATCAATGACTAAAAATACTTACTATAATTAGCAAGAATAATTCAGTTATAGTGTAAACAGAAGGTATATTTTGTTACTATGGCATTGTTTTATAAATGTGATTATCAGGAGATATAAGACTTCAGTGAAGAGACCGCTGTTTCAAGACTCAGATAATATAGCAACTATTATGGTGTCACATTTCTTTTGCAATGTATTTACATTTGCACCCATAAAGAAATGAGTAATCAAGGGCCCAAGACAAGGAGGTAGCACTACATCTTATCGTGAGTGGTATCAGAACGGAACTCCTTGTGAACTGAAAATTCACTGCTTGTCAAAGTGAAAAACACAACTCTGTAGCAGACCTCCCTCCTCTGTCCCTTTGTCTGGCAAAGTAAAATATACATCAATAAATTAACAAGAAACATTTGCCATGAACTTGAACATGTCTGTAAGAGAACTGGTGGAAGTGAAGCGCTACTTCCAGCAGATCCTACTGAGGAGGCTCCAGAATCGTTAGTTACTGGTCTGGAGTACTCGATTCACGTTCTTTAGTATCAAGCAACATCTGTTTTCAGGTTGGGCATTTCAGAGGTTTCCGAGACTGAGGGTGTTTAGCAAGCCAATGCTGCACTCTGTAAGCATTTCCACGTTTCCTGAAGATGACGCAAAGCAGGAAATCCCAAGAAGGGCTCAAAGCGCTATAAAAGTCTGCCAGAAAAAGCTGTTTCCAACTGAAAATGTACTGTAGATACAGTGACATCTCTGCCCGTGCAACAGCTGACTGCACCCTCATGGGAGAATGCAGAGGTGCTGCCCATTGGACTGATGCAAATGGGCCATTAAAGCAGCTGAAAAATGTTGTGGAGCACTTAATTCTACTTCTTGAGGTGGTACGATTTGAGGTGAGAAATCAGGACTTGGACCTCACTGCTCAGCTGGAGCTTAGGGAGTGGAAGGAGCAGGGAGGACAAGGAGAGAAAAAGAGACCATAATAGCAACTCGGTACCAGCTAACAATAAATCAGACTTATTAGTTACATTTAACACATTTTGGTTGTAAAATAGAAAATAAAAGAGAGGAGAATGGACAAGAGTCTTTTTATTCACAGATGTTGAGATGACATAAATTAGAGATTAAATAAACCATGGATGAATAAATTATTTACACAGAATTTTTTGCTATATTCTTCAGGGAAAGAATAGGCTCAAAGATTAGAAAATTGGAGATCTTTTCCACTTGAATGAGCTTTGTTCATTTTGCTACATAACTTTTAACTCCAATTCTCCACTTGTGGTAGAAGTCGCAGTGTTACACCTCCCTGGTTTACTGCACACATGCACTTGTATGTCTGGAGTGTCTCCTCCCTCCTTTTTAGCCAAGGAAGCTGCACGTTTGGGTTGAACAGAACGGCAAAGGGTTTTATCTATCACCAGGTTGGGAACATTTTGAATTAACAGAGCCGAAAAAATATCACAATGTATGTACGCTATTGTTCTTACTTTCCCTTTTTAAGGTGGAAATATATACACCAATATATATATAATATGGCAAGGGGAATATGTTTATCGGGTTTTAAGACAAAGCTTTGGGCTAAATTTGATATGTTGTCATTACAATAGATTTTTTTTTGTTTCAGTGGAAGGCTTTAAATGTTATTCTATTGCCAAACCTTGGATTTTGTTCTCTGGAAGGGATAACCGCTTTCTTATGACAAAGACTTGAAAGATATATCCCTTTAATTTTTTTTTCCCTACTTCACGTTCACATGTGTTGAAACTCATTGCTTCTGGAAATGAAGATGCTCTGGTGTCAGCTGTAAAATCTGTATCTCACTTCCTCAGACAAGTGGATATTTATTGACAGGGTGTGAGAGAGAGAAAGAGAGGAGAGACTGCCTGTCCTGGAGCCAGTAACCTTGGTGAAGATGCAATGTCACAAACACCAAGCCATCATTCTCATAGATGTACAGCATATTATTTAAAGGGAAACAAATATCGGCCACTGAATGTCACTGCAAGGACACATCTTCTGCCTCTTAACTAAACTTATCAGCGCTGTGGTTTAATATGGTCCCTTTCTCATCCTCCTCTCAAATTCATCTTACAGAGCAGCTCTTGACACTACCAGAGAGCAGTCAGGACTAAGATTTAGTGACGTTTGCTTCAAACAGATCTAGATTTATTGACATTTGTTGCCTGCTTCTTCTCTCAGTAAGTGCACACAGGATTAATTTTAACCATTTCTTCCACTCTGAAAAACTGCGTACTTTAAGGCAAAAAAAAAAAAAACAGACACCCAAATTAGTGTTAAGTGCCTATTGCCACTTTTAATTAGAAGAACGGGATTTTTATCTCAAGGTTTTACTGGCAGTTGGATGAAAACAGGCACACACTGATCCCTTTTCAAAATGAACCCCTTTCCAGTAGGGAAGGGAGGATTTATATCTCAACAGTATATGCAAACAGGTGATTAACAACTGTACATGAAAATACAGCAGGGGGAAAAAAGCCTCATCTTTTAATAACTACTTCAGCAGTGAAATAGCACTCAACTAATTCAGTCTGTATTTATTACTGTGACTTGCATAATACCTTGTGTTAACTTCTAAACCCCCAAATTGAAAACCACTTCATGCTTCTGCTTTCATACAAAAATTGTATCTTAGTGGCTGAATAACAGAAATCGGTTTCTACGAGAAGACCTAATTATCTTGCTGTTAATCCTTGTGAATTATATAAACTTATTGAATTCCTGTTTTTCAAATTTAGAAGCAAGATGTAAAACTCAACTGCACAATAATGCAAATGCCTTAGCTCGTGCACAGTAGAGGCACAGCCCTTGCTTAATGACACAGGAAAAACACTTATATCTATATTTTTAAAGGATGGATAGATGAGTATACTCTCCCGACTCTCTTAATGTTAGGTAAGAGTACAGATTTGGAGTGTTCTGTAGAAGATTAACTACTAAATGAAAAAGAACTGCTGGATGTAAATTTAGAAGTCCAAAAACACCCAAGAGGCATAACTATAATTATTGCTGAGGGAAGCTGTTTAAGACTAAAAATACATTTCCATTAACAATCAAAATTAGTTTTCATTGCCTTTTTCTCAAGTTTTCAGTGAATAACCTTTGAAGATAGCACATGATAATGATTCATTAGAAAAAAACTAATTTGTATTTCAGAAGTATGCATATTAAAAAGAGAGTCAGAAATCACAGCAGTGAAACTAAAATGCCAGAAGACACAGAGGACAGTTTGGGGATGAATAATATTTCACAATAAAAGACTTACCATCAGAGTACATCTTGTACTTGTGCATACACTTCTACAGAAGAATGATATTAAGATGTATTAATCAAAATAATTTATGCTTAGCTTTACAAGAAATAAATCCCGCCGGTTTGTGCTATCTACTCAATGTTATCCAAAGTGTATTTGGTGGGAGAAGCACCAGAGTACAGAAGAACTGTAAACCATGTCTGCAGACTACACAGCAGCTACATATCGGCTCAAAAGTTGAGTGACAAAACGTAGGTTTCTACAGAATTTCTCCGTGCCAGGAAAACACACTTTAGTTTACGGGAAAAGGCTGTAGTGCATCCTTATAACAATATAAATCTCCAGAGCCCTTGTGATGATATCTAATTTACGTGGCTGTCACTGGAAAATGTGGTATAGTGAATTATACACAATACCAAGCTTAATTGTGAACAGTAACCTAGAAATCTTGATTAGAAATCATTTGCTCAGTACACTCAGAGTCTGTAAAAACAATGATGAATTTATACAGCGCACTGCAATTCCAAATAAATTATTCCTAGAAAATCAAAAGGAAAGTATAGATTATATAAGAAATTATTTCTTAGGATCACTGCCAAATTTTAACTACACTATCAAAGACAGAGTAAAAGTATGACAGCGGCAAGTCTGCTTTACATAAAAATAGCTACTTAACATTCACATCAATCCCTCCCATCTTCAAAAGTAGGCATTTATAAACCATGGGCCAGACCCCAACATGTTGTACAGAATTGCATGTATTTCACTAGTGAAGCTATGACAGAAGATCTCAGATACGTTACTGGTCCTACCACCACCATCACACCACTTCATAGAATCAAAGAATGGTTTGGGTCAGAAGGGACCTCAAAGCCCATCCAGTGCCACCCCTGCCATGGGCAGGGACACCTCCCACTGGATCAGGGGGCTCCAAGCCCCATCCAACCTGGCCTTGAACACCTCCAGGGATGGGGCAGCCACTACTGCTCTGGGCAACCTGGGCCAGGGCCTCTCCGCTCCCATCGTGAAGAATTTCTTCCTAACGTCTAATCTAAACCTTCCCCCTTCCAATTTAAAGCAAATTCACCCTACTCAAACTACTTGAACGCACAGTTTCAGAAGGACGTTACTATTGTGGTGGGACCCCATTCCCAGCACACTTCAGCAACTCCTGGAAGGGCAGGTACATGTTCAATACACTTCCAGCTTGGGCTGGCTTAAAGCTTCTCAAGAAGGACAGCACAGTGGTAGCTACATTTGTCAAACCCCAGGGCTTTCATTCCCCTTGCTGTAAAAAGGACACAGAGGACAACCTCATTTTGTCATAGACCTACACCAAGCAAGGTCTGAAAAGGTCAGGTGATCATGAAATGAAAGAACATCCATGACAAATCATAATTTCTAAAATCATGACTGTACAGCAAATAAAAATAAAATACAAAATTAAAGATCACTCGCATCTTTTTATATAAGGGAAAATTTCAACATTGGTATCATGAAATGCTCACCGCTTTCCCCTAGAGAATGCCAGTCACTACCAACTTCCTAAGCAAAACCCTCTTTCAGATGAAGAGACCTTCTGAAACACTGTTTTATTTCAGAGAAAGACCTTACACTTACATGTAGAAAGAGATTAAATAAATCATGATTACAACAGTAAACATGTAAATTCTGATCAATAAGTGCTTGCCTCCCCCTCTCCCCAACACTAACAGCTGCAATAAAGCTTTAAATGTAAAGCTGAGCACAACCAGCCATAAAAGTATGTAAAATAAATGAGGATAACATAATGAGGGAATCCAACATTCATCTCATAAATATAACATAACGACCACAACTAAAATGTCAGAGAATCTAATAAATCAATATGGTAGGACAGAGCTATCTTTACGCTTAGCATACATAAAAATATATTTACATGCAGGACTTTTTTTTTTTTCTGTTTTTAAACCAAGGATCAAACCAGAAAAATTACAAGAAACTTAACTCCTTAGTCACTTCCTCCAAGTTTGTTATTTTTATTTTGGTTTTCTATCCAACTGTAGAGAGCTCACAACAGGTTTTTTCCCCAGAAAATAACAAATCAAAATTACATTATTAATTAACATATAAAGTAAAATGAAAGTATGCGTTCAGCCCTTCAAAATGAGCAACTTGGAGATACCATTTGAAAGAATACCTCCAAGAGCAGGTGGAGAATCTGGTATAATTTCAATATTTATAGAGAAGGCAGATGTTTTGAAAAGCAATTCGTGACAGCACATATTTTCTTAAGAACACCTAAGAACAGACAGCAAGTAGTTAAGTACAGGTTACAGAGGCAGATGCCCTTCGCTTCAACACTACATCTATTTTAACTGCTATTTTATAAACACCAAGCAGTGTGTGTGCACAACAGCTAAAAACCCAACAGAACACAGTGCAGACTCCACAAATGCCAGCTTTAATTAGAAGCAGTTGTAACAAGTCTTGAGATCCTTAAAACCCGTTAGTACTTGAAGGACAAATTAAGCACACAAACCACGACCTACCCAGAATAGGACAAGATATTATAGCGCAGACTAATGAAAAGCCACTCAAAGTCTCAAACCTGGATTTCTGGTCAGTACTTTGCATTTCCTTACCGTGTTGTCCCACCAATGGACACCCATGGCGCCATGGTGGAAACAAGTCTTCGTAATTCTGTCAGTAGGCACAAGGTGGCATTAGAAGAGCTGAGAGAACGCAGGTCTTGGTTTGCCTACATCGCTTAGGGATATCAGCATGGAAGCAAAAGCCTTTCCACCTGGCTTAGGGACCCATCTTCACATGGCCACTTCCGTTACTCATCCCCGGTTGTGTGGCATTTGTAGAGATGCAACCTTTTTACTAGAATGGCTTTGCAATTGAACACCGTGACACTGCAGCCAAGAGACATGTCTTTTCTATCTCTAATCCACAAGCACTCAAACAATCTCTCTGAAATAAACTGTATCCGAGACAGAACCCAGAAGTTTCAATACACTTCTTAAAATCAGGCATCTCAAAAAGCTGAGTCAGGAAGACCACATTTCAGTTTTATAGACACTTCTAAAGTCAGTAAACAGCCATTTAATCTGCAAATTATTACAGCCAGAATTAAACATTCAGTCAAACAACTGACTGTCCTTTGCATCACACACCTATGGGTCATAGGTTGGACTCGATGATCTCAGAGGTCTTTTCCAACCTTATGATACTGTGATATTGTGATACTGTGATACACCGAGAAGGATCCTCTGCTACGGCATGACTTCAAGTGCACTGTGCACTTCCTAGTGCAATGTAAACAGAGTCAGATGGTTGTCTCTCAGATTAGTTAGTAACACCAGCACCAGATACTTCCACCATGTCCAAGCTTGGATATTATCTTTTCAATACAACTTATTTGTCAGTGTCTCGTTGGGAAGCCTTAAAGTGAAACCTTACTCCCATAGCCAGGAAATTACTTAATTGCTTACTTAAGCTTACTCGGGAAAAAAAATATTGTCCCCTCTTAGTCAGCATTTAAGGTTGTTGAATTCAATAGCTGTGTAGGCTTTGTGGTATCCTAGACTTCCCTGTACATCCTCTTTCACTTACAGAGACAACAGAACCACTTCAACATTGATCAAATTTGCATTGCAGTGAAAAGCACTACCCAGGTAGAGTAACTGTTCTTGAAGTTAGTAAGAGAATGAAAATCATCATCCTGTATCAAAGCACAAGACAAATTTACTTCTGAGGATCATCTCCTTCCTAAAGAGCAATGACAGAAGAAAGTCAGAAACTTTTCAGTAACACAGAGGACTTGTTAAGCAGGCCAATGCAATTAAAACAAGGTACTTTCCAGAGCAGCATGGGGACTAACGCACTTTCAGTAGAGACACAACTTTGCTTCTTTTGATTGATAACTTGTATACAAGTTTGTAAAACATGAACACAAGTTCATCTCAAAGTACATTTAACTGAAAGGAAATCTCCTTCACAGCAGGGCACTGCGCTGACAAATAACCGCACTGACAATCAAACCCAAGAAACGCTGACACCAGGCTACTGCAGGGAAGATGTGAAAGAGGCATCTACAGGGATGCCTTGGGACTGGCATTCTCAACCAGTTACTGGACTGCTCCCTACACTCACCTATTCCTAATTAGTACTGACACACAAATCAAATACCTTTGTCCAAGCAAACCCAGTGCAACTTAAGTTTATTTTTCAAATAAGTTACTGAATTACCACAGCAACTGCTCATGTTGTGTGTGTTTTCTCAACAGAGAACTTCTTCATGCTCTAGCAGCTTTTCATCATGACTAGATTATACATAATACTCATAGAAATATACTGGATAATAAAACTGAAAGCTCAAATCTCAAAGATAGCCTTGTCCACCAGCAGAGTTTGCAGACTAATGCATAAATGACCTGAATTTCACCTGGTGCCGATTCTAAGAGCATTCTCTTTCATTTAGCAACGTGCAATGTACTTGAGCAAACACAGCGTACAGTAACCATTTCAAAACATTACTTTGTGTCAGCAAACCAACAGCTTTTTCCTCTTCCTGCTAATAACTTAATTCCTCCATACTTCACCCAGTTTTTAAATGGTTTTCATATTACGGGAGTGCCAAAACATTTGTGGGAAACAGGGAAAACATTCAACTGTTTCCCATCCGGTCTTGCACAGATAATAGCTATAAGTTAGCAGTGAGTTGTATAGAAGTAAGTACTCATAGTGTATGTTTTATGATGCCTTAGTAGAAAATAACATGAAGTCATATCTTTTGTGCATTGGCAGAATTCCAAGAGAACACGCATTTATATCCCTTGCTCTCCCCATAATTGGTTCTCTAGTACACACATCATGTATTGACATAAGATCAGATACGCATACATGAGGTGAGAGTCCAGCCTTCAGTGCACTATACATTTATACATATCATTTATATGTATTTTCTTAAATACATACAGGCTTTTCTCCCTTTTTTTCTGTTGTATATAGTTTTATCTTCTTTTTTTCAACCTTTTCCATTCAGTCTTTCTCACCTACCTATTAAAATGAATTGTCATATGAGTTCAACATCTATAATAAGTTTATATCAGAGAAGATATGGAAAGCTGGAAATATAAACTGACATCCTAGACAGTAATGACACTGTTCTGTGATCACTCACCTTCTCTCTCATTCCAAGCAGGTCTACTAGTATTTCATTAAATGACTGGGATCATAGAATCACTGAGGTTGGAAAAGATGTCCAAAATCGAGTCCAACCATCAGCCCAACACCACCATGGCTACTAAACCATGTCCCGAACTGCCACATCTGCATGCTTTATGAACATTTTGGGCCCAGTCAGATGATACACACAAAAAAGTCACAGCACAACAAAGAAAAATTAACGCATTGTGCAAGGAGTGTTCAATCACTGCAGAGAAATCAATGGTCCTTTTGAGAAGAATAAATATATTTAATTCTTCCTATATAGAGATACACAAATCTATAGACATAGACAAACCACTACAGAATTAGGCATGCATTTTCTGCAAGAAACATTTATCTACATTCCACATTCTTGCAGTATGTTGTTCAGACAAATGCACAGTGCAATTTTGAACTAAACTACTCTGCATGCCTATTTAATTCTTGCTCTAGACTTTTTTATTAACAAGTTTCTTCAAGCCATGCAATTTTATCTAGCTAATAAATGAGAAGCACCTTGAGCCCCAACTGACTGGAGGAGCCCTGCCCAAGAACAGCAGGTTCAACTTCAGACTGACCAATGCGCAGGGCACAGCTATCATACCAACCAAACAGCTTTCTCACGGCAAAAGCTGCTGCTTTCATGAATGTGCACTTTCGGGTGCACTTTCTGCTTTGCAGCAGTCATACTACAAAAGGTGGGTTACTTAAGAAACAATTAAGTGCGTATACAAAACAATTTGCAGGCAGTCTTACTCTTTCAGTTTCCTAAGTGAAGTGCCTTTCAAGGCTGATTTATAACACTGTCGTCTTCAGAAGGCAAAATAATTAATAGGAGCATGGACTTCTAATTTCAGTGACTTCCAGAGAAAGTGGATTTCATTTGATTTATGATGGCCAGTGACTTTGCATTTTATCAGTTCATTCACTCATTATTTATGCTGATGACCAATTTCAATGGGTCGCTATCATCTAACTCGCTACTAATCAAAGAGAATTAGGGTTCACTGCATTATTTAGAAGCCGCTAATTTATCTTCAGAACAAGTATCAAGAATAGTTTGGGGCCCTCTACGCTAAAAAAGAAGCACAGCTGGCAAAGTCACCATGTTGGCTTGGTATTACAAATGAATGTCATAGGGGCTACTTGCAGGAACCACTACTTTTTTACTGAAGTTTCAAAACGGGGCAGACTGTGAGGATAGTAAATAAATATGAAACATTGAAACAATACAATGAAACACTCTCCGTCTGACCTCCTACGTCAAAATATTTAAAGTATGTGTTTTTCATTCCCTCTGCAAGCAATTCAAAGGCACTTTATTTAAAAAAAATCTCTTGCTATTTCTCCCTGCTAACTAAATGGAAATCTTTGCGCCAAAACAATCCTAGGTGGCATATTTCTCATTTTAAAAACATTCGAATGTATTCTAGACCCAAGAAAATAGATCAGACTGAAACTTCAACTTACGAAAATGGAGTTTTTATCAGCCAGTAATAATATCAAATCATATTCAATCATTTTAGGGGAAAAAAATTCTCTCATAAGGAGATAAAAATATTAGTTGCCTCTTTCATTCTTGGTGAAAAGAGCACAAAAATCATATTTAGATCTTTTGGTATAGGTGCATGACCTTGCAGGTCAAGTACATGGCCAGGAATTTGCCAGAATGGCACTGCCACACACCAGTGTGGAACCTTCTCTTAACAGGGCAATAGTCTTTGCTCTGCTTTATCCGAGTTCTAAATGCTAAGCATAGATGGGGAAAAAAAAACCCACATGAAATTTTAGACACAGGCATGAAATAGAGAGACGGAGAAAATGATGTTTCTTCGGAGTTTCCACAAACCCTCGTGGCAGCCTTCCTGAAACAATCAGCCATTCCTCCTTAAACAATCCTCAAGCACAAATGTGCAAAAGCAAAGATATCCAAGGCTTCTTCAAACCACCAGTACCCCCAGGGCAAGAAGGAAAACTGTCACCTTTCAAGCCAGAGAAGAAGTAGACCGAGGACATCAGTAGTTGTCACTGCTACTGCTCTGTCTGCACATGCAGGTGTGGTGTCAAAAGATGGGAAATCATGAGCCTTCAGGAGAAATTCACACTTTTTTCATCATAGAATGGTTTGAGTTGGAAGGGACCTCAAAGCCTATCCAGTGCCACCCCCTGCCATGGGCAGGGACACTTCCCACTGGATCAGGGGGCTCCAAGCCCCATCCAACCTGGCTTGGAACACTTCCAGGGATGGGGCAGCCACCACTGCTCTGGGCAACCTGGGCCAGGGCCTCCCCACCCTCACAGCAAAACATTTCTCCCCAAGATCTCATCTCAGTCTTCCCTCTTTCAGATGAAAACCACTCTACCTCATCCTATCCCAGCATTCCCCAATCCAGAGCCCCTCTCCAGCTTTCCTGGAGCCCCTTTCAGCACTGGGAGGCTGCTCTAAGGCCTCCCTGGAGCCTTTTCTTCTCCAGACTGAAGAACCCCAACTCTCTCAGCCTGTCATAGAATTTTTCCCCCTATCTATATTAAGGACTGGGAACCATTCCTGAGCTGCTGCCATCCCTGGGTGCCCTGGGGTGCAGGATCCTACGGTGGGCCAACTGGCCTGGGGAACAAGCACCCCAGCCTCCCAGGTGCCCCTCTGGGGTTGGTGGTGGCAGCTGAACTCAAAACAAAACTCAACAAAAGCACCCCTGAAGGCACAGCTCCTCACGCTGCAGATGGACCTTGCTGGGGTATCCAACGGGCTTAAGAGGGGCTGTGGAGGGGGCTGCAGAGGGGGGTGCCATATCTTCCAAAGGAACGTGGTGCTTGGAGTGAAAAAAACACATCATCCCCCCTCGAAACAATAAACACAGTATCAGTGTGGTATTTCAAAACAGGTCTTCTACACACCTAAAAACTCTCTCCCTCCTTAAAGACTGCTGTTGACACACGTAAGCTATTTAACAGTCATTTCTCTAAACTTAAACTAGTTTTTAAAATTATTTTTAAATAAAGTGTTCATTCCTGGAGCACCCTCACATTATCTCAACTGTTACATACACCCCACTGCAACCAACGGGTGATTCCTATATATATTTGCCAGTTGTCTGAGGTCACCTCACTGAGACATAAAAATTAGAAAAGCAAAACATGAACAATTATCCTACCACACGACACCACACACAGCAAGAATCTAGGAGGAAAGAATGAGCAAAATAATTACATAAGAATACCAGTTTTTTTGGACAAAACTGGTATTTTCGTCGCCAAACAGTAATTACAACCTGATTGAAATTACTAAGTAGCCATTCAGATTAGTGTTCATCAGAGTTTTGCTCGCACAAACACAACATGCTCATCATACTAATGATCTGAAATAAAACCCATGACTTGGTATAGTTTTCTGCACCATAACACAATTTACATTTCATGCTAGTAAAGTCAAACTCAAACACCGCAAACCTATTTGTCTTCACACTGCTTGCATTTTCTTTGCTGTTCATAAGCATAAAAAGCGTCTTTCTGAAACAAGCATTTATACCCAAATTCAGCCACTTCTACTTCTGTTTGTTGCTAAAAATTGTAAACTTAAACCTCCTAGGACTATTCAAATTTATGCATTTACATCACTAAGGACATCATCTCTTTTTTTCTACTAACGGATGTATTTTTACAAAAATTGGATGCACACCAACGGAATCTGCAAATAGGCTTTTTGGAAGGTGAAGACCTCAAGTCTTTAGTCTGATTATAGCACCACAAATCCTTAAAACATAATATGATGCAAAACATCCTTGTGCATAAAGTTCTCCTCGCAGGAGACACCTTTTGTTCGGTTTGCTTTCAAATTTTCGACTGGCAGACACAATTTGCCAGTGTATAAACTGCTCATATGCTTCAGAAACCCATTGCTATAGCCAGCAACATTCAGATGGGATTAAAAACCCTTTATCTGCAGTAATTAGTTAATAGAGTGGCTACTAGTACTAACGTGAAAATGGTAGGAGAGAAGAAGTCCAGGATCCCAGCAGTATATACATCATGAGCTTCTTATCTGTCACAAATATTGAGCAAGTGGAGTTTCCTGAATCTCTCATTTGAGCAGACAATATAAAAAGGTAATTAATTATTTATGAAAATCCTGAGTGAAACTCTCAAGCAGACCTATTTAATAAGTCACATGAACCTAAAAAATCCACCCACACTGGTCTTCCAAGAAACTACCTTCCTTACTGGGCAGAAAACAACAGTGCAAGGTAAAGGTGTGAGAAATGGGTAAAACAATGGGATGAGATTTTCTGTGGTGACCAGGACTATGATACCAACATGCATATGTTCATTAAGTCCAAGAACTGAACTACACATCATTAAAAGCACATCATTAAAAACAGAGATATATAGGAAAAGCGCTCCAAAGGTTACTTTACTCCAGTTGTGGCAGTAAAACACATTTGCAAAGCACTTCGTCCAGGGGAAAAGGCCTTTATCACCCTGGAATTGCCATACATGCTTTCCCTGTATCTCCAAGATCATGTTTAATAAAATAAAAGATCCACCACACACCTTGACTGGATTCATCCAAGCAAAAGCAACAAGTTTTATACCAGCCAATACATTTTCTAGGTGTTTCATAAAGGGATTTCTTCAAGGCCGAAATCCATCTCTTGCCTTTGCACACTGGTATAACCCTCATACTCAGTAGAGGTCTCCCTCACGTATAAATATCTGAAGTTATTGTTTGCAGTCAATCATAAAACTCTCAATTTGGAAAAAAAAAAGGCAGTTAGAACAGTATTAAAAGAAGGGGGCGCAGTGGGGAGGAACGAGTCCCCAAGAGAAACAAATAAACAAATTGATGCCTGATTTAGATTTCTTTTAAACAGTTTTTAGTAATTATACATTTATCCATGCTATGAATTGCCATTGAAACTTTTTGTTTTCTATTCCTCTATAGCGAGAGACATTTTGCACTCCCAACAATTGATCAAATAGATTTTTAGACTCCGATACCTCTTCAAGCAAGCAGCTGTAAAACTTCCATTGTTCATAAAACCCTGCATATGTACATCCCCAAGTCCCCCCTTCCATTCAATATATATGAAAATGCAATTTACTGTACGTCAAATGAAAAATGCAGTTTTCAAATGCGTGACAACAGGTGCTAGTTAAATGATCAGACACTATTTGTTACCCAGTCTCTTACTCTCATTTGCGGCATGATAAATTGCATTTTAGCAGAGTACTGCAATCTAAGGGGTCTTGACATGCTTTTATTGATTTGCATAGGTTATATGCATGTATTCCTGTTTGTAGGCAAATAGTGCCACGAGTAAATTCAAGTCACCGTGCCTCTGTTTCAAGAAAATTGCAGTCATCACAGGGGAACCAAGATGGAGTGAGGTTGGGTAAGAGAGACACATGCAGCCCACTGGAATCTCAGAACCTCTATTAAGATTTATAGGCTGCAGGATTCTTTTGGGCTTCAACATTATTCTTAGTAAAACCTTTCTGTCTTCAGTTGTTTATAAAAACTGGCAGCTTTAGCAAAGACAGAAGCTTATGTTGTAGGTAGCACAATTTAACATAATAGTGATAGCCTGTCCTCCAAATATCCTGATACTGATTTTGGAAGAGAAGCAGTGCGTATCCTCCATTCCCTTTACCATCATTTGAAAGGTTTTCTTATTACTAACCAGCAATCTTCTGGCTGCACTGACACAGCACTTGGTGGCTCCTCTTAGTTAAGGTTGGTTAATATATCTGTCCTCTCACCTCCTCTCAAGCCAGCTAGTGTCATTATTGCCCTCTTCACAAAAAGAAAAGAATCCTGCATAGAAAGTTTAGATATCTTCCCTATGGGGTAAAAAATAACAGCTCTATAATAAGAAACTGAAATATCCACAGTAGAGTTTTTTTCCAGCTGGGAAAGGCGTGATCCACCAGCACCACAATTTGTATGCAGTTCCCTTAGTCCTGCACATGCACCCCTACCAGCACTCAGCCCGCGCAGCGAAGAGAAAGCTGCTCTAACACAGCCCATTCCTCACACACGAGGATTGCCTCTCCGCACGCACATGCACCATCGCGTACCACAAACGTCGGAGGCGGCACGCAACATTCAGACTGGTGCCAGCCTACACAGGCTGTCGATCCAATCGTCTCCTCCTGAATTTGCACGTTACTGATAAGGGTTCGGATTAATGGGGGAACCACTAGTCTATTAGCAACAGGGTTTAGACTTGACAGGCATATTTACATCTCAGTGTGTCCAAGAAGCTCTATCTGAACTTCCTGAGTGTGCAGAGAAGGACAAGGAGGCTGGGGAGGGGCTGGAGAACAAGCCCTGTGAGGAGAGACTGAGGGAACTAGGGGTGTTTAGCTTGGAGAAGAGGAGGCTGAGGGGAGACCTCATCTCTGTCTACAACTGTCTGAAAGGAGGCTGTGACGGGGTGGGTGCTGGGCTCTGCTCACAAGTGACAGCGATGGGACGAGAGGAAATGGCCACAAGTTGCACCAGGGGAGGTTTAGACTGGACATTAGGAAGAATTTCTTTACTGAAAGGGTTGTCAGGGATTGGCACAGCTGCCCAGGGAGGGGGTGGAGTCGCCATCCCTGGAGGTCTTTAAGAAATGCATAGATGAGTTCCTTAGGGACAGGGTTTAGTAGGGACACAGGCACGGTTGGACTCGGTGATCTCAGAGGTCTCTTCCAACCTTATGATTCTGTGATTCTGTGATTTGTATATTATTTCAGTACTTAAAACATATTGAAGAACTGCTTCATTATGGTAGTTTGGCAATAACTTGCCAAAGTTTTCCCTGTCATAGCAAACTTTTAGAAACAGGTCATAATTCAAAATCCATAACATTTTACTCAGGTCACTGACACAGGATGGTATTCAAGAAGACTATCCACCACCTCCCAAGCTCCCAAGCATTCTTTCTCTTCAGATACAGAAGATGATTCTGTAAGCCCTTCCCAGTCAGGAGATTAGAAGTACACTGGCAGAAGTGGCCACAAGCACAGAGCACGACTGCAGTGAAAGTCTCTTCCTATGAAAACAATTAAGCCCAACAACTGGCACAGCCCAGCAATCTGACTACTCAATAACAGTTACTTGAAACCAAAGAAGAGAAAGGTACTGATCTCTCTTTAATGACAAAAATCTTCAGGCTAAGAAGAGTCTATGATAGTTTTCTCATAACTAAGCAATGAAAAAAAAGTATCAACCCCTGTGTACCTTGCAAAAGACGAATAAAGTTAGCAAAATAAAAATATGAATAAAAAAGAAAGTGGTTTTAGAAATTCTATATCGCAAAATTCAAAAGTCTGCAGAAGCAAAAAGAGCTCTTGGGATTCCTTTCTAAAGACTGTGTCTCTGGTACAAACCACCTATTTGTATTAACCTCCGAAAAGCTATGAAAGATTGCTCACTTTCTCCCTAATGAGAGGAATTTAACACGGTTGGCGTAACATTCCATAATAGTATTTCTATGCAACATCTTCACTACCACTTCAAAAGCCATCAAAAATTTAACAAAGAAAATGATAATTAATATTACAAAACACGGAGATGAACAAATTAGAGTAAGTGGCACTATAACGTTATTGTTTTTCTCCCTTTCTCCTACTCTGTGGAGAGATAATTAGGTTTGCTTGACTTACTATTAATTTGCTATTGCAAAATATGTTAAAGAAGATAGTTTGCATTCTGGGACAGGTCTATAGAGAGAAAGTATCACTATATCATCTCTCATAGTTACAGTACTTCAAGGTCATGGGTTTTCCCATATTTTTGCTCTCTCCTCCCCTTGTTTCAAAGTCGTTTTCCTGACTTTCACTTAAGCTGCAGTCCTGCAATCCATTTTCTGTACTTGCATCAATTCACCCATGTGAATGGTTTGAACACCCTTGTGGAGCAAGGCTAAGCACACAGGAAAATTCCCAGGAACCTGGTAGGAACTTCAGTAGTAGATGGGATGCTTGCGAAAATACATAAGAAAATCTTTAAGCACCACCTTGTCTATAAGAGCACATCTATTGCTGGGAAAGGCTGCACTCATTTTTATATAAATGACTAATAATTAACACTAACGAGTACAAAAAGCTTTGATACCCTAAGAATAAGCATTTTATAAACGTAGATGACCACCACAAAAGCAGCTCACCATCACGGAAAGAAGACTGTTAGGTTGCCCAGAGCAGTGGTGGCTGCCCCATTCCTTGGAGGTGTTCAAGGCCAGGTTGGATGGGGCTTGGAGCCCCCTGATCCAGTGGGAGGTGTCCTGGCCCATGGCAGGGGACTGGAACTGGAGGATCTTTAGGGTCGCTTCCAGTCCAAACCATTCTATGATTCTATGATAATTGTAAAAGCAGAATTGAAAGATACTTTGATGGAACAGTTCATCATCGCAGAAGGAAAAATGAAAAAGATGAGAAGAACTTTAAGAGGATGGTAAAAATAATTGCCAGTCTTCCAAACTTTTTGGACAGCAGGATTTAAAATCTGATGAAATAAACAATTGCAATTAACATCCAATACTGAAAATTTGAGAAATTTTTGGAAAAAATTACGATATACAGAGGAATTGTCTCACACGAACAGAGAAGCAACAAATTAGTATTAGCACTTAAACCATCAGAAGTGTTAATTGCACAGATCTAATGGATTTTCAGGTCATCCTTTGCACATTCAGACCTTTATATTGGAAGCTGGTCGATTAAAGGCACTCAAGAGTGGTAAAACAGTAGCCACATCAAACCACATGTGCAAGCTCATGAGGTTGACACGCTATCACCATGCAGAAACCGTAAATCTACCTGTGTTTTAGTAGCCCTCTCTCTAAACCCTACCCCTTCTGGAAAAAGTGTGTTCAGCAGTATTGTAGCACACGCACTTTGTTCGTGCTTATTAAATAAAAAGAAAGGATCACCTTCAACCATATTAATGATGGACTGGTGGATGAAGGATGTCTGCGAAAATTCACAACATCTGTTTGCTCCACTCTCTTCTCAGCGTGCTGCACCTATTCCTCATGCTTAATGATGCTCATCCACTCTGCAAGTTTTACGAACAAATGTGTGTTTAGCCACATTCATCATTCTGAATGAGCATTCTTGATGAAGCATCCACTGGCCTGTTTCGCTCTTTCTGCTACACTTTAACAAATGACAACTGCTCTACGTATTTTTCATTTGTTAAAAATAAAAAGCTAAGTGAAGAATAGACCCAGCAAATTTTTCTTTTCACTCCTCTGGTAACTTTACCAGAAAATGGAATGCTACACGCATTTAAACTGCATGCAAGTTCACATGCAAAAATCTAAATGGTGTATACAGACTTATTTTCAAAACACAACACAGCAGAATACAGTGTTTCAGCAGCACATCAGAAAAACATTCTATTCTATACCAACAGGAGCAGTTCAATCTTCTCACGAAAGTGATGTATTATGTCTCCCTGCGATCAGCTAGGGGACTGATTCTGTGTGCACTCCATGGCTTGACATGAGACACTCAGCATCTTTTGGTACCAGGCCAGCAATACATCACAGTGGACATCTGCCTCCCATTTCCCAGCTTTCCTCCTTTAAAGCACACCAATATTTAAAGGAAAAGACAGCTTTCTCAGAAAACACGCATGCTGTAAATGCCATCCTAGGAATGAATGCAACTGTAAATAACAACACATGTCAAAGCTATGATATCAATTAGAAAATTAGAATTAGAAAATCAATTAGAAAAATGAACTATAAAGATTATTAGAGAGGAATCAAAGCTAAAGAATCAAATTTAATATAAAGAAAGCGCTAAGAAAATTTTAAATGTGGAACATCTTTGGAAGTCATCTTTCGGATTGTAGACCAACTCACAATTCTCACTTCAGTTAGAGCACAGAAAAATTAAAATGTTCATCCCAATACTAGTTTTCCTATATATGTCTTCAGGATATTACTGTTGCAGTACACAGTGGAACGTTCACGGGCTCATCTTCTGCTGGTATTTTCTATGCTTCCAAAAACCATCTAGATTAAATGAGGGTTTTGTGAAAGCATTCTATCACTGCTTAATGGCATTTCTGGGCTTTACTGCTTGAGCCTTTGCAAGCCCCTTCTGGTCCACACTGGTTCTCCAGGTTCATCCATATTAGTTACATCCAGCAGGCCAGTGGGTACCTTGAATGAAGCAAGTTACACTCTAAAATATGAATTGCCTTTGTTATGAAAAATGCTTATTGCAAGACACGCATCTAAGAAACACGTTCTTGGGTTGCCCTTTAAATAAACAGGTTAGGGGAAAAAATGGACCCTGCAAAGAGAACTTGCAAAGTTTGCAGGGGTCACCTTTCCTTCTGAGAAGCTCTACAAGAGTTTTCCTTGAATAACATACTCTGTGATACCTCACCATGAAATAACTATGGACCAAATAAGTGAGGGAAGAAGTTTTAACTTCCATTCCAGAAGAATAACCCTCTATTCATTAAAAAATATCCTAAAATCATTATGTCCTGGCCAAAAAGAGGCAAGAGAATTCAACAAGTAGTTCTAATTCAGTGAGCACTAGGATCCAGAATCAAACGTAGAGATCTTCAGATGTTGAAAATATTTTTGAAACCTCTACTTCCTATGAATTTTTTAAAGCCAACCAACATAAGAAATAATCCAAATTTCTTACTAAAGCAGATATAAATTCTCCATTAAAACCTCTCATTTTAAATAAATCAATAATGTCGTATACTAATGTGGACACCAAGTCACAAAAAGAGTTTCAAACTTACATGCTAAATTGTATCAACTTCTTAAATTTAGAGACTGATCAATGCTCAACAAGACAAGGAGCAAAGTGGTCTCATCAGAATTCAGCACAGCATTATAGTGACATGCAAGTCAACAAAAGTAAATCCTGTACCAACAGTATCTTTGGCCAGGAGAATGCTATTACACCCTATTCCTCAGACTCCACGTGTAACCCAGAAGGCAGCGAAACATTAAATAAATAAAAGCTAATTAAAACCCTTACGAATTATACCCTGCATTTCCAATACTTTAAAGTAAAAAATAGTCTCAGTTCCTTGGAACCTTATTTGAATCCATGAAGACAGAGATATTGACCAGCAAACTTAGCGCAAATCAACATTAATTGGTAAGTTATGTTCCACAACATAAATGCATTAAACTATGGAACATAAATGAAAGGGTACTCCAAGTTATCATAAATCAGCTTGCAAAGGAGTGTCCACTCAGTAAATAATACAATGTTAAATGAAAACTGTGAATTTCGAAAATCAAAGTTTAATAAGAACTTCCAGTGAAGTCTCAACCCCAATAAAAGGAAAGGCAAAGGAGAGAACTACACAGTAAGTCAAATGAAAGACATAAAAAAGGAATCACTAAAATTTAATAGAAATTGCACCAAACGTCTCCTCAGGCTCCTCTGAGGTAGAAGTACTCAAGGACTCCATTATTATGCTTGACGGAAAATTGTTCATGACAAATTTGTAAGCTATACAGAAAAATATTTCTTTTCAGATATCTACAATGAACACTGATAGCAGCTGCGTATTTTTGTTATAAAAAGGTATTTGTAATTATAATAAAATATACAAATTACTAGTTCCTTAAAAAAGAGTGTCTCTGTTCACCATATTTCAGAAATTGGGCTCCACAGAGGATTTTTTTAACATGAAAAAATTAATTTACATTTTTTTTCTACAAATGCTTTTTTCTCTACTGCAAAACATATCGGTATCTGAAAATAGAATGGATTTATGCAAAAATAATCTCAAGGGGATCATTACCGAAACACAAAAAGTAATTTTCTCTTAGAATTGTAAAATGTATTTGCAATAGATGTTTAAAAGAATGGCTACAAAATACATAAAACATACAAATGTATAGGATTTAACACAACGGCGATAACTTCAATAGTATCCTTGTTTAATTGACAGGCTGATTAAGCCACAAAGCAGAGTTTTAAAGGGGGGAACACGACACACACCTTTTGCTAATGGACAATTAGAATGATTAAAATTGTTTAAATGGATACATGAATTTTGGACCACAGCCATCACAGAATCATAGAATCATAAGGTTGGAAGAGACCTCTGAGATCACCGAGTCCAACCTTGCCTGTCTCCCCACTAAACCCTGTCCCTAAGGAACTCATCCACCCGTCTTTTAAACCCCTCCAGGGATGGCGACTCCACCCCTTCCCTGGGCAGCTGTTCCCATCCCTGACCACCCTTTCAGTGAAGAAATTCTTCCTGATGTCCAGTCTAAACCTCCCCTGGTGCAACTTGTGGCCATTTCTTCTCGTCCTATCACATTCATTCTCCTGACTTATGTAGAGAATCATAGAATTGGAATCATGGAACAGTTTGGGAAAGGAGCCTCAAAGCCCATCCAGTTCCACCCCTTGCAGGGACACCTCCCACTGGATCAGGTTGCTCAAAGCCCCATCCAACTTGGCCTTGAGCACCTCCAGGGATGCACATAGATAGTTTATTAAACTTCCTGAAATCAACCTACAGACATAATTCATCACTTCTTAGAAGAAAATAACAAGAAGAGGAAAAAAATAACGATGTTGAAAGCAACAAGTGTACCCACAGAAACAAGAACAACTCAAAACCATGGTGACAGCGCTCTCAGCCCGGCAGAAGAGCAGCGAGCGCGCTGAGTGCTCATTCCCACCCGAATTTAAGAGCAGCAATCTACTTCGCAAGCAGTCCCAACAAGCCCACAAATGTCAGGGCACCCTGAGCTGACTGGCAAGGGAGGCTACCCGACTTGCAAGGCAGGAACAGGCTGAGACACGCGTTAACTCAAACTGCACATTAGGTCTCCAGAAACACATGGCAGTACTTTGGAGAAAATCAGAGCACAAATAACCCAGAGATTACTGCAAATTACTCTGACAAAAATAAGTCCAAGCATATCTGACAGTAAAATTACACTCTCCTCAACAACAGTATCCCTCAGGTAATCCCCTTTCTCTCCCATCCCCAATGTTAAATTGTCTCTTAGCTTCATAACAAGCCAAGGCTAAGAGCTATACACTGGCAGTAAAGCACTTCTTTCCATCTTACATAAATTTTATTTCTTCTCAATAGCATCAAGTGCCGTGTATTTTATGAAAATTATGAAAAGCATCACAAAGAAACAAAATATAAATGACACAACAATTCAATGCATCTGAAGGGCACCATTTCTGCTATCTGAAAAAACATCGCACAATTTCTTCCAGTATTGCAGGGCAAGCTTATGGTTTTGCCTGTGAGCTATGGGGGTTGTATTCCATTTTTTCCTCAAGGAAGCAAAATTCCCTTACAAATTAGATTATCTTGGCTGAAAACAATGCTACAGCACTCAAAATATTTAAGTTCAACACCTAGGACAAGATTTAAATTCTTCAAACAACAAAGGTCTCGTCTTAAGTCTTGATTTAATTTTCCCATAGGCTGAATCAGCCCCATCCAGCCTGGCCTTGAACACCTCCAGGGATGGGGCAGATCCCAGGCATAAATGATCCTGGGGCCTGGCAGGCTGTAATACAAGTGACAGAAAAACTGGATATGTAAGGGAACAACGAAGGGTCTCACATCTGACAAAAAAATATTGTCTGGTGAAAAGAGGAAAGGCAAAGAAGAAGTCTGAGAACATGACAAAGATTTGGATGATTAGTCTTCTCAAGGGTTTTCATCCTGACACCTCCATAAAATTCAGGAGGATAAGCAAGGAACACAACCACATTTTCACATAAGCTGCCCGTCGGATTCCCTCATCTCATCTGAAAAAACCCAGAGGTCTGAGTGGCATGTGATAACAAAAAAGATGTGGCCAAGGAAATAAAATGGAGTTAAAATGGAGGCCAAAACTGATCAGGAGTACAGTCTTACTTGGCTCAGTGTGTTGCCCACAAAGCACTTGATGCCCAGTATCAACAGTGAAAAATCACATATCACAAGGGGTCCACCTGCCTCATCCTATTTAACAGCTCAATAAAAGACAGATAACAGCAAGTTTCTAAGGGAAAGATAAAACCAAGGGTCCTAGGTCTCCTTTGTTTAAGCTTAAGATAATGGAGCTCAAAATTCTCATTTTCTTATTGATATACAGCCATAAAACAACATCCATAAAAATAATCCCACTATCAAAATCGAAATGTAGGTGCTATTTTTCCCATCGCTCCAGACTCGCCCTACCTAAGCCCAACTTTTGGCAAGACTGCCCTAAACAGCCTCCAGCACTTGACAAAAGATGATGAAAAAGATGCAGAATAATGTCAGCTTGAATCATTACCTGTTCATATAAATATATTTCCAACAATATTTATTAAAATGGCATCGATATCTTCATTGATTGCCATGTCACATCCTTGAACGAGGAACATAGTAACTTCTTTTCTTGTGTTCTTTGGAAAGCAACAGAATTTTCAGTGTATAAAACAAAATGTCCAGTGTGATTAACTCAAATTAATCTTCAAAAGGTACATTTAGATCTAAATCTTACATTGCTTTCAAGTTATGGAGCACTTCACAAGTCATTTGAGAACGCCCAAAAATACCGATCTCTCAAAAATGATACTACTCTTTCCTTCAGAGACACAAAAGAAATACAACGATCTAAATAACCAAAGTGCTTAATACACTGTGATATCTTTAAAAAACACTTTTTTTGATAATGTTGTGCTTCTTAGTGCCATGCAGAGAAACTCTGTTTTCATCTAGTTTTATTATACAACAGTTCAAAAGTCATCATATTAATCTACTCTGACACGTATAAATATTTCACACTGACTAATAAAAGGTTGACATAAAAAGAATAAATATTGTGTGTGCTAGAACCAGCCTCTGCTTTAGACACACCTGAGTTCACATCTTTTAAATAGGACATGTCAGCACTGGGGAGCCTCACAATACCAGACAGACCTCATGCCTGTCATTGACTTCACCGGGCGAGAGACGTGAGTGGTGCTCATAACTCCAGCCAGAAACGCAATTATCTGGCAGTAAGAAAATTACACACAAAGAATGAAGCTTAGCAGAGACACTTTGCCACTGTTGGTCCGTCTCTTCAAGAGACCATTTTATTAGTTTGAAGTGATAAAGCAAGTTTAAAGATATCGAAGAAAAAAACCAGAATACCAAAAAAAAAGTAATTTTTTCTGGTTTAATATTATGCTTTCAAATATTTATATTTTATTAATCTAGCACAGACAACAAATGATTTTCATTACTGCAACAAACAAAGGACAGCATCGAGAATTAGCAAGAATCCACAGTTTTCAGCAGAGCATTATATGTCCAGTTGCCCTTCACACGTGCTTTCTTTTCCATAAGCAAATTTTTCTTGGATAGAATTTGAGGTCCTTTCATTTGAGGCTTTCAGTGAGCACCTGGACAGAAGCATGGGCAAGTTTTAAGAAGTTTGTACATCTCAGAGATGCCTCCATCCAAGTACACAGCTGGTGCTCTGCACGCTTAGTATGCTAACCGCTTCCCAGCAGCATTAGCTCACTTTGTAACGCACCATGTAGAGCAAATACACTCGAGATACTCCAGATAAAAAGCAGAAACCTTGAATAAATATAGGAGTCCTGGCTGCTCAGATGTGGCACAAGTCTGATCTGCAGCTGTAATTGTCCAAAAATGTTATTTTGGAATAACCATGTTGCTTCCTGGTTAATTTAACTTAATACACTTTGCAAAAATAGATTAAACTAAACTGGAAAAGACATTCATTATGGAAAGACTCACAGTAAAACTAATCAAGGATAAAACCATATAAATACAGCTATTAAAAATGGCATTTTACTATCTCCTAGATCAATTTTGTGTAGCAGAGCACAAGAGTAAACAAATGTTCTATGTGTGCCAGGGTTCCCATCTCAGTCCAGAGCAGACTAAAATTCTGATTAAACGTCTCTTGGTAATTCATTGCAAATCAACACAACTGTTTATTCCAGTCAAACTTCTCAAAGGGAAAAGATTAACTCATCACATCTGCTCCCAGCATCACGTGTAGTCTTCAATCTCATACGTCATAATGAGGTAAGAAAATTAAATTACAGAAACAAGAAGGCAGGAGGACACATGTAATCACTTGCCCCAAGGAAGTGTTATATGGCTGTATTAATATTTGTAAGTACTTTTGATTCCCAGATAAAAGCAGCTACATAAACACGAATCATTAATGGTAACGGATGCTACAAGCACACAGTTCTTTCTCAAGGCTTCACTTTAGCCATAACAACACTTTCCTGCTCTTGGCTCTCATTCAGCCACCCCCAACTCCTTGGAAACTCTTTGGGGCTTCTTGAAATAAAATAAGCTACAAAAGGACATAGAAACAAAACAGAACGTGGGGGCAATCAACAGAAAAGAGTGGGGAAGGGGAGAGATTGTTCTTGGAAGTTCTGCCAAGAGAAAAATAAAGGGTTAGCACTGGCATGGGAAGGAGAACATGAGGAACAAACAACTCAGTTCTTGGTACAAGGGGAAACAAAGGTCCAGAGAACTCCTAGAGTGCTAAGGGAGAAAAAAAAGGAGAAACCCGCCCCCAACAATAAAAAGAAAAAATTAAAAAAACCCAAAAACCAAAAAAAAACAAAAAACAAAACCAAGATTAAAGGCAGAAGGATCTCCTGGCATAGAGGAAGATGGTTCAACAGGTTTGAAAAATGAGCAAATTGTCAGATGTGGACAGAAATATGCATAGAGCTGCCCGTATAATGAGCTTGGCCTACTGTGAAACCATCACAGCCCAAAGCACACAAACACACAGCAGACAACTTCTCCCTGGAGTAATGCCTCAGACGCTGCTGTTTTTTCAAAAATAAAGTCACAAATTACATTATATACCCTTTCACAGTGTTTTCTTTTGCAACATAAACACAAGAACAAAAAACCCCTAGTTATAAACCTGTTCCAGCAGTGAGAGAGAGCAGATGAGGGATGATCTGCAAGCTTTGAGTTCTAAATTCCAAATCATCATTGTCACAGTAGAAAAAATAAACTCCCTACGCTTTTCTTCTCTTTTCCTTCATGAGTTAAACACAAACATAGCCAGACAGATGACAAACACTCCAGGGCACAGAAGATTTCCAGTTCTCTATCGTTACTTCTGGAAGAGTTCATTACTATATCTTTGTGTCTGCTGTTTAACTTCTGGGTACAATTCATGCAACATTAAAAGATCAGACCCTTAGAGTCAACACCAGGATCCCAAAATGCTGGGAGCAAAGCTCACAAACAGTGGGAGAAAAAGGGAGTAAATTCCTAGGGCAAAGACCTGCAATGCCAACTGGTAGCCCTGGTTCTACGAGCACACCCATGGGTTCAGACGCCTTCCTGCTTTCACATGGAAGCAACAGCAGCATCAAAGTCACAGACTACTGAAGGCAGAAGCTCTTTCTTCGTATGCAGATTCAAACCAGAGCAGGCAACATCAGAGGAGATAAAAAGAAAACATCCCAAACAAACAAGGCAGGGCTGGGTTACTCCCTCAGACTCCTTTGGGTTTGGACATGTAACTTGCCAAAGAACATTTTGAAAGCACAAGCAGATGCGTTTCAGTTCCCAAGCAGTGGTCAAGACAAACTAAGTCTTCAAAATTAAAGTATTCAGCACATCAGTAAGAGTTTGGACGGAATCCCCTCAATCTGGGCCTGCTGCCGTGTACACACGGATAACGCTGGGCCACAACAATGTAAGACAAGCTTGTAACAGCTCTGCTCCCGTTTCATCTCATGATCTTCTCGACAGACTGTGTCTTACAGACATTCCTCAGTTTCTTAGCAAGTCACTGCTGCTCAGAAGGAATCAACGCACTAGGCATACCGAGCCACCGTGTCCCCCGGCTCAGCCAAAAGCAGCTCTCGAACACACGTGAAAAGGACAACCTGAAGCTCATGATCTCTCCAAAGAGATGCTGTTCCATTTTGTAGTTCTGCTATTAAAGAAAACAAACAGAAAACCAAGGCACCATTAAGGGAAAAGAATTTTTTAACTTGACAGTGCTGTATGGTTTTCTGTCAGTCCAAGTTGTGTTTATCCTACTCATTTGATTTTGCTAAATATCATATCAGAAAAGTATGTTTAAGATGAAAAGGCATTCCTTCCTTTTCCCAGCTTAGAATGCAATTTGTAAGATGCATTAATAAATTCAGAATGCTTTTTTAAGATCTAATCTGGAAGTAAAAGCCAGCTTTGTGTACATTACCTATTCAATACTATCTGCTCAAAGGTGACTTGTCAGAGCCCAGCAAATAAAGCTAAAAGTAAAAAACTGCTCCCTTCAGGATGCATCCTGTTGTTAAAATGTCTTTGTTTGCATAATATTGTACTTCATGTCTTTAACCTTTGGTGTAAATATTGTAAATGATATTTCTTTTTCTGATAATTAAACTTCGTGTGCTAAGAGTGACAACTAGTTATAAAATCTCATTTACACTTACCATCTATAGAGCTTTTGGAATGAAGGATAACACTTCTGCTTACATTCAGCTGAGAAATCCCATTTATAATAGGACACAGTTTTATACCTGGAGACTTCAATGAATCCCTGCCAACACTACATGGAAGACTACTCACAGAAATAATCCCACTGCTGCCCTGACCAGTGGTTGAGTCCCTGTCCCTGGACCGTGTAGCTGTGGCACTTTGGGACATGGTTTAGCAGGCACAGTGGGCTGACAGTTGGACTGGATGAGCTTTGAGGTCTTTTCTAACCTTAATGATTCTATCTACTCTAACAAGCAGACAGCACTGTGAGTACGGGCTGCGTAATTACATCCCCTGTGATCCCTCCTAGTATATCCTAGAGGTTAAAGCCTAGTGTTTCCCCATCAGGATCTCCAAAGTTACTTCTTCAAGCGAGGTTCAGACCTGTTTGTAGGAGCTGCCTACAGAAAGATTTTTATGACCTGCAGCCAGCCAGCTTACAATCAGCTACAGATTTGTCATTGTGAAACTCTAATTTATTCTCTGGCACATCCTTAACTTTTTGCCTTTGTCCATCTGCCATCACTTTCGTGGGACTCTGGCTCCGTACCCTCAGACATATGCCTAGCTGGTGCAATTACCATTTCGAAGAGCAAGTACTGAATATTTATTTTCTGACTACTACTCCACAATGTTTGTATTTCAAACTAGTTTTCCCACATAAATGTCATGCAGCATACAATATGCCCTTTATATGATCTACAATGCTCTTTACATGCAACTCTTGGATAATTATTAAAGATCTGCTGTAATTGGAAGGGGAAAACAAGAATCGCTGCCTTAAGACGAGCATATGAAATGCACTGCCATACAATGACTTTTCTCAGAACTCTATTAGAATGTGCCATGACATAATTTCATTTTGTAATGCCCCATTTTTAAGCATCACCTCATACAAGTCAGACTTAAAATGTGCTAATTGGAAATCTTCACCATGTACAGAACACTGCTTTCAAAATGACATCTGTTCCTCTTTTATCAGAGTACTCAATAGCAGGAGAAAAGTCATTCCCAAAATTCAAAGCATTTTGATCTGGTTCTGTCAAAACGCTACGTGTTCCTTGTTGATAATCCTACTTCAGTCAAAAGATGACTATTTTTGCTCAGGGTGGGGGCTTTCTTTAATATGATCATCTCCAAGACTTGGGAAAATAGAAATACTAAGTGTATATATATAATTTCCTATTACTCCTTTGTCATGTTACCTGCCAGGAACCTCAGTGTGAACCTGCACAAACATTTCAATCTAAAGTTAGAACATTTAAAAAGATCTTTTATAAAGACAGAGGACGGTTTATTTCATTAAATACGTACCCATTAAGCACTAATATATTTTAGGTAGAAGCAAGGGGTAGCAATACTTAGCAATTGCCTATTAATTTGTTAATAATAAAGGGCTGCTGGAGAGCTTGCATCTCCTGAAAAACACTAGTACATCCCAAAATCTTTCCATAATATCTATTGATGTCATATAAAGAGTATTTTGGATAAATTTCTCTGTCATAAGTCACAGACCAATTAACATTGTAAGTGACTTCTGCAGGTCACCGAGTACAAACCCTGCACAAAGTGGGGCTTAACCCAACGTTAAACCAGGTTTCTGACACTTGTCCGATATCACCTGAAGAGATGAAGTCGATGCGTGGTTTTATCCAGCCATTACCAGGCGTTCTGTTGGTGACTTCTGCTTCCATTTGCACTTGGTACAACGTCAGTGCTTAACAGCATCAGTGCAAGGCGCCTGGCAGCTCCTCCTCATTTCCAACTGTTTTTACAGACATCCAGAGTCCTTTTTGCACCGAAAGCCCCAGACATCTGTAGAAGCAGTAGGCAGCAAAGCGATAGAGCCAGGAGTGTGCAAGTTGCCAGATGTATACGGACAACAAGTTGTCTGCAGCCTGAATGGGAGAATCAGCAGCAAAAGAATCACACTTGCTTTAATCAAGGAAAATATTAGAAGACTTAAAGCTGAAGTAGCCAACAGTTTTGCTCACAACAAACCAGCAGATTGCTGACACGACGGGGTCTCTCTTAAGTTTGCTGAATTGCCTCAAATGGAGCAGAAGACTGGCTAGTGGGTTGCTGTATTCGAGACTCCACACAAAAGGTGGTTGCTCTGTACGTGTAAATGCTCCAGGATGCTTGCCCTGATGAGAAGCCAAACCACTACTGAGTTACCCCTGCTAAGGCCAGGCCAGGCATTACATGAAGGAAGTTCATGGAACCCTGGCCTCGCCACGGCTCTGCCCGACTCGTGGCAGAACAGAGCCCTGAACGAAGTTGCAGTGAGGTCACCTTTGGCCATGGGTATCCCAGCCATAACTGTAACAATTAACCAGCTCAAATCCAAACAATCATCACAGCTGTGACTTTACCCAACTCTCTGAGGAAATGAAATATTTGCAGTCATTTCGAGGTGCTGCCGACTACCACAAACAGTATCAAAGTAATTTTGCCAAAGAAGTAACACTCAGCAATACAAAGATTAAAGTTTGCGTGCACTTAAACTCTTCATTCCCTACCTGTCACCTTGCATCTCAAAGTGGATGCCAAAAGGGGTAAGAATAATTCTTCCTTTCCAGATATGCACAAATGGGACCTGCCATCACAAATTTACACACAAAGGCACACATTTAGAATTCACAGAATCACAGAATGGTTTGGGCTGGAAGAGACCTCAAAGCCCATTCAGTGCCACCCCCTGCCATGGGCAGGGACACTTCCCACTGAATCAGGGGGCTCCAAGCCCCATCCAACCTGGCCTTGAGCACCTCCAGGGATGGGGCAGCCACCACTGGCCTGGGCAACCTGGGCCAGGGCCTCCCCACCCTCACAACGAAACATTTCTGCCTAAGATCTCATCTCAGTCTCCTCTCTTGCAGGTTAAATAATAGAAGGCTCACACAGGCCCAAGTAAATCCATTAAGAAAATCACTAATTACTAACTCTGTAGTAAAAAACTACCACAAACCACATTTTTTTTCCATTAAGTTTCCTTCTAACTTTAGAGCAAATGAAAAGTACTGTGAGTACTTTTTTTTTTTTTACTGTGAGTAATGTGTCCTACGCATTTATCTTATCAAGCTTAGGTATCTTTAATAGTATTAGCAGTGTCTGATATCACATATCAATTTTTTAAAAAAACTCCTTATGGAAAAGGTCTATTGCTGGTCTAATTAGGGACTGGAACAATAACAGAGGATATCCCACCCTCCATTCTCTATCTACTGATTTCAAGTAAAACCACATGTGAAATTGGGTCCTAGCAAATCTGAAGGTATTACAACCCAACCCTAATAATCACGCATTTTGGAAATATTCAAGAGGGAACGATCTCTCTGAAAAACCCAGATTTAACCAATTCTGAAAAAAGAACTAATAAAACGCTGTTAATTCATTGGTGCGCTTAGACAACTGAATTCCTGGATTTAGAACATTGGAGAATTTTCTTTATTTTTTATCTTCCAATATGATTCCTTTGTGCCAAAAATACAACCTTGAAATTGCTACAGTTTTAAAATGCGAATGTTTTTTAAATATAGAAAAAGTAGGCTTTCCTTCTCCATAAAAGAACATGCCTGCATCAAATAAATAATTTAAACCCCTCAAGTCATCATATATTCTATTAATCTTTCTGTTCAATACACATATTAGCAATGAGATGCTGTTGTGAAATCTTCAGTAGAGGCCAAATTCAAATAAACAAACCTGGGGTTTATACTTATTTTTTAAGAAATGTTGCCTAGATGAAAAAGATCATTCTTTAAAATTAAAGAGAAGGTTGTAAAAACTGCATTTACCATATGTGAGCCTGTTTGGAATCATCACAAGTACAGGTATATTAGTTTTTTCATGTACGGCAGATCAAAGTGCATTACATTAGTTCAAAGAC
Source organism: Neomorphus geoffroyi (assembly GCA_033558235.1). NCBI lineage: Eukaryota > Metazoa > Chordata > Aves > Cuculiformes > Neomorphidae > Neomorphus > Neomorphus geoffroyi. The sequence continues at coordinate 37,494,602 of JAUMJM010000016.1, forward strand.
ACCGCATTATTCCTCTTCCCGTCTACAGGATACTGGATGAATCCTTGTCATTATATCAATTTAATTCACTGCCATTTTTTAGGCTACTGTTTGTCTAACCAAATGAAGAGCAGAAGAGCTGGCATTTAATGTGACTGCATCGCTTTTTCCAACCCGCCTACTTTAAAGAAAAAGTTTGTTGAGTGCACGCAATTCACTTTACAGATCATTTGAAATGCATAAACAATTCCAAATGCAGAAATAACAAAAACAATAATTTGTCATTTTGAAACGTTGAAACGCTGGGAGGAAGATTTGAATATAGAACCCTCTTTTGTTTGTAAGCATGGTGATTTGCCAAGCTACACCTCGCACTGCACGAACCCTAGGGCATTCCAGTCACAAACACACTTTGATCTGCTGTGCTTTTGGATTCTCACGCGGAGGGCTCTACCTTTCTTGACAATCCCAGAGGGAAAACGCAGCCTTGCATTCTTTCCCATCTACCACTCCAAAACGAGCGCTCCATATGCTTGCTGCTAGTTCAGCCTTGCGCTGGTTTTCCACAAGCTTGTTTGGATAATAACGACAGCTGCAGGATTCTTGGGTTTGAAGTTGTGAATTGAATTTAGGAAAAAAAGGAGGGGAGGAATGAAGAGAAAAGAAAAAAGGAAGGAGCGAGAAAAGAAAAAAGAGGGGAAGAAAAGGAAAAGGGGGGGAAGAAAATAAAAAGAGGGGGGAGAAAAGAAAAAAAGGGGGGAAGAAAAAAGGGGGAAGGAAAAGAAAAAAGAGAGAGGAGAAAAGAAAAAAGGGAGGAAGGAAAGAAAGAGGGAATGGAGAAGGAAAAAGGGGAGTGCAGAAAAGAAAAAAGGAAGGGGAGAAAAGAAAAAGGGGAGGGGAGAAAGAAAAAGGGGAGGGGAGAAAAGAAAAAAAGGAAGGGGAGAAAAGAAAACAACCCTACAGAGATTTAATGTCGAGTGAGAACTCTGGAAACAACATTTCTTCTGCATGGTCTTAAACACATACAGTGAGAAGTAGAACACAGCCACAATTTTTGTAGTGTCGTGTATCTGGGCATCCTACTGTATGTGTATGTGTTAACAAAAATGATAGTTGTAAAGTGGTTTGGGGCTAAATACCTACTTTAAACCGGTTAAAAATACATTGCCCACATATGGAACCGAGCACAGCTTAAGATGGCACTGGATAATTTAGCATGAATTCACAGCCTTGACCAGGAAAAAGGGAGAAAACAAAAGCAGAAGCCCCCAGGTCTTTTGTCCACAGTGCTCTCCAGAGTTTATAATTGGATGTCCTTATCTTTGTGTCCTTAATACCTTCAGACAGAGAGTTTCCAGAGCATTCTGTTGGCATATTTCACTCAAGTCTTCTACTATAATGATGAAATATATATGATGATATATAACGATGAAAGTCAAGTTTGAGGGAATGGAACAGCACACATTAAACTAACGCTATTTTGATCTTTATTTCTTTCTCCCCGTACTGTTTACTCATCTCTGGCTTCCAGTGCAACTGCAACCCTGTGAATGAGGGGAAAGCCACCACTCGAGCTGGTCTCTGGGTACTTCCAGAGGTGTCTCATGATTCCTTGGTCTGACCACATTCCAGCCATCAAAATCCTTCTTCCACAGTGGAACACGAAACAGTGGCAAGGGAAGAAATGCCAAGTAAGCTACTTTTCATATTCACTGTGAGAGTCCTGAATGAGACACTTCACGGTCCCACAACTTCTTTATCAAGGAGTGCAGGGATAGGATGAGGGGGAACAGTTTCAAGTGTAATGGGGGAGACTGAGATGAGATCTTAGGGAGAAATGTTTTGCTGTGAGGATGGGGAGGCCCTGGCCCAAGTTACCCAGAACAGTGGTGGCTGCCCCATCCCTGGAGGTGCTCAAGGCCTGGTTGGATGGGGCATGGAGTCCCCTGATCCAGCGGCAGATGTCCCTGCCCGTGGCAGGGGGTGGCACTGGATGGGCTTTGAGGTCCTTTCAAACCCAAACCATTCTGTGATTCTCTGAGAAATTGCTTAGTAAATACTAAAAACCTAATTAAATTAACACTTTTTTAATGGATTGGACAATTTGGCTTTTGGTGCACGAGGACTCTTCCAGCTTCAAGCCATTTCCGCTAACCATCAATAAATAAAATATCATGCAAATGAAGCTTTGTTACAGATGTTTCACAAAATTCTTCCATCTGTCAAAAGACCATTTAGAAAAACAACAAATCAACTGAACAAAAAACCCCGCAACAGTTAGATACACTTCAATTCCAAGGCATCGCACAACACTGAGCTCTATTATTTTTCACCGATTCTTAAGATTTAATTGTATTGATCCATTGAAAACATATTTGGATACATATTTGTAGGTGATATGCAGTGATACTCAGTGATGCAAAAGGAGCACCTTCCATATATAGTTGCTTCATATTCTCTCTCCAAAGACAACACTTCAGAGCAACTCAAAACATTATATCATATTAAATAAAAATAGCATTTATAAACATTAAGGACCAATAACTCTATGCAAATAAAATGTTGTTTCACTTTCCAGAATCCTAGAGCAGCCACTTTGCTTTCTTGTCTTGGTGTGAAAGCCACATAATTAGATTCTTTATTTAAAAGCGATCAAGTGAAATGCACTAATACTTCCATCCATAACAGCGTTAGCAGCATAACTTTACTATCGTAGACATAAATTAATATGCTTAGTTTTTAATACTATCTAATGGAAGAGATGGAAGGCAGAAAAAGCTCTCCAACATAACAGGAAGAAAAATCGAACGCTCGAAAATTGAAAAACGCAAGATGCCAAAAGAGATTCTTCAATGTCTCAGCCATTTACTGTAGAGATCTTTTCTCATTTGCTGATGACTTTGGCAGACCTGGTTTTGTCACCAGTCACTCTGTACTTTGTTTAATTATGTAGTACACCAACAGAAATTTTCTTTCTGATTGCATAAATCACAGTGCTCCGACACCAACCTCAATAGGGGCTGCTAGAACAATGCGGCGAGAGCTATTGACTCCATCTCTCAAGTCTACAAGGTGTATCATTTAGCCAAGAGTGATAATTAGACACAGAATATACTGAAAACTGTCAATAGGCTTGTCAATAGGAGGACTCTTAGCATCTAGCATCAAGTGAATCAATGGTGTTTTTCAGCTATAAAATCAAGAAAATGATAGCTTTCAAATGAATGGTGGAAAGGAAACATGAGGCTCCTTAGGGAGGAATAAAACAGCTCAATTTTCCCTCACTGAGTGGCTCTCCAACTGCCTCACTCAATGGAAAAGGTCACAGAACATTACAGCAAAATATCTCTGAAACAAGATGTACAACAACGCTGGGACATGACATGAAGTACAAGCACACTACAAAGGCCCGTATATCTCTGACCTGACAGAATTAAAGCAGGGGTCAGCAGATGCCAGACAAGACAGGAATTGAAAGACAATGATTGATCTATATAGAAGAAAATATGACTGCCTGTCCGTATCAAATATGTATGCATGCATGCGCCAAAGTGATTATATGTACAGTATGCTCCCTCCCTCACAACAGTTTTTAAAGCCATAGCCTTGCTTTCTTCTTTTTTTAATGTCTATAATTTCCAGTTGAAGTCCCAGGAAAACATAAAGCTGATCTTTTTGATACTTAACTTTTTATTGACACATTCCTACTGAAAATTGTACCAGATTTAAACTGATGCTGGAATATACCTTGCCTGGATCTTTTTAAGCAAAAAGAGACAATGAGAAGTCAGTTAAACACAGTTCTGAAAACTGGAGAAACGGTGATAGAAAGGCATTTCTATTTACTCTGGACTCTTTCAGCTAAATGTTTTAATTGGCGTAGAGAGACAAAGGGCTCCAATAATAAATAACATAAAGCCTGCTCCGAGAACCAGCACATCTCTTACAAAGACTGGTTTACAACCGTGGCTGCGAAGTAACTGTAGCCCTTGCACCATGGTTAGAAATGAAACTGCAAACAAGAACAATCTACATGGACCTAAAGGAAATTGTCTTTTAAAAGACAGCTGCTCGGTAGCTGCAAAGCTGAGGCTTCATACGAAACTTATCGTTGGATTTCCAATGCAGTGTTTGCTCCAGAAAATCTTGTTATGAAAGTACAAATGTCCTCTGCAAAGCAGCTGCTAAGTGTCCTTGTGACATTCCACGCTTCTCAACTCTGCAGTAATTACTAGATCAGATTCTTTGGTAATTTACTGCCATGCAAAGTGATCCCCACACCTGAAAGTCAAGCTCAGTTCTTTCCCGTTCCCACATCAGCTGAAGCATAAAACCACTCACAATTTAGCTTGGACTCTAGTGTGTTTGAGCTCCACACAACTAAAAGGAGCTGGAACTATCACATCATCCTCATCGAAGCCATGAAACAAAGATGAAGCAGATCTGTTGAACAAGAAGCAGTGCACTCTCTTTTCCATACATGCTTTTTAAAAATCAGTGTGTTTCTTTCAGTATTTTAACCAGAAATTTACAAATAAAAGAGTCACAAGTAAAAGAAATTTTAATTCTTGTTGACAAAACTAACGTAGAGTAGGTTTTCTACTGCCTTTCTTTATCTGGAAGTTCTAGTACTGAATAAAAGATTAGTCATTTATTTACCTCCTCTCTACAAATTGCTATGTGAGAAATCTGAGTTCAATGTCAGATGAAGCGTTTCATCCTGGAGGTGCTAGCAGGGGAGAGAATGCCTCCAACGGTAGCAATAGCACTTCACAGCCAGAAATAAAGCTAGAATTGCTCTTTTACACGATACAGTATTCAAGAGATCCTGTGAGAGACAAAATGTGACCACGACTCATCTGGCGAAAACACAATTTTAAGCACAAACCCTTTGAATGGTATATTATTTCATTCTACCAGGCTAACAAGCCTTCCTTGTAACATCTGACTACCCAACACAACTACTCTAGGAATCAAAAAAGGGCAACTGGATGGTAGCAGCACAAACAGGACGTAACCTCGGGGAAACATCTATTGCTAAGTACAAGAGAACAACATATCTCCTTAATCATGGAATCATAGAATGGTTTGGGTTGGAAGGGACCTTAAAGATCACCCGGTTCCAACCCACTTGCCATGGAGAAAACTGAGCTTTTAGCAGTGGTAGATCCACCGCTCAGAAGATAACTCAGCCTTTTCTTCCCTGCCCTCCAAAAATAAAAATCAGGACCCAAGGGAATTGCAGGAAGATGTGCAAGGGGAGGATTAGGTTGAACATAAGGAAAAGGTTCTTCACCCAGAGAGTGGTGGAGCATTGGAACAGCTCCCCAGGGAAGCAGTCATGATGCCAAGCTTGACCATATGCCAGAAGCATTTAGACAGTGCCCTCAGTCACACAGTGTGAGTGTTGAGGTTGTCCTACGCAGGGACACGAGTTGGACTCAGTGGTCCTTGTGAGTCCCCTCCAACTCTGGACATTCTATGATTCTATGAAAACTGACCCAAAGCAACCCAACTTCACAGCTTCAGGTCTATTACCTAAGGGTAACATCCTTTCCTCAAAACAGCCCTCAGTGAGAACATTCCCCCATTGTCAAGATTAAGCAGGGCCCAGCACCATGTCTTAGCGAAACCAGTCTGTGAAACCAAGAGTGTTCTTTATTACTGTTCCTCTTATTTTCTGAGTTTCATATCTTTTTCTCAATAGAAATCAGAATTAAAGACATGGTATAAACAACTCGGTAACAGCATTTTAACCACCTTCAACTCAAACAAACGTTCTTTAGTTGCATTTGATCTCTCAGATGTTCAACATTTCATCTAAAAACTTACGTCATGTCTACACAGAATGGGGAAATAGGCTGTTCCTCCAATCCTCTCTGCCTCTCCGCGAGCGATCTGCTCAAAGACACTTTATCAATGCAAAGGCATGTTTCGTGACAGTTACCAAATACAGCAACAGCAGTTTCAAAAATCAAAGACTGTTCCTTTGGGACAGCATTATTTGCATGTTCATAATGAATACTTAACCACACATCTGTGCAGGCCTTTGGGTTGTTCGGGAGGAAGTGATCTTTTAAAAGGACTTTGCTAACTTCCAGCAAACGCTCGTTCAGCCTTTGAGGGCTGAGTGAAAGCAAGCTTACAAGTTAGCTTTCAATCTCCTTTTAAGCAGTTTTATATAAAGTCTTGTGATGAATTACTGATTGGAGAGGCCAGATTGTTAGGCCACGAACTGCCTTAAAACCAGAGGGTCACTGCTGAACAGGAATTTTGATGAGGGGCTACAGTTTATTGCTTGTAACTCATCTGCTTAAAAATGAAGTATTCAAATTCAGTATTGCTTGTCCCACTCTAATTAAATATCAGCCTGACCTGTTCTGAAAACTGTTCTATGTTTTTTCAACAAATGTTATTTTCACTCCATAAAAGAACAACGAGGATGAGAACACAGATGTGCAAACACACAGAAATATCTCCTAATGTGGCATCAGCAATCGATGTTAAAAGATCCAGAGAAGGTGCAAGCAAATTCCCACTATATTTAATCTGTCACAGAGACAATTTAATATTGGTTCAAAACATCAAAATATTGCTTTAAAGTGTACTATGGGTACCACACACACCCCTTATATCTTGCCCAGATTTCGCCTTGCTGTAGATGCCTACACACATGCGCACATTCACGTTCCAAACAAACAAGCAAGAAATAGGGATATAGATTCCAAAAAAGAATTGTGCTTTGCTATGCAAAACAACTCTCAGTAGTTCAAGTTACCAGGCTGTTGTTCTAATGTGTAAAACGGAATGCCATGATGGCGCAAGGACGTTTACAAATGCAAACTACCAGGTTTGTGTTGTTACTGTTCATTTGCTTTTGCATATGACACACCAAACCCATCTGATTAGTTTATTTAGGATAAAATATTATTAATTATGGATTATGATTATCAATTTTTATTCCAAGAGAGTAACAAGGAAGGGTAATTAGCACTGCCTTTCATTCTTCTTCACATTAGGCAGAGAAAGACTTGCAGGAGGACTGGAGAAAAGCTGTAGAAAAGCTTGCATTAATAACAAGGAGCCTGAAGTTTTGATTTTGTCATAGAAATCTTCTCATTGATTCTAGATAAAGTCACACAACCAAAGGTTCAACAAATAACTGATAAAAGAAAGGTGAGCAGATTAAAAGCTTGAGCAAAACTGAGGAGGATAACTGGCAAAGCAGTAATTAGCTAAAGCACCAAACATGATAACTGATGGAGTATAAACAAAGACTGGAATTCAAGCACGTTGGCAATCCAGTAACTGGTCAGTAAACTATTGCATTGCTTCCTGAGGATAGAATAAAATCTTAAATAAAGTTTGGTATATCAGAAGTCCATCACGGGCACGTAAACAGAGCTAAACCACAGAATAAGATTGCTGCTGTTATTTGGATCAGCAGTTTAGTCAACAGCGAGATCTGCAGCCAAACTGGATGCTTCTGACTTGTAACACTGCGCACGGTGAGAGGACAAAAAGGTTATGCACTTGGATAGGATCAACAAGATCAAACTTTTGCCACGTTGCAAAGAGGCTTAATAGAAATACAATTAAGTTAACAACATGGAAAATAAGCTTCAACAGTCATTTTGCAACCACATCTTCAGTTACTTACTATTCAGTGACAATTACTCCTAACTGCACTTCAAATACATCAGTCTTGGGGGAAAAAAAAAATAAGCAACACCACAGACAGAATGGATCCTCTCCAGCCCAGTTCACACCAGTAAATCCCATAACCACTCATACCTGCCCACAGCAAGCCTGCAAATCAGGAGTGTAACGCCTCTATGGTTAATCAAAGCTGTATCTGCTATGAAGTGAAGATTTCAAAGTGAATGTGGAAACTGAAAAACTCCAGGTGCACATGAATATACTTAATATGAATTTACAGCTTCGAGCGATGCCTGTGCAGGTACTTTATAATGCACGGACACTCGGTTTCAATACTACTGCACATCCAGATACTTGACAACACATTGCCAGCAATGAGGCAATTGGACACATCCAAACTCCATTCCTACCTAGCCAGATGTATTTCTAGTTATCCAAAAATGCTAGCTGGGAATTACCTTTGAGAAACGTAAATGCTACAATTTAAATAGGTCAACAACTTCCTTTCAAACAATTTATTTGATAGATCAGGTAGGCAGGCAGGGCATGAAGACATATAAAGTACATTTTCAAACACTTTGATACCTAATCAATAAAATCAGGTTTTCAAGTGTGCAGTGGGGGGAGGAGAGGAAGGAAAGAACCTTTCTTGTGTGTGTGTGTTGATTGCATTTCTCAGTCCTGCTGGCTCAGGTCCTGCATTATGGTGTTGGGGGCGGAGGGTGGGATGGCAGAAGCCATTCCTATAATCTACATAAAGCCTGGTACAAATAAAGATCAAAAAGCTGAAAAGCAATCGATAAGCCTCATAAATGCAAATGTCTCAGAAACAGGTCTTTTGCAGTGTGTGTGTGCATATATATCTACGCATACATATATTCTGTTGAATACAGGAGTGTCATCCAGCTGATCGTGATGGGCCTTTGGGGACAGGGGGGAGGTGTGTGTGGGGGTGTTATTCACAGGTTTTTAAACATCCACTGCAAAAATAACTGAAGATGTAAGGGAAAAAAAGCAGCTAAGTGATGTTTTGAGCTATATCTGGAGCAGGCAACACTTCTTCCTAGCCTCAAAACCAATGGTGTTGGGGTTGTCCTGTGCAGGGACAGGAGTTGGATTCGATGGTCCGCGTGGGTCCCTTCCAACTCAGGACATTCTATGATTCTAATTTCTCTTCGTAACCCAAACTGGTGTTTGCAAAGGACAAAAAGAGCTGGGTATGATCTGCATCTTCGAAAGCCTTCCTCCCACAGCTTTAATTCAAAATAATAGTAGAGACAGGCACTGAACTGCTGCTACCATCAATAGGAGCAGCACGTGCTGGGCAGCATCACAAACGCCTAGGAATGTACGCTCCAGACCAACAGAAACCCAAAAAAATCACTACCTAAAAAGCAGTGAAATTAAAGCAGACAAACTGACAGAGAATGCACTTTACTGTGACAATAAAACCTCCGTCATACGAGATTTTCCTATACTTGGGGAAATTACCTCAACTGTTATTTCTGAAGCAGACAACACGATTAAAATCTCAGGCTTATACTTCTAAACCACACTTCTCATCTTTGTCTTTCAAATCCAAAGCTTCTGCATATTCAACTAAATGATACAGCTTTCCCCTAATTCCTTTACTAACAGTATTTCTCTTGCAGTTCATAAAATCTGTGACGTGTTCAACTTCTGAATTTAATTTGCATGATAATTGCAATAACAATAATACTTCATCATTAGGATAATATAGGCTAAGATCCTATGTAATTTTCACTTTTTAATGGAAACTCCGGCACTAAGGACACAGCTAAAATATTATATATTAATTTCAATATAGCTAATACCCCCCAAAATCCCACCAATTTACTTTTCACTGACAATGTTAAAAGAAAATGATTTATGCAGATCAATCACCTAGCTCATCAAGTCACTCACTGACAGCCAGCCTTCATCATTGCTATTTAAAAGGCACTGCTGACAGAAAAGACCGACTCTTTGATTAAGGGCTCTGTCTGGCTAACCTTTTATTTGAAGAATGATTGCTGCTGAGTGACAAATACTTTCCCATTCATTTCAAGGAAAAGATATTGACATTCAAATTCTTGATGTCTACACTGAGCAGATGCCACTGTTGGCAAGTGCCTCGATAGCAACAGCAGGTACACCTCGACTCTGGGGGGTGAAAAACAGCACCGCTGGCTCAAGTTAAAGGCTCTCAACAAGTGAAAGCTACAGATCTCCCAGCCAAATCCTCTCTCTTCAACAGTTATCATCAAAGAACATCTGTTTGTTGTTTCTCCCCAGTCCTCTTCTTGAAAGTGTCCTACCCTCACCTTGACCCCACTTTCAATTGTGCTGGATGTTATTACTAAAAATAGAGCTCAGCAGTGAAGTGACCCCTTTGCTTGAGGAGGGCGTCCTCCCTTCCACTGACTCCCCGAACACCACTTGGGGAAATCCCACCGCAAGGGCAGCCGCTTCCGCACTAATGTGATTTCTGTTGACAGTAACGTAAAATGCAAGTTGCACTTGCAGTATCACATCCAAAATCAAAGCAAATATGTTTGTTACTTTAAGCTGATCCTGCTGTCACTTTCTACTTTATTACTTCAGAAAAAAAAATAAAATCAAAAAGGAGGGAGAGAGGGAAAGAGAGGCTAAAAGCTGGCCAAAAGACGCTGCCAGATGATGTGCACGAAGTAGGGGATGCTCAGTTCCTGTGTTTGTGAGAACCTGCATCTGAAAGTGCTATTAAAAAACTGTTTATTTTTCCAAATAAAAATAAGAACTTAAGATATGCAAACCATCGTCACAGCTTTCAGTCTGTTTTCAATCTATCCCACACTAAAACAGTTATTTCTTTACTTGCCCATTTCACAGATCTCAGATTCAGCACTCAGATGCTTATCACTTCACAAATTCATTTCGATGCTGTTGATGCGAGTTTCCCCAATACCCGATGACAAACAATACTGCATACAGCGATGTTACAATCAAACACAGTTAATAAAGGAATATGAACAACTCTCTCTACCACTGCAGCGCTACTCCATGAACGTTTTTGCCCAGGGTGGGGCACTGGGGATGAATATTCTGCTGTACCATATATATTAATGTTTCCCTGATAGCAAGACTCGATTTACTCTTCTGGCGCACAGCTGCACTGCTGCTTATCATTGTATCATGCAGTTGTATTAAGCCATCTGGAAATAAAGATCATTCACAACAACTAAGGCATCACTTCTGGAGTTTTCTCATCAGGTAGCTATCCTCTTAACACCCAACTTCACCAGAACACATCAACCAGTTAGCGAGGCGGGAGAGGGACAGAGAGCCAACATCGGTGCCAGAGAAAGAAGGGCTTGGAGCAGCAAACTGCTTTTTCTACATCCAAATTTGCTCCCCAGCTTCTTCCTGTCTCTCAAACTCATAGTGAGAGAGCAGTAACAACAGAAGTCCTGCCTAGCAGGAGGGAAAATAAGAAAGCCTTGCAAATCCAGAGGGTAAACAGCACTACAGAAGGAAACGGACAGTCTCATTTCGGCTCTCCATACAACAGAAAGGAAAGAGGCAACAGGAGCGAACACAGAAGCACCATCCCGTTCTGAAGATGTGTGGCGAAGATGAGGTATTTATATACAGTATACCTGCAATACCACCAAGATGATAATTGTCATCTAACTTCTCAATTTTAGTTGCCTACTGATCCAGCAAATTTCATGGTTGTGGAAAAGGTTCTGTGGTTGTGGGAAAGAACAAAACCAGCATGCTTATTAATTTCTAAATGGACTGTGAGGTGGTTTATGATTTCTAACTCTTTTGTTCTAACTCTTAGGAACAATCTGACATTAAGAACAAACAATGTATGGAGGGAAAAAAAAAATCTATCGTTAATGACTATGGGTGTTTAAAAATGTGATCCACTCAGTCTTCCCATCCCACACAAGATGAAATGCTGAACAAGTTTTGAGTCAACTGCCCATGCAAAAAAAGCCCCACAAGTCTTGTACCGTAGTTTCTTAAACCTCACATGCAAACATTCATGAAAAATTATGGGTTTGTTCACGTATCTGATTAAGTTCAGACCTGTAAATCTATGTTTGTTTACCATTAATAATAAACTAGTTGATCATACCCTCTCTCCAGCCCTTTTCCATTTTAAATAAAGATTAACCTGGGATAGAACTCTAAAGCTGTCACTGTAATCAAAAGAAAGAAGTGCTTTCAGGTCTTCATTGGCTCCCCCGCGTACTCTAGTAATACCTTGTTTTTCCTTAAGCATATTTGAATGAACGGTTTGAATATGTTTACTCTTTCATCTCTACAGCTTTGAAAACTTCACACTTTGTATCTGATCCACAACAAAGCAATAAGGACTCCAGAGGTTGACAGCATGGACATAATTAAAGACTAACATCAATAAAGTGCCATGTTGAACAATACTGACATATAATACACTCCCAGATCAACTGTTTACATTTAAAACTATTTCATCGAGAGGTCTAAAAGGGAGCAGCTCAGATTGTTTTCCTACGGGATCCAGAGAAAGAGAAACGCATTCTCTATAACTGAGTAAGTAATGCTAAAAGATCCCTGCTCACGTAAAACTAAGCAATACTTAGTAGATATCATCTCCAAATAAAGATCAAGAGAAGAAAATTGGATCTACAAGTATTGTATTTACATAATCAGTAAAGTGTCATCAGATGGATTGTTTGACACTTAATTCATGTATATGACATGTGTACATCATGTGGCAGACAATCTAGTTCCTATCTGACAATTAAGACTCTTACTGGGGCAATGTTATTATCAAAACTTTAATTGAGGGAAACTCAAGACTGTTCCAACAGTCTCACAGCATTAAATCATCTTTGACTTGGATAATTTACAATAGTGTCTCCCCCAAAAAAGCAATCAGTACAGAGTAATACATTAATACGTCTTCTGTAAGAGAGAAATCTGAAAAGATTCTTGTCCCTTTGCGCATGAAGTACATGAAAATGGAGATTCTGTCCTGAACAGTGGCTTCAGTTTGGAAATCCCAAAAATCAAACAAAAAAACACACCACACACCAAAAACCAACCAAGCGCTCCCTACCTTAGTCAATCGTCTTGTGTTGTGCTTGCTCTGCAACACGAGGTCCACAAGCAACAGCCTGATAGAATCATGACACTGTTACCATTCTCTTTTGAAAATTAACCCACCTTTTTTTTAAAAATCACAGCAATGTAGAACCTTTTGGATTTGTTCTGATCTTTTCCTCTGTATTTTGGTTATTCTACTCATACCAAGTCGAGTAAATCTTAACATTGACTCTGGTTATGCATCTATGAAGAAAAAATTTCAAAGCAGCATTTGATGAGATGTTTCTGGCTGAAAACCCCCGGTTGTCTGAATAAGAAAAATACTGCTAATAAAAGCAGTGAAACTTCCCAGTTTCGCAAGGATTCTGAACCCTTTTCAAAATGTACCAAAGCACAGTAAGTGATATTGATTGAAAGACAGAAAATTAACACAGAAATTCAGTGGCAACAAGCAGCAATTCTTACAGGAATTCTCTATATCATTACAAAACTCTAATTACAATAAACTTTGCACAAAATATTTTGACACAAAAAGCTTGTAATGTGCAAAAAGAAAAACCAGCATTAACCTCTTTCATATGTGAGATAATGCCAGGCCAAAATAGGAACATATATAAGTACAGAGAAGCGAGATTTTTAACAAAACAGAATTACAGCTATCACAGCAGTTTGTGGATAAATTATTAGGTTTATTACTCCTAAAGTAGTTTGAATAGAAGTGTTCCAGCTGTTACATCTGATCACCAGCACACTGCCAATTTTCTCTGCCAGATAGTCCTTTTATGCATTGGGGAACTTGTTGCAATTAGGGGATTTTCTCACTTTATAATTCTGTGATTTACAATTTCGTCTTAAAAAAATTCAATTGCATGAACCATTTTCAGCTCCTTTTATTCAAAATTTGCTGCATACAGAACTGAATGAAAGCACTAAATCCATTTCCAGTGAGAGGTCTAGGTCTCTCTAATTGTGCTTGCTCTGTTAGGATATTGCTGCCGGAATGTGTGACAGCAAACAGCTACCAGAAACCTTAGAGCATGCTTGTGGGATGTCTAAATGGGATGCTTTATGTTACAGTAATCACAGAGCCATGGAATGGTTTGGGGAGAAAGGGACCTCAAAGTCCATTCAGCGCCACCCCCTGCCATGGGCAGGGACACCTCCCACTGGATCAGGGGGCTCCAAGACCCATCCAGCCTGGCCTTGAGCACCTCCAGGGATGGGGCAGCCACCACTGCTCTGGGCAACCTGGGCCAGGGCCTCACCACCCTCACAGCAAAACATTTCTTCCTAGGATCTCATCTCAATCTCCCCTCTTTCAGCTGAAAACCTTTCCCCCTCGTCCTATCTCTGCACTCCTTGATCAAGAGCCCCTCCCCAGCTTTCCTGCAGTCCCTTTCAGTACTGGGAGGCTGCTCTAAGGTCTCCCTGCAGCCTTCTCTTCTCCAGGCTGAACAATCCCAACCCTCTCAGCCTGGCCTCGTACGGGAGGTGCTCCAGCCCTTGGATCATCTCCGTGGCCTCCTCTGGGCTCGCTCCAACAGCTCCATGTCCTTCCTGTGCTGAGGGCTCCAGAACTGAGTGCAGGACTGCAGGTGAATGTTCACTAGAATAGAGTAGAGGAGCAGAACCACCTCCCTCGATCTGCTGCACATATCGCTCACTATTTTCAGAATCATCCTTAAAATTGCCGGCTATTATACCAAAATAAATACGCTTTTTTTTCCCCCTCAAAACTGTTTGATTTCTAAAACAAAATATCTAAAATGGACAAGACAGTAGATTTAAAGAAGAAGCACTAATCCTCTAGTATGCTAAAACGCAGGTTTGGGCACCTCAGTACAAGAAGGATATGGAGGGGCTGGAGCATGTGCAGAGAAGAGGAACGGAACTCGAGAAGGGGCTGGAGCACAAGTCATATGAGGAGTGGCAGAGGGAACTGGAGGTGTTCAGCTTGGAGAAGAGGAGGCTGAGGGGAGACCTAATCCCTGTCTACAACTGCCTGAAAGGAGGTTGTGACGGGGTGGGTGCTGGGCTCTTCTCACAAGTGACAGCGATGGGATGAGAGGAAATGGCCACAGGTTGTGCCAGGGGAGGTTTAGACTGGACATCAGGAAGAATTTCTTCACTGAAAGAGAGGTGAAGCCCTGGCAGAGGCTGCCCAGGGCAGGGGTGGAGTCTCCATCCCTGCAGAGGTTCAAAACATGTGTAGATGTGGTTCTTCTGGACATGGGTTAGCAGGCACGGCAGGGTTGGGCTAACGGCTGGGCTAGATGAGCTTAGAGGTCTTTTCCAACCTCTGTTCAGCTCAGCTTCCACCAACTGGGCACAGGCAAGGAGACAGAAAAGCCTATGGGCACCCAAAGGAGAATCCAGAGCAGCAGGGCATGTGGAGGGCACAAGATCTGCAAGAGAAGACGATCCATAGGCACTCACAGCACCTCGCGAACCGTGTTAAGGGGATAAATACCTGAAACTGTGTGAATCCCTTGACCCTGAAACATGAGCTACATCAATACAGAAAGAATACTAAATAGTTATGCTGAAATGACAAATTCATCAATCAGAAAGGGAAAAAACCCAACACGGGAGCTTAGAAAAGTCAGGCAGAACTTCAGGCAGAAGTGAAATATTCTGAAAATACTGCTTAATTGAAACCTGAATGCAAATGAATACCTGGGTTTTAAAATTTGCATAGGCAAGGTGTGAGCTTGTCAGTTTAATCCCACTCCCCCTTCACTTCTCTGCAAAAATAGTCCAGTTGATTGACTGGGCCCGTAGAACGAACAGGATCGAAACTTGAGAAGAAGTTTGCTGTCAATTTTAACAAAAATCATATTTTTAGCAATCAGCTCCTGACAACAAAGACATACAGTTCTCATGGCCATGTATTAAATATCACATCAGCCTCCTTTGTGGTAAAATAACAAAAATAAAGTTTTCCAGCTGTGCTGTTTTATCATTTTCCTTATTAGAAAACATTAATTAATAATAAAATACAATGCATCAAGAGTCAGCCCTATAAGAAGGCACAGAATAACTGTCTTCCTCAGAATGAAAACTAATATTCCTCCTATTAGATGCAGCTACTTTTGTACACCGGGAAAGACCCATGAAGTATTTCTACTATATTAAATCAAAATCTCAAGCTAAAACAAAGCATCACCTGATTGCAGATGCTCAGCTCATTATTATTTTAGTTGATATTAGTTAATACCAGCAACTAGAAATGTTTCAACACGTAGGTAGCATTCTTTACCTTACGAATTACTTGCTTCAGAACAGAAAAAATACAACCCCTGCAGCATAAAGAAAAAGCTGACTGCGCAATCAAAAGCCCAAAGGACCCAATTTCTTCATAAAGTACCTGATGGACATCGTGACAGTCTGATTACCTTCCACCACCAATTTTTGGAACATGTGAAAAATACTGTATGCTTCTTGCTGGTATGTGGTCCAAGATGACTCATAAATCTTCCTTTATCTCCTTCATGGTGTTAGCAGAAAAGGATGAGTTGCTTTTTTCCATCTCATTCACATGTCTTTCTGTCTGTTACCCGTGCCCTTGAGCAAAGATTACTGATGCCCTGCCTTTGATATATGACACATCACATACAGCAGCTTTTCATCAAGTGAATTAACCTGAAAAAATGCAAACCTACCTGCCAGTTGCTTCCCAACTTTCCCCTGTTCCTTTGTGTGCCTCCTTCCCACCGTGCCACACGCAAGGCGTGCGAGAACAAGGTTACCAGACACAGAAAATTAAGGTGTTATTCAGTGGACCCTGATGTAATTTATTGAAATACACTACTTAATGTTTACCTTCGTAAGTGATTCCAGTCGTAAAATACCCTGGCAGTCATATTCCCAGCCTGAAAAATGCACCTATTTAAAAAACAAAGGCTGAACTATCTGTGCAGATCACCCCAAGTTCTTGCTGCGAGCCACGTAAAATAACTGCAGTTCACGTAAGGCATTACTGGTACAGCTCTATAGACAATCCCGTGATGCTAATCAACACAGAATGATCACTCAGCACGCTGCATATTCAGGTTTTTTCTTGCCATTTAGGCTATTTTTTTTGTATTTCAAAAGCACCAATGTCTTCAAACGTTACCTCTCTTCACACTGGACTCTCCACAGGCATGATTTCTAATATACGAAATTAAAACTCCATTGCACTCTCCACTTTCCTTAGTTGAATGCTTTTAAGAGAAACAGGCAGGAAATGCATCTGTGAGATGCTCCCTTTCCTTCATACACCTTCATTTTACATTTTAAAGATGCCAAATAGATAACAACTACACTGCTAACTAGCAAGATTCACTCAGTAACCTCACCAAGAAGTTTTTCTGCTTTGGGATTCTTTCCACTGTAGATATTAATCAGTTTCCATTTGTAACTGATTACTGATGGGATCTCAAAGACATTTAAGTACAGGAGTTCCCAGATACTTCCGCATTTTTCAGGACAGGAAAGTATCCCAATGTAGCTCTGTTCCACAAAACAAGGCACTTCAAAATTCACGTGCTGCACCTTTCATTGTGAAAGAAATTACTTTTTTTCTTCTTCTATCAAAAGTGCATGATATCTAGTAACAAAGGCAGTGCCTGAAAGATATAAACATTGATACATATTTTTCAATGAATTGGCTTAAGAGTAACGTGCAAAAATAGGATTAATGGTACAAAGCATGTACTATATAAAAATAGCCTGTAGAAAGAAGCATTAAGCAATTACAACCCTAGCACTGAAGGCTCCAATATTATAGTGTAATATTTCCTTAATGTTAGACTTCATTAACCCTAAGATAATCTCTCATAAATTCCGCTGATTTTTAAGGAGAAAAAATAAATTATGTTTATTAAACTCCTGAATATGTTTATGAAAACAAGACATAATCTAGTGCTATAAACTTCTTGTCTTTATCCGAATAATCAGGAAGCTCATAAATAAAATATCATATAACAAAGTGAGTGTTAAAATTCATTACCGTAATAGCTATGCTCATGATCTATTTCATTAACACTCCTCCTTTCTTTGAATAAATGAGTTCTTTGGTCTACCAGAGCAAGGCCATTTACAAGACAAAATACTAAGCTGCTTTTTCTCATTTTCCCTTATCTGTTCAATTCCCAACTTTCTAAATTAATTCTTCCTTTAAATCTTATTGTTCCTTCCAGTGTGTAACTCACAGCACATTAGAGAAACTTGAAAGAAATATAAGCAAAGAAATGGGTCTATGGAGTATAAGTTAATTAGGAATCTAAGTGACTGGTGATGAGACTTGACGGCATATGGCTTTGGAATGAATTTAAGAAGCTTAAGTTCATTTAAAAATAAAATATAAATATATCAGAAGTTCAAAAGAAGTCATACCTCAAATTAAGCCGCGCTAATGGTTCAGCCCCAACACCAGATAAAGATAACAATATATGACAGTGTACTGATTTTATCTCAAAAGTTTCTTCTCACCAACACATATCAAAAAAGTCAGTAGAGAGGTGATAATAGATACGTACAATTAAATGTCAGCAACTGCCAACGTGTACACCCACAATCAAGTACGCAACCATGGGATTCAACTTATCAAGCTACTCATGACTAACCTCGCAGAACCATCCAGAGAGAACACACAAGGCAGCTTGGATGAGGTTCTGAGCCCCCTGATCCAGTGGGAGGTGTCCCTGCCCTTGGCAGGGGGTGGGACTGAATGGGCTTTGAGGTCCCTTCCAACCCAAACCCTTCCACGATTAGAAATAGGTAAACACAGTTTAAACATCAGCAACGGTTTAGATGATTATATAGAAGTATATTTTGAGAACATCCGTTGTCCAGACAGTCAAAACCAAAATGCCCCGGAAAGTTCAAGAGCCATATTTCAGCTAGTGTCAAGGAGCACATTCAATTCTGGGAACTCCAGAAACCCAGGAACAGAAAGCAAAATGCAAAATCATCAATATCACTCATTTCATTCGTGTACAAAGATAAAATATTGGATACAGTAAATAAAGCATTAATAAATTATTAGAAGCTGTAAAAAGGTATTATAGATAAGCAGTGCGTGCATTATTGATCAAGTCATCTACCGACCTGTATAACCAGTCAGTGTAATGGATTGTTACCCATTCCATTCCTAACGGACAGTAACTCATTTTCTTTGTTTTCAATAATGACATAAAACAGCTGAAAAGCAACAACACAGGTTTCAGGAAACACCCATATTATTCTTATTGAAATATTTGTGGGGGTTTTTCATCGGCTAGTTTGGTTTTTCCTTGTGGAGGAATTTTTGGCCAACTGCATCTCCAGGAAGCAACATTCTGCCTGTGAAAGAGCTCCCAGTTAAGAACTGGAGCCACTGCCCGCACACAAACCCAGTATAGAAAATGCCGGTCGGCGTGCTTTGAAATGAGAAGAAGCAAACAACAGTGCTGAGGTACCACCAACAACCACGGCATTCAGGCTCTACTGGGAACCATCCAGAAACATTCGGCACACTTGCAGAACCAGTTGCAAAACAAGCACAATTTCAGGCTGGGTGGCAAATGGATTGGGAGCAGCCCTGAAAAGAAGTACTTGGACTGCTGGGGGATGGGAAGCTCAACATGTGCGCTCCCAGCCCAGAAACCATCCGCGACCGGCAGGTCAAAGGGAGGGATTCTGCCCCTCTGCTCTGCTCTGGTGAGACCCCACCTGGAGCCCTGTGTCCAGTTCTGGAAGTGTCAGCGTCAGGAAGGACGCTGACCTGTTAAGAGTCCAGATGAGACCACGCAGATAATCCAAGGGTTGGAGCACCTCCCGTACAAGGACAGGTTAAGAGAGTTGGGGTTGTTCAGCCTGGAGAAGAAAAGGCTCTGGGGGGACTTTAGAGCAGCCTCCCAGTACTGAAAGGGGCTCCAGGAAAGTTGGGGAGGAGCTCTGGATCAGGGAGTGCTGGGATAGGACGAGGCGAATGGTTTTCAGCTGAAAGGGAGGAGATTGAGATGAGATCTTAGGGAGAAATGTTTTCCTGTGAAGGTGGGGAGGCCCTGGCCCAGGTTGCCCAGAGCAGTGGTGGCTGCCCCATCCCTGGAGGTGTTCAAGGCCAGGTTGGATGGGTCTTGGAGCCCCCTGATCCAGTGGGAGGTGTCCCTGCCCATGGCAGGGGGTGGCACTGGATGGGCCTTAAGGTCCCTTCCAACACAAACCATTCCGTGATTCCCACAATCAATGACTTGAATAACACATCCTGGTGTTCACAACTTTTATTCACCACCAGTGTAGCTGGGCTTGCATTCAAATTGGTCAAAGCAGTTCTAGAGGGAAAGAAAATTAAGAGAGTTCTCAGCGTCAAAGCACAGCTGATAAATGAGCTCACCTACCAAACTTTGCTATATGGGAATTCTACCTTGCCGGACACACAAAGCAAAAAGAGAAAAAATATCAAAGGGAAAGCTTGCATTAAAAATATGACTTCAAAAAGACCGTGGATTGTCCATGACATGTAATAAGGCATCTGTCTCTCTTAATAAAGAGCAGTCATTGTTTACTAGTGAACTAATACCGGTGACGGTGACAAGCAAAAGCAACAAAGCCCTCAGAAACTTAAAAAAGCTGTTCTGTGCAGTTAGGATGAGAGGGAACGTTTAGTGTTTTAGATGAAAAAGCGTGTAGGTTTACAGTCTCTTCTAACGCAACCTCCAACACGTGTTGGGAACTGAAACAAATACCAAGAACACATCCTCATTCCCAACTTCTACATGAAAAACAAAGCGCGTTCGTTATTGAAGCAGGAATTTAAGTCCTGGGAACTTGTTTATTGCCTTGGATTGATAACTGTGGGTGTTATAATTAATGTGGCCTTCTGCACACATGTACTTATCCAATACCACATCATCTTTGGATACTAGAACTTAAAATCTCATCCGCTTTTCTAAATACAAAGCCCATTCTCAAATTCATGTTTTCTTGTAGTCATTTATCCATGTCTGCTGTTCTCCCAATTATTTCGATCCTCAGGCAGGTAATGAGGTCAGGTGCCAGGGAAGTGAGAACGAGGACACCATTAAACTGCTTTACTATATTATTTTTCCACATCATTAATGCATAGGTTTCGTCACTACTAGGACAATCCTTATAAAAGTAAACTGTCAAACATACACCTATCTCGAGGCAATGCCACTGGCATTGTCTCAAAGAACACTATTTATTTACTAATATTTTATCATATTTGTCTCACTCAGACTTTAAAAATAAAAGCAAAGCTTCAACTCAATATAATTAAGCTAGTTAAAGTTTTATTTGTGTTTTCTCGGCTTTTGAAAGATAAAGGCTATCTCAGATAGCAGTTACTACCATGTCCCGTAATTCATCATCCATACTCTGAAATGATGAAATTTATCTAACTTGAATAAACACTGAGATTAGAGGGACGTTTAAAAAACAAGTATGACAAAAATCAAAACAGTTATAGAAAAATGTTGTTTTAATTTAAATCGATGAATGGAGAATCTACAACTGCTTATATTAAATGGTAGTTAAAGTAATAAAAAATAATCATCACAATCAACTGTAACTTATTCTTAGCTAATTTTACTCAGCATGTGCTTAAGCCTGTTCCAATTATTCATTTGTTTTCCATACAAGGTTTTCAGCAAATTTTAATATGTTTTTCCTGATAAAATTCCTTTTTATGTTCAGGAATATTACAATACTATGATTTTCAGAATCGGAAAGCTCAAGTTGTCTCCAATAAGCAGAGCAAAGCTTGAAAGAGCAAAGATACTCTGATACAGGTATAAACTGATACACAAAGTATATATTTCACCAAACCACTGAAGCATTATTCTGAATTTATATATCTAATCTTTAAAATTATTAACTCTGAAAGAATAAGCAAACGGATCTATTATCTGGGGGAAAATTCTGCTGAGCGGTGACAGATTGTATTTGTTCCCTCTCACAGGAAAAATATTCCTAAGGTCACTACCTAATAAAAGGGGCAACTCCGAAAATGTTACCAAACAGATCTATCTTTGCTTGCAACTCTGAATGTTGTCATTCTTTGGGGAAAAAAAGAGGAGCTTCTGTTAAGTATTTAAAACTTACTCAAGAAATACCACATCTAAATGTATTTTACAGAAACAGGAAACTCACTTTAATTAACTATAATTTTAATCTTAATAGTGATTTTAGCCTCTTAATCGAATTATTTTTTTCCGAAGTCATTTTACTGCTAATAAATGAAAGACATGAAAAACTAAATTGCATAATAAAGCATGAAGGGCAACAGTTATGAGATACTGTGCCCCTGAGAGAAGCAAGCAGTGCTTTATGTTCAATGAAAAGCTTAAGAGCAACACGCAAAAAAATGAGATGGTGTTCTTCAAACAATTAACAACCGCATTTCAGGAGTGAATTTTTAAAATAGTGCTATTTCTCAAAAAACGGCAAAAGTTGTAAATCAGTGGCACAAAAAACGACAACCAGCTTTTCCTCAGCAATCGCTAAAATACTTAAAATAATTATCGGAAATATATATTCCCTGTCATTTAAGGTCTTCAACAATTGACGGCTGTGTACCTAGAAAGTCACTTGATTTTGGCAGCGAGTAATGCCCCAAATGATTTCACTGTTGACACAGTTTAAGTCCTCACTAAATAACATCAAAAGTATTTGTAACCTTTTATTAAAAAAAAATAAATTAGAAATTTCATGGAAAAAAGTAGAAACCAACCATATTTCACTTGTGTTGAACAGCAAATGAAACTATTTCCTTATAAATCTAAATCCTGGTGTGAACAGATACCTGTTTTAGGCAAGTCAGTTGGCGGGAGTGAAGGAAGGTTGAGCTGATAACAGAAAACTTGTTTGGCACGCGTGTTAGACGGGACTTGAACTCCAAAGCTGAACCGATTGACCACACAGTGGTGAGGGTTTTGCCTGTGGTTTCCTTTCAAGCAAGGCTGTTGTATCCCGTGCAATGGGATGAGCCAGACAAGGCACAGGCAGCACGAGGCCCTAACAGCGAGCACTCATTTGTCTCATCTCAAACCACTAGAAAACAATACATGTTTTAAAACCCACACCATTGGCAACCACTGAAGAAACCTAATTATTGCCTACAGACCTGGACAAAATCAGCCTGGCATTGTAAAACAACTGCAGTTTATCAAAGGGTTCTCCAGGTCTTCCTTAGCATAGGTTACATCTCCTTGCTGACTTTGTGCCCTCCCGGGGGATGTTTTAATGGTTACTACAGATGAACTGCTTTGGGAAGAGCATTTCTATACAGCTTGGCTTTAAAAGTGTGATGGGAAACAGTGCACCAGAGCAAGTGGGAGAGAGGAGAGATGTAGATTTGTCAGCACTATGCAAATAGCCCCAGCTCTTCATGCAGCAGCCAACCACTTTTTTGGGCTACTCAAACAAGCTGAAGGCAGAGCGGTTATTCACCAAATCCCACAACACAAGAACTTCGGGATATTCAGTGAAAGTGGTAGGGGATCAGTTTAAAATAAAATAAGTATTCTTTGAAAATCAACTAGTGAACTCCTGGAGCCTTCTGCTGCAGCGGTTGAGAATGCAGATGCTCCTGAAAGGAGGTTGGAGCCAAGTGGGCATTGGTTTCTTCTCCCAAGTAACAAGTGATAGGACGAGAGGAAATGGCCTCAAGTTGTGCCAGGGGAGGTTTAGATTGGATATTAGGAAAATTTCTTTACTGAAAGCGTGGCAAAACATTGGCAGAGGCTGCCCAGGGCAGGGGTGGAGTCTCGATCCCTGGAGGGCTTCAAAAAACATGCAGATGTGGTTCTTTGGGACATGGTTCAGTAGGCACCGTGGTGGTGAGCTGGCAGTTAGACTGGATGATCTTAGAGGCCTTTTCCAACCTTAACGATTCTATGATCCCATTCCATGAGAATTTAACTTCCTCTGTGATGCACTAAGCAAAAGATGATGCCCATACTGCTCCGTTCTGCTGAAGGAACATAAAGCAATGGAAACCCTCCCACTGCCCCACCAAGGCAGCTTTCTCAGCCAAGCAAACTCTGGCCTCTTTGCTGTACTTAAAACTGTGCAGCATGACTATACCCACAGAACACAGATAAAGCTTTATGAAGACCTGGTAAAACAGCTGGCAATCATTTTGGCTTCAGCAGCAGCAGCAAACCGATCCCTGTTTGTCAGACCGACAGCTACACGCAGCAAGGCAAAAAAAAATAAAAATATATGTGAAAGAATAGAGTAAACTTCAATTGTTCATAAAGTCATAGAATGGGTTGGGTTGGAAGGCTCCTTAAAGCCCACTGAGGTCCAACTCCCCTGTCACGGGCAGGGACACCTCCCACTGGAGCAGTGTGCACAAAGCCCCATCCAACCTGGCCTTGAACACCAGCCATGCCATTTCCAGTTGAACGAAATAGCTCAGTAAGGGTATTCAAGGGCCAGGATGATTTCTTGAAGTCCTAACCAGCTCCAACAAAAGTGTATTTATATTTGCCTAGAAGCTGAAATGGGCTTAGAAACCTCCACTTTGCAGCCCAGGCACTACTGTAAGACTCCCATAGGCAGTTTAACAGTTCCAATATTTTATCTCAAACACTGACATGCTTGGGGTACGCTGGGTTTTGTTTCTAGCTCTTTCTCTGCATGGACATACGATGCATGTGCAGATGACACAATTTAAAGAGTGCAGGAACCTTTCCTGATGGGATGAATAGATTTAACAGCAGCAAAAACATTACTGCAAGTAAGATTCTTCATTTTTATACACTACTGTGTATTTTTTATGATTCGTGTCTAAGATCCTGTTAAATATTTAAACAACAATACAATATCAGTAAGTAAACTCTTTAAATCAAGCATCCTCTATACTGTATAGTGGGAACAGATGTGCTCTTATTAAGGCTATATTGTAACTCAACAATAATTTGTCATATTTGACATATTGTTAAATTACGTGCACCTGCCAGAACCGTAACAGCAATTACAAATGAGATATATACCACTTCTACTTTAAATACCTAAGCAACTTATGGAGATGTGAATACGATGTATGGAAAAACTGTAATTTCCTAAATGTCATCAGCAAACAACACCTAATGCCTCACAATTTCTTTTTATGTATATTTTATTATAGCGCCCAACTGTTTCAACACTCTAGTGGCTGGACTTTAATGTGGTTCAAGCAGCCCCAAGTAACATCACCAAATGTTTAACATCTGTGAAAGTTGGACCAACAAATGCTCCTATTTTCAGGAGGTCATGCTGGCCAGCTTTCATTGACAATTACTTGAAACTTCAGGTTTCGCTATTGCTTTTTAATTCAGGAAGGACACGTAGAGTTCACCTTAGTTAAACTGTTAAGTTTATTTCAAACTCTTAAAATATTAATCATTAGAATATTTATAAAATTTTAAAAGTTTCTTTTCCTTCCCCCAATACTTGGATCTTGTTTAATTCACCCATTACTTTAACATAAGGAAACCCACTTCTAAATCAGGTCTTATGAGCATATTTCCAGAATCTCCCTACTCTTATTTTCCTTTCACTTTATTTTCCCACTACCCCCAGTATTCACACCAGATTTATGACTAATTTGCAAAACACCTTAATGCCTCAGATAATTCTTCTTGCTGATAATTCTAGAATCACAAAACACTTTGTCTTGAAAAAAATCTATCCAGGGCTTTGAATTTTTCTACCACATTTGTACCCAGAACGTATGACAAGGCTTAAATTTTGCTGTAGGTTTCTAAAACAAAGAGCTCCACTACAGGGTTGGACACCTCAGTGGAAGCCTACAAGGACAGGAATTGAGGGAGTGATTTTAGTGCAGGCTGTACAACCACTCAATCCTTAAATGTGCATAACAAATTGTTAAATGTGTGCAGCTCATGGGAAAAGGGAAAGAATCTTTTAATAATAGCATTAATATAGGAGGCTGTGATTGAAAGAACAAGATACACAATGTATTCCAAAATCAAAAACCCCAGTCATTTAAAAAGAGAAATGATGAGAGAAGAGACCACTGATGATCTCAACATTGCGCATGCGCTAATTATCCCTATGAAAATCCAAATCTCTTTCCCCACATCACCTTCACGTGACTTAACAGCTTCACATTTCCTGCTATAGTTGCAGTTTTGGAAGGAGATATAGGAAATAACCTATAGGAGACAAGTTTCTCCTGATTACTGACAGGTTTTAGTCATTTCTTATTCTTATCTCTATCAGGAATATTTGGTTTCCACCCTGTTACAAGCCTAGGAATTCCACCATGTGCCATTTTAATAGCACGCAGCTACATGTTCCTATTTCAGAGCCCTGGGGAGGAAGTTCTGATGGGGATAGGTGGGAACTAATCTCCTTCCCCTTGTGCCTACAAGCTGTGGAGATGCTGCTCTGCAGGCTTCCTGGGGCTGCAGCCACACTCCCCAGGCAAGGAGTAGCTTTGACCTGCTGTAGCTTGAGGAGAATCCAGAGCTGGCTGCTCCCGGTCCACCAAGTGATGCCGAGGAGACTCCTCTAACGGTGAAGAATTATGACACAGACCATTATGAGACTCAGCTTTGCTGTAGGACCCTGGACCCTGCGCATCCAGATAGGCCCAACATTTAACACACGGCTCGTTAGGGGCTGCTTTAGTGTTCCTCCCTTTTATTACTTATAAAGAGCACTGGTGCAGACACATTGGAGAGGGAGGCAAATATAAAGCGCATTTGAAAGAGCATGAAGGTATTTCATTTTATTTTGGAAATGTTTGCATTATGGATGGGTTTCCATAAAGGCCTTTACAGACTCTCTTAAATGATTTACTCTTAAGGCACGTATCGATTATAATCTCCAGTTATTTAAAAGGAGACCTGTTTACCCCACAGCGCTTAATACACCGCGACGTTTCAACTTAACGGTGACGCTGGTAAACAAAAGTTACCGATCTACCCAGTGAGTTATAAAACTTGTAACCTGCTGTAAACAGTTCTGTCATTTTATTTAGCATATTGCCTTGCACAGGCCGCTTTATTTACCTAGCGGTAAATCTTTATGCATCAGAAATGCTACAGAAGGCACAACAAATAAATTACAGACAGACACTAACACCTCACTAGTTAATCAAACAAATAGGACATGCAACAAAGAGAAAAGCTATAAATATTGACAACAAGCTGCTTCAGTCACAAAAACATTCAATACTTCAGTTCTCAAGTGTGAGTTTTATATCAGTCCCCTGGAAACAGTTTGTATCCTCCAATAAATTTTTACAGTTGATTCACCTGCCTGATACCCTTCAGCCATTTCCTTCAGAAGCTGTCAAACCCGCCAACAATAATATATGGCCCGACCAACAAGAACAGCTGTAGCCATTCTCTCGGCTGGTTCCCGCACCCTGTTCTGCATAAAATAATACATCAAGATTAATTGATTTCCCATCAGTCTCGCAGAACAGAAAATTAATTTTCATGTAGCTATTTTCCCCAGCATATGAATTTCGAACATGGCAAGTAATTTAAGTTTTTAATTATTCATAAGCAGAAGAAAAAAAAGGTAGGGGAAAAAAATTAACAACACATGATAAAGCAAGCCCCTGAAAGCCCCAAGGCCATGGCCTGGACCTTGATTTGTGCTGAGACAACAATAGCATTCACTAATGCCTATATAAATAATATATGTATTAACATACATCTTAGTACAACACCAATTCCTCTCACTCTGACCCAAGACTACCAGGTCAGAGCACAGCAGTTTGTCACCTTTCCAGCAGCGAGGACACATGACAAGAGAAACACAGAACACATCAGCCACACCAGAGTGACCCAGAGTGCCTCCAGAGCCCGAACACACCTACACTATAACAGGAAGGCAGCACTCGGTGTTCAAGAAGAGTAAAACTTACTAATGAGCAGGGTGCCACATCTCAGCAAACCTCCTCTTTGCTGGCAATATTGACTTGTGCAAGGAAAACTGCTAATGGAAAATTAAACAGGATAATCCATCTTGCTCAAGTTAAATCTTTTCCAGATGATTGCTGAAGTCGTCAAGCAAAAAACAGGCCACTCAAAAGATAGTGAGATGTCATAAAGAAAGAACACTTAAGAAAATCCTGTTTGCTAAGGTTCAAGTCTAAAATTGCAGAACAGAATTTACGACCTTGAAGTGGGGGCAAAATTGTACAGGTAAATTAGTGTAACTTGCGATGAAAATTTGTGATGAAGTACAAACCACTCATTATTTATTTAGAGTCACACATGAGCGATCATGCTATGGTTGGATGTTTTTATTTTTATAAGAGAACAACTTAGGAGCAAGGGCAAATCACATGGTGAAAACGTACCCATAAATTCAAAAGGAGTTTGCAATAGATGATAGGACATCATGAAAATACTAACCAACAGGTTGGCTTTTGAGTGCTCTTTACATTCTCGAAAAGTTTGGGGAAGCTTTTAATTAGTTAAACTCCAAACTGTTTGACAAGGTATGCAATAAAGTTACTCCAGAAAAGATTCTTATCTTGATCAGCAGTACTAGACAGATGTACAAGGACAGAAGTCGAGGGAAGATCAGAGAGACAATGAAAGCACGAAGCGCTGTGACCATTTTTGGTTCTATATTACAGTGAAATGTTGGCTAAGGAACAGAAGGAGGTAAAACTACTGCCACAAATGGAGTAAAAATGCTCAGTATAACAAAAGCCTCAGTACTGGAGGGAGAACTCATGCTATGGTTGGGCATCCATGCACATCAACGGCAAAGATTCTGCCCGTACTTCCTAAATAAAACCATTCCCACCGTTTTTTCAAAGGCTCCTGATTTTCCTATTCAGAGAAGGGTGAAAAAAACACAGTTTTAAACTCAAAACTCTGCATATCTACATTAGGCCTTTCAAAGTAGTTTGGAACAAGACTCACAGGATCATTGAATGTTTGCAAGGAACCTTAAAGAAAGGAGGAACCTTAAAGCCCATCCAGTGCCACCCCCTGCCATGGGCAGGGCCACCTCCCACTGGATCAGGGGGCTCCAAGCCCCATCCAACCTGGCCTGGAACACCTCCAGGGATGGGGCAGCCACCGCTGCTCTGGGCAACTAGAAAACAGGAAACCAAGTCCAGGATCTTCAATATCTGCACCATAAAACTGGCAAAAAGCAGATGGCAAAAGCAGATATTCTTTTATAAAGCAGTGATGCAAGTTAAAACCCTTATCTTCCGTATATTTAAGCCTTAAGAATATCCGGGTATCTAATAACAACAAAATTATCAGCAAATAAGATCAAAATGTGTATGCCATGCATTCTCCCTGTTGATCGCATTTGCTACCACCCTGACAGACTGATCCCAACAAAGCATCTACTGCAAATCAAATAAAAATTACATTTACTCCCAAAACGTAAGGAAAGTTTATATTGCAAAGTGCTAAATTATTGACAGATACAGCTGATATTTACTGTCATGTTTGAAAACAATTACATGCAGCTTTAAAGTCTAATTCAGCCAAAAATTGGTGTCTAACTTTGCAGGGGGAGTCTGGGAAGGAGCTTTTGATGGATTCAGGTTTTGTTATTTTCTTTTCATATTACAATATAGTTAAAAGAAATAAGCCATTACAGTTGCTAATACCAGTCATTCAACTCCTATCTCCTAACAGTTTTTCACATCAAATTTATCTAGAGTTGTCCTTCTAATATTTACTTGTTTCTTCTACCCTTTCATTAAGAAAATAACCTTATTGAGAACATAATGAGCTCATTATGTTCACCATAAAAATACATGTTTGCAATCCTGTAAATGAAACGCATAAGCCAGGGGAAGAAAAAAAACCCAACTAAAACCCCCACACAAACAAAAACCCTCCACAACTTTACAAAGTTGATGCCGCTGCTACAGATACCGCTCCTGGCAGAGCTTAAAGGTCTTTGTTTCTTGTAAATTCAATTGAGTGTTTCTATTTCGAAGTCTAGCAAGAGGTTCTAATTATTGTTAGAAGCTTAATTAGCATTTAGTATTACATTACAACAACTGCAGCAAAATTGTACCCGTTCTCCAATAAACAGTATTCACAGTGTGCAATCAAGCTGCTGTACGATGCAATGAGAATTAATAGCACTGCACGACAATGGTAAATCCTACAACTCCCGCTGTGTGTGTTTAATAATTTTTCACTCCTTCCAGATTGTTCCCATCAAGCACAATTCCCAAGATCCTAATCAGCTTTCCTCCCCATCAATACTACACAGAGATCTGAGCACTGAAAATTATCTGCAATTTCAAAAAGTGCTTTGTTGCATTATTAGGCCACTGACCTAAGAGGTAATGGGTAAATAGTTTCTGAAAAATGTCCAAAGCACAACATAAATTAAAGCTTATAGTCTTGCCTGCTGTTCTTACCCAAGCCGTAACTGCAAACTCTAATGGGTTTGACACAAAGTCCTTAACAACAGTATTATTTTTTAAACAAAAATTAGTACAAAGATGACAACGGTTACGTTTAAATAACTTCTTTTACTGTATTTTACACAAATAATACAAGTTGGAGAGGCATAAGCACCTTTTAAATGTATTGTGTGTATATATAAACACATAGAGGGTGCAATCCGAGTGCAATCCCTGAGCTGGTTGATGTTTTGGTCGTGTCGGTATGTGCAGAACGCACGAGCCACTGCTGAGAAGAGGTGCACCCACACAACCACCCATGCAGACATGGAATCAGTACTTTACTTTGGTTTTTTTAGCCAAAGCAAGAAATATAAATCCTAGTCAAAATGCTATGTTGTGATAGCCCGATCAATTCAAAGTTCACTGTGTTTCCTTAGAGCTTCCATATTTCATACTTCAGTCACGCAGTTTAGATTCACTTAAGAGAGGAAAAGTAGCATTAGAGGGGCGGCTTATTTATAGAATCCTGGAATGGTTTGGCTTGGAAGGGACCTCAAAGCCAATCCAGTGCCACCCCCTGCCACAGGCAGGGACACCTCCCACTGGATCAGGAGGCTCCAAGCCCCATCCAACCTGGCCTGGAACACCTCCAGGGATGGGGCAGCCACCACTGCTCTGGGCAACCTGGGCCAGGGCTTCCCCACCCTCACAGCAAAACATTTCTCCTTAATAATATGATCCAAATCTCCCCTCTTTCAGCCTAAAAGCTGACATCTCACTGATACATGAGCAGGGTACACCCTCCCTACGCCCAGATAAAGATCCAGTTCCTGTATCGAGCCACCAGTGGCGAGGCACAGAAACCCAACTTGCAGGTCCATACGCTGGTTACTGCACACCACCAGCCATTTGAATATTATGAAAGGAGTTGTACGTTTGGCAAAGCACTCCCTCTGGCTTTGTCACAGTAATTTGTTTCAGTTAATGGAGTTTCAGCCTTTCCCCATAATCACTATCCCTTATTATGGAAATCTTATCTGTATAATAAACTCATCTTCTCACAGGGGACCTTTCCCTTCCTTTCACAGTTTGTCAGTGCCAGTACCATTTAAGTTTTACTTGGTAGTCAGAAAGTAATTTTATTTCACCTGGTTATCACGAGATATGAAACATCGTGGTATTAATTACCAATTACCACCACCTCTGACAAAACGTGGCATTATTATTTATCTTCAAACAAAAAGAGGATTTGTGCATTAATTCCCGTAAAAAAAAATAAGGATATATGCAAAAAATTCTTCTGTGATAATTTGCATCTGTTCTTGATGAGCTGATTATGCACATTTGAAAAAACACCACATTATTACATCTCTGGACACAGCGATAAGCACACAGCAGGGAGGGGAAGGGAGACAGAAAGCCAGGAACTGGCCACGTAGAAAGGGGAAGAAGGAGTTAGAGGGCAATTCCACCGTGCTCAGAGATGTTGGCAGGCTTTAGAGACAAAAGCAGTATTTCTCACAGTCTGAGTCACGTCACCTGCATGGGAGACGCATCAAGTCGCAACAAGGAATTCCATATTTTTTGGTTAGGCAGAGCCAAACATGGCTATAACAACAAGGGACAGGCATCAAGCTCTTTTTCCCTTGTCGTAGTGTTAATAAACACAGAATCAGTGAACTGTGAAGTCAACTTTTCTTTCCCGTAGATCTACTTCAGAAATGTGGACTTTTCCACCCAGTCTGGAGAGCACAGGTTTCCTGACCCCCCCTGAGACGGCCTGCTTGTCTAAAATTAATGACGTGTATCCATAGAAGAGAACAACGTTGTTTCCATACTGTAAGTTGAAATCAGAAAAGCATCTTGGTCGTATAAAAGGCGGTGAAAAAGGAGGTTCCAAATAGGAATTGCTCATGTGACACATGGCACTTGGTGGCCTTCACTCTGGCTAGTGCAGGAGGTATCACCCTCTTAGTGCAAACACTGCAATTGGAGAGGCACAATGGGTTTATCCAACCTAACGCAACTGTCACCTTTACTACATCGCTTATAATCTTTAAGACTTTCTGGTTTTCCCTCTTCGGGAAATGAATACATCCAAAAAAACAAAAGCAAAAACCATATAACTGATGTTAGTATTTGCTGTGGACACAAAATCTGCAATAGCCAGATGGGAACACCAGCGCAATTTTTATTCCTCACTGACAC
Source organism: Neomorphus geoffroyi (assembly GCA_033558235.1). Lineage (NCBI taxonomy): Eukaryota > Metazoa > Chordata > Aves > Cuculiformes > Neomorphidae > Neomorphus > Neomorphus geoffroyi. The sequence continues at coordinate 37,526,880 of JAUMJM010000016.1, forward strand.
TTGTCTCCATGGAAGCCGTAATATGTTGTATCGATGACTTCGAACTCAATTCTTGGCCGTCACTTTGTTTGACTGTTGATGAGCTCTCCAGGCAGCTTTGTCCATTACATCTCATGGGTTTCTTTTCCCTGAATGTTCAACCTGCCTGTCATTCAAAGTTAACTCTTTTCTGTATATTCTCTTACTTTCTTTTTTTGGCCTTTTAGGTTGGTGCATCGTTCCCAGTTTTGAAGATTTGATATACAAGCAGCGATGCCCGATTCATTTCATTTAAAAATATGAACCCAATAGGCTTAATCCAGAATCTCTGGCTCTGAACTAGGTTACCACATGTTGTGTTTGATTTGTATTTCTATCAGTATCAACCCAAACATCCTTATACACGCCAGCTATGAACATGATTTATAGCAAGTCATTCAAGGCAAAGCCTATAGCTTCCCTTCACAATTTGACGTTATCAGATTACTTCAGAAGCTGGCAGCAGCTTCGATAAGTAACAAGCTGTCACTGTAAATAAATCACTCTCCCAGAAATAACAGTTAAAAATATAGATTAGCATGAACAGAGGTCAGTATTCTAGGCTTGGTTTTTGTTTCCCCTCTCAGCCAAAGTCACAAATCAACCCTTTATCTGACCAAAAGGAAAACCAGAAATCAGCACAAAAATTTCTACTCCTATCCTAGATAGAAATTAAAACCAAACAAAAAGGTACGCAACGTGCCTTTGAGTAGCCCAGCTTACCAGTTTAGTCACATGAGGATAATGTTTATTTAGAATCACCCATAATAAAAATGCAGTAGTCAACAAATTGAAGAAGTTAAGTGTGGTCATTGGGGCATATTCTAAATAAAATCACTACATGGCACTTGAAAAGTGTTTTGGGAATAACTGGCCTCACAATTCCAATTTTCTATGCAGATATCCCTACTTGGATAGAGTCTTATTCCCAGGGCAACTGCATCCTTCTAACATAAAGCTACAAAAGAGGCACTTGGAAATACTACCAGCGGAAGTACCAATGCACTCTGCTGCAGGAATGTTACCTTGTACGTGGAATTCCCATCACAGTAGATTGAAAACTAGTACATAAACACAACCTCACCACCATCACCCCCTCAAAAGTGTTCTTAATTTGCCTGCTTTGGGTTTCCTTCTTAAGAAACAAGGTATAAAATATTAATAAATTCAAATTGCTGCCTTAGTATTATAAGATCTTGCCACACTACAATATGATAATAAATTGAATTTTAACACATCTAAAATTCAAACAACTCAGTTACTACTCAATTTCTTGAGTCAAATAAGTCAAGTTGAAGCCACCACTTTAGTACCTGGAAGCAAAATTTATTAGGAAGTCAAAACAGCTTTTGATAGACCAGTACACAACGACAGAAATACTTTCTTCTATTTGACATGACCCAAGAAGTTAGATTGAGTACTGTCTGATCAATGAGCAGCTCAAACTTCAGAATGAATCGATAGTAACCAAAAAAGTAGGCTAATTTCTTTCATTTCATCAACAAATGAAATCTGAGACCCACTACTCATACAGTTTGAAGGAACAGTGACTGAAAACTATTAAATGCACTTCACCCCTACAAGTAACTCTTCTGAAGCTGTTTTTTTCACCAAAAACATTCTGACCTAATTTGACAAACTTAGCTTTGTGGGTTACATAGTCAGCATTTTAAGGTACATCTATCAAATAACTACAAATTAAAACGTAGCTTTCATAGACTGGCAATTCAAATCCAACTAGTTTTAGCTATAACAAGTAAGAAGTTTGTATAGAAAATAAGTCACCTTGTGTGTCTTTACAGGATAAAAAAAAGACAAAAGCCTGAAGCTATGTAGTTGCTTGAATAAACATAATATAACACACCCTCCTGGTTGGCACCAAAAAGAATAAAAATTAAATAGCAGCAGTACTGTAAAGACAGGACTTAGCTTATAACTAGCATATTTTTATCACTGCTTTTTGGAACCTGGTTCTTTTCTTCAGAAAAGACAAAAATTCTAATGGAGAATAGTATTCATTTCAGAATCGTAATTCAAGGCACTTCCTGATTAAATTATCCTTAAATATTTGGGGTCTTACCTGCAGTTGCACATAGTGGTCTTACCAGAATTTTATTCAAAAAAAGTCACGTTCTGTTAAACTTACTGTTGTGGGGATCTTCCATTACGACTGTCAAGATGTCCTCTATCTTTCATGCCAATCATTTTCCATCTGGCCAACCCATTTAATATGCGTTTTGCAGTTTGACACTTGAAAAGTTATCATAGAATCATAGAATTACCCAAGCTGAAAGGGACCCAAAGGGACCATCGAGTCCAACTCCTGTCCCTACACAGGACACTCCCAGCATTCACCAGTTGTGACTGAGGGCGTTGGCCAAATGCTGCTGGAATGCTGGCAGAGCAGGTGCCGTGACTGCTTCCCTGGGGAGCTGTGCCAGTGCTCCATCACCCGCTGGGGGAAGAACCTCTTCCCAATATCCAATCTAAACCTCTCCTGGCCCATCTTCCTGCCACCACCTCGGGTCCTGTCATAGGTCACATGAGAGAGAGCTCAGCACCTGTTTCACCTCCCTCCCTTGTGAGAAGGCAGCAAACAGCCCTGAGATCCCCTCTCAGTCTCCTCCAGGCTGAACAGACCGAGGGATTTCAGCCGCTCCTCATACGACTTCCCCTCCAGACCCTTCCCCAGCTTTGTGGCCTCCTCTGGACACTCTCGGGTAGTTTTATGTCCTTTTTACACTGTGACGCCCAAAACTGCCCCCAGTGCTCGAGGTGGGGCCACACCTGTGCAGAGCAAAGTGGGACAATCCCCTCCCTTACCCGGCTAGCGATGCCCTGCTGGATGCACCCAGGACACGGTTGCCCTCTTGGCTGCCAGGACACTGTTGGCTCATGTTCAACTTGCCATCGACCAGAACCCCCAGGTCCCTCTCCGCAGGGCTGCTCTGCAGCCTCTCACACCCCAGTCTGTCCGTGTGTCCAGGGTTGCCGTGTCCCAGCTGCAGAACCCGGCACTTGGCCTTCTGTGATCACATTTCATTGAGAACTCTATGTACTTATTTCTAGACAGAAAATAAGAATCTGAAATTCTAGAAAACAAATTTGTTCATTAGAATACTCACAATGGTATTTGATAACGTGACACTGTCAGCTAGAAAATGTTAAAATTTTGAAAACAAAAATACCCATACAAGTATCTCTTTTTCAAAGTCAACACAGCACAAACATGAAAGAAACTAACTGTGAAAAGTATATTTCCTACAGTTTACCACTCTTTGATATGTAAATACATCACTGTAATCCTTTTTTATATTTTGTCCTCTACTGTTACACTGAAAAAGCATTTTTTCTATAAAAGAATACACTACATTTATTAGCACACATATTTACAGATGGATCCACAAAATACTGTGAGAACACAGCTGAAGAGAGAAAAGATTAAATTAACATGAGATGCCTTCAAATGTAATTGAAAGCGATGCTTAAAAATACATTTAAGCTTATTTCTTGTGTCCTGTGTTTATATTTAGGTAACGTATGAGCGTATATGCCAATCTCTGAAAAGTGGAGAACAGCTGAGGGGAAAAACCCCAATAATTAATGCCCAACATTGACTGAAGGTTTCCAGATATTAGCATCCAAGACATGAGTCCCACGCGGGTCCAGCATACAGCACTAAACATGGATGGATACGTTTGGATGTTCTAGACTTCAGCTCAGGGCTTTGTTCTTAAATAAACAAAGCCTCTGGGTTCTTTCCAGCTCTCGCACGAGGAACATCCGAATCAAGAAAGCTCTGTGAACACTACCAGCAATGCCTGCACTACAACCCACGGGCCCAAACCAAATTAAGCAAATCGATTCATTATGCATTCCAGTCTATGACTTTTACTGTGAACTTTAAAAGGTAAAAGTTGTCAATTAGCACACAAGGGAGTACACGTACCTCTGCAGAGACAAGTAACAGGAAAAAAAACAGGAGTAAAGTGGGATTAGTCTTCACGCACTTTCCTACAAAATTTAAAAATTCAGCGTTATTCTACGTTTCATGATCAAGGAAAAAATATTTGTACGGGTACTGGCAAGAAGAGGTATCTCACATGGGTTTACTGAATGGCTCTGCAAAGCACACAGCAGCCTGCATGTGAATGCTCTCTTCTCCTCATGCACAGTCAGTAAATTTGCTTTTTGAGTCAACAGCTTCATTGCAAACACTATGGTTTGTTTGGCAAAGGATGATTAAATTATTTGATTTTGCACTTACCAGCTGCTTCTGAAGTCTTGTAGCCACCCTCCTCCCCTTTTTCAAACCCGTTATCCCCACCACACGCCACCTCCCCTCTCAGCAAGGGCCTTCGGCATGAGAAACGACTCTGTTACCGTGTACCCATAAGAAATTGTAGGGCCTGGCGTTAGAGCTACCCAGGCAGAACAAGTTATTTCCCAGCATGCTCACTGATTAGCTACCTTCCATAACCATAAAGTCAACAATAATCTACCTCCATGCCCTTTCTGCAGGTGGTTGACCTATAAATGTTAAGTAAGTCAGTGGCAGTTCAGCCTAAATTACTTGGAAAGCATTATGCGTAAACATTAATGCCGCGGCATGTCCTTAACTATACAACTGGGACTCCATAGTCTGCAAAATAATGTTACTTGATATGATATTTTTTTCCTCTGTGAAAGCCTTTTCCCATTATGGAAATATCCAATGTTCCGTTCCTTCCTTCAAGACTTTGCCATCAAAATTAAAAGCCACTTCCTCTAGGTTGGGGCCAATTCCATCTCTTTTAGCAAACTCCCTTTTCTAGACACCTGGAGACCCAATGTACTGACAGAACTGGATGTCAAACTCACAAGGTCCCTGCACATCAAAACTTCAAAGGAATGTTCACCACAAAGTGGCAGGAAAGTATTTTTTTCTTTTACTTCATTCATGTTGTTTTTCTAAAAATCAGGGATCCTTACAGAAAAAAAAATCTACTGGTAGATTCCTGTTATTTTTATTTTCTTTACCATGTACCAAGACATTTGCTGTTTGTTGGTTAACTGTGCCACATCACGGACAAAATATTATTCACCTTCTAGTAAAGATTATTCACTCTGCCCCATCCCTGGAGGTGCTCAAGGCCAGGTTGGATGGGGCTTGGAGCCCCCTGAGCCAGTGGGAGGTGTCTCTGCCCATGGCAGGAGGTGGGACTGGATGGGCTTTGAGGTCCCTTCCAATCCAAACCATTCCATGATTTTATGAAAGACCTTAGAGTGTTTTCATTGCAGGGCAGGTACTGCAAAGAGACCCTGTCCCGGATGGAAGGGTAGGAAAGTTCTCACTGGAGGTGCACAGGTTCTGGGTTGCCTCAGCTCAGGCATCTGTGCATCTCTTGTAAGCATGAGAAGAAACTCCATGGAGAGTTAGGCCAGAGATGCAGAACCCTTCATTTTATATACCGTCATGGACTCCTTTAAACAAGGAAAACTAAATACCACCTGCTCTGGCACGCAAGCTTTAATTGAAGAGAGGTTCACGTATCTTCTTAGGGAGAACAAAATTCACCCATATGCATCCATGAGGAAGTTTTGCCTAACATAGTAATTAATCAAGATTGTTTTCTTCTTTCTTACTACTATTGGATTAGATACTACACGATTAAAGACTGAAATTGCCTAAAATATAAAAACAATTAATTGTAAAAATATTTCACTCGGTCTTTAGGGAAATGCCCAGATCTTTGTATGGGTTCGTCTGCCCAGCAAGCCCCACTCCTCTGTGAAAAATGTTCTAATAGAACCTATTTCTTAAATTCACCTGGCTTGATTTAGGGCTTGGTAATTAAAAAAAAAAACAAACCTCACACACCAAGGGCCTGTGATTCCATGCCGTGCCCTGTGACTGGAATGATAACAATCCACATCCCCTGGGCAGTCACTCAACCCCTTCCCTTTGGGTATTACAGCACTGAATGCTCTCTGCTATCAACTACAAGGGGAAAAGAGTGCGTCACCTTCTTGGAAACTCTGAAATGCACAATTATCAGAGGCTGCTCCAAAACCAAAAGCAAAGACTCATCAATTTTTTCAGTAGCTTTCCAGGATTAATTCCATCACAGCAAATGCTAAGGAGATCAGCAGCCAGCAGGTTTAGGAAGCAATAGAAGACGCGATTTTCTCAGCACTGAGTTCAATACCTAAACTCTAGTAGCTTAATTATGAGCAATCCTAAAACTCAGTCTGCAATCACAAATACTGTCGAATTAAGTTTCCAGAATTCTCTCCAGGTGGTGGAGGCAGATGTGTGGTTGGATTTTTACTTTGAGGATGACAAAGGGGGAAAATCAGTAAATATTTCTCCTGAGCAGCTCACGCAGCCAGCTGGTATTTTACAATCAGTTTAACCTCAGTGATACTGAGGACCAACATAACCCTTCCATCTCTTCTCAGTCCAAACATCAGGATCACAGAATCACAGAATCATAAGGTTGGAAGAGACCTCTGAGATCACCGAGTCCAACTGTGCCTATCTCCCCACTAAACCCTGTCCCTAAGGAACCCATCCACCCGTCTTTTAAACACCTTCAAGGATGGCGACTCCACCACCTCCCTGGGCAGCTGTGCCAATCCCTGACCACCCTTTCAGTGAAGAAATTCTTCCCAATGTCCAGTCTAAACCTCCCCTGGCACAACTTGTGGCCATTTCCTCTTGTCCCATCGCTGTCACTTGTGAGCAGAGCCCAGCACCCACCCCGTCACAGCCTCCTTTCAGGCAGTTGTAGACAGGGATGCGGTCTGTGATCAGGAAGGTACTCTTCTGCAGTAAGAACTTCCCGCCCTCCCCCCCCATTTTTCCACCAAAAAATTCCCAGCTACTTTCACCTTCAAAATAAGTACAATATTTGGAATGCCTCAAGGACATTACAATAGCCAGTCTCAAGAGAGCAATTCAGCATAGAATTTAATCAAAAGTAGATTCATATCAGCTTCTTTGCACAGTTTTTAAGACAGATCTGCTGAGTAAAGTCATGAAATTATATTTTAGGAAAATGAACAAAAATGATTGTATTGTATTGAAATGGATAATCCACTTCTGCAATGGTAGAAAATTCATGTATTGATGAGGATCACAAGATACTGGACCTTAAACCGATATTCACCCTGACTTTGTGTTACATAAGCATTGATTCCATCCTTTGGTAGCACAGCAGCACTCAAACTGAAAGCAGCTTCAACGAGAAGTTAGGAAATATCGAGACTTAAAAGGAAAGGAAAATTCCACACTGAATCAAAAGATGCCTATCTGTAGCTGCTCAGAGGTTCAGGATGGTAAAGACTGTGTGCACATAAGGCAGTCAAGGCCGTGTCATTGCTAATGGTCACAAGTCCCATTTGCTCGAGAGAAAAACCACACGCACTTAACCTCTCTCTAAGCGATAACAAGTGTTTCCAAGTTGTTCACTACTGCTTACTTTTTATGGCAAAAAGAAGACACGCTTTTTATCTTCATTTGGATTCCATGTTATTCTTTCAACAGAAGTTAGGGCATTGCTGTTCAAGAGAAATATAAATATTTCTGAAAAAGTACCCTTCAAAAAATTCATCTATCTCATAACATCCCTTGCAGGTTTAAACACCAGCACCAAACAGAAAAGCACATACTATTATTACCCAGCACACATTCCTTGTATGCCAGAGCTCAAAAACAGTTAAGAAAATGGAAAAGTTACTTTTTTTCCTCTACACAAATTTGTTAATGGGTAACATAATGGTAAGCCATGTTTGCTGGCATTCTGTGAAACATCTACAAATTGCCTCTGCAAAGCATTATAGGTTGTCAGACTAATGTAGTTGAAGATAATTTGGCCTTTCAGTGAATTGAACCTCACAGCACGATTATACTCCAGCACCAAGTAGAGTGTCACAATTATTCTTTCATGCTGAATTACCATATAATGTCATAAGCCTACCTGTCATAAGGCCTGCAGCCGAGCTTGGATTTTTTTCTAAATCTATGGTTCCTGGCAAAAAAATGAATTTTTTGCTTCTAATGGAAATCTGATTGTTTTTATCAACAATAAATTTCATAGCAAATAAAAGGATATGCTTGGACAAACAATCCGATACTCAAGGTTAAAAAACACACAAATAATAAATTGCTGGTGTGTCATGTTCAATTTTTACTACTGCATTACACCGCAATAACCATAACAGGATCTAAATTGTTGTCAGAACATTAAACAAACCCCCATGCTTCACAAAGGCATCCTGCCTGAGTAATTCACACAACGGAAACAACTATCACGTTTTCCACTGTCCCACCACCACTCCGTACAGCAGGGCAGTTTATGCATTTGGACAATTTCTTGAACAAATTACTTCCATCCTGGCTGCTGTTGCCACTTCTGTTAAGAGTCATATCAGTTTTAATTGTCTTTTTGTCTACAGCAAGCCACTGTTTCTCTGGCTCCTTCCTGGCCTTACATCCTGAGCACCAAAATAAACTTATGACCGTATCAAATTGCTCCACGCCGGGCAAGTCTGTGATCAAAAAAAAATTAAATAAATAAAACCATGAGCTCACTTGTTGTTTCCACTGTTATTCACCTTCTTCTCTGCGCTCTCCTCAACAAAGTTGGGGGAAGGAGAGGAAAATGGTTTTAAGGCTTTAATGCAAATCCAACATAGAGGGTTAGGTAAACAACCCATGCACAATGCAAGGTCCAAACCTTTGCCTCAGACGAAATAGCACCCCTGGCAAATGAGCATCAAAATAAAAATAGCTCAAAAATAATCATAAGACCTTAGAAGGTTAACAAGGAAAGCTCCTTTCAATACTCAAAATAAATGTATCTTTCTTTAGTCATTCTTACCCCAACATCAAGGTACAGTATGAAACGCATACAGACATACAAGGGACTAACTTTGTACTGTGCAAAATGAGAAGTCGGATCTGAACAGACAAAAATCAAAAAACCCCATACTGAGCTCATTTAGAGCTTATTTATAAATAATAGTTTTCCCTGGAACTAAAGAAATGGTACAACACCTGATAGACCGTCATCAATGTTATACCACATAATTACCACATGGGTGCTGAGTTTAATACATTTGTAGTTAACAAATTGTATGCTAGGTTCCATTTCAATTAGTTAAAAACAAGCAAATACAACAGTATTATTGTTTGTAATGGAAAGGGCATATAGAATTCCCTGTCTCGACACAAAGATAGAGCAGAAGCAGAGAGAAGGGCGCATGCAGCCTTCCTCCCTCCACATGGAATTGGTCACACTTGGACTATTCTTTATCCACTGGTTCCCATCCCACCATAGTGCACAGTGGAAGAATGAGACAGTCATCGGCACAAATAGGCTGTGCCTATAAAATAGAGAGCTAAGGACCTACCACCACATTTTACACTGCCTTTAAGAGCGATCTAAACTGACATAAAGGAACCTAAGTCAGCTGAGTTTGACCCAAGTCCTCTTGCTAAATGAGACTCCCTTGTGCCTGGCTGAAGCTCAGCACAGCCATTCACACCAGTGACTGGGTGCTGGGGTCCTCCAGACACAGAGCCAGATCACCGATGTATTGCCAGGCAGAGCAGGAAAGACCTTCTTCCTATTGGATAACAATTCCAAGACTCAAACATTCCTTTGCTCCTATTGTCCCATTTTAAAAAATCAAAATAATAAAGCTAACTCCCATGTCCCCCACCTTTTGGAGTGAAAATGCAACATAACGTATGCCCAAAATGTCAATAGCAAACTTATTTTTCCTTGTTAACTAAACCTTTACCAGTTGGTACTATTTATTTATAATCTCCAAAGCAATAATAAACACAGAACTATGATTTACTTCGAGTCTTTCTATTATTAAAACACTTTGTCTTATTGTTTTATTGATTTACAATCTGTCCTACTTACTTTTTTAGCATCTGAAAACAATCAAGGCACAAAGCTGCAAAATGTTTAGACATTAATTGTTAAGAGACAGGATTTTATTCCAGGCTAGGGGTTTGAGTCCTCGACTGCTAAGCATTCTGGTACGGAAATGATTTATGGCCTTGTAGCAATAACGATGCGGCAGAGCCATTAACATATTGGCAGACCCTAGGATGGATTATCGACATTGATTATTTCATGGACCACTGATACCCATTTGTTAAGAGAAGCTCGAAGATGGCCTCTCCTGACTGAAATCTTTTACGAGCAGACAGCATTTTAAGTATTAGGAACCTGGGATTTGGGCCATTTTTCTCCTTCCTTCCTTCCTCCCCCCATTCTACCTCCATCTCCTCTCCACCTAACAAAAAGTGTCAAAAATTAAAGTTCATTCTTCACTATAGTCTTAATTTCTCAACTCATCATAACCATGTCTTCTTTAAAAATTAATGATTGCCAGCATTTAGCCACTGGTTGTTGCTATGAAGATCTATGCAAAAAGCAAGGATCCCTATAGAGTGCGTGATATATGGAATTCTCTTTATTACTACAATAAAACTTACTGACATTTCAATACTTCTGCAAATAGCATTATAGTATCAATCTTCTGAATTAGGTTGAAAATTAAGTTGTAAATTAAAAGAAAGTGTACTTTGGAATACAACATGATATGTCACCTAGAAAAAGACCTTTGTGCATAACAGAGCTGAGCAGAAAAACTGAAAGATAAGCCCAGGTGTCTCTAAAGTGCCTATTTCATCATAAAGGATCTAGGTTATATTTTACAAGAAGAATACAGTCTGAAAGCCCTGATATTTCACCTCGGGAGAGCAGATTCTGAATCTCTTTTAAAAGAGATGAATTTGACAGCATCAGCTCATTAGCAGAGATGCCAAAAAGCCTTTGTGAGGGACAGGTGGGATTTTAGGTAGGGAGAAAGAGGGAGAGATGAGAAGGGAAGGGAAAAGGGCTTTATACAGGGCCTTGGTGAGAACACCCTTTCTTCTTCAAATACACTTCCACATACTTGAGGTACCAGAAAATAACAAAACATACCCACTATAACACTTGAGTTGTGCCAGAAGAGTAAAAAGTGTTATATTTCAATCAAAGTATAATTTATAAATACCTTCACTTATGGACCTATTTGCGATTGTTAATAATGTAAGTTAATGGCTGAAAAATGAAAGTCTGTGCCCCCCAAGACAGGTCTTTTAATATTTTCTAAAACAGGAGCTGCTAATGAGGTGATATATCAGGCTGAAACTCAAGCCAATATAAAAAATGTATTCATGCTCTCCGTGCATAAACACAACCTTAAAAAAGTTGTTTTTCAATAGGAAAAAGCACGTAGATTAATACCTAAACATGGAGGATGTTATTCAGAAGACCAGCAACCAGAATAAAAAACTCAGGCATCCAGATCAATTCTATATATTCAGTAACCTTAATGGTAAACAGCTCCATTACCCGCTCCTCCACTTTGAGGAGATTAAGGAGACATGATGTTTCCTGGACACAACCACATGTCCCTTAGAGCAATAAAGCTAATGAGATCGCAGGATTGCTTTTTGAAAAGTACACAATTGTGGTAGAAAGATATTAGAAGCTAAAATATTCTTATTCGCTAAATGGGTTCAATAGTTATGCACTAAGTGTTACAAAATCAAGTGAGTTCTTGTTTCCAGTTCATAACGCCCTCCATAAAATGGCCACCTCCATTACGGATTGTTAGAGCCCTTTTGCACAAAGGGCACCACTGCTAAGAGTGAAGAGAGATTTGGGGTTGGGGTTCCAAAAACTACCCAAAAGATACAAAAAGAAAGGCGCACCTGGCCTTCCCCACACCTGAAAGACCTGGAAACACATCTCACATTGCCAGAAGTAGTTGTTATCACTGTATCACAGTATCACAGTATCATAAGGTTGGAAAAGACCTTTGAGATCATTGAGTTCGACCTATGACCCAACACCTACACCTACTCCTACTTGTCAATTACACCATGGCACTAAGAGCCTCATCCAATCTCTCCTTAAACACCTCCAGCGACGATGACTCCACCACCTCCCCGGGCAGCGCATTCCAATGGCCAATCACCCTCTCAGTGAAGAACTTCTTCCTAATGTCAGGCCTAAACCTCCCCTGGTGAAGCTTGAGACCGTGTCCTCTTGTTCTGTCGCCGGTCACCTGAGAGAAGAGACCAACCCCTGCCTGACTACAGCCTCCTTTTAGGTTACGGTTCAGTATGTAACCAGTTCCCTAAAGAGATTAACATATACCTGACTGGCACTACCACCTCCACCACCATGATTTGATCAGTCGGGGCAAGAAGAAACGCTTGTGATGCCTGGTAGATGGGCCAGTGTTTGGGAACTACACAGAAACCAGGACAGAGATGGGTTCAGGTGACGCACTTCTTCACAAATTGGAGTTACTTTCTAAAGGGGAGCTATTTTCCCAGGAGTCCCTTCACCTGGAAGGGTCATAATCACCATCTACAGTTGTGTGCCCAAGAAATACTCATGAGGGAAGAGGTAGAGCTAACGGTTGTAGAAATCACTAAGGTCGGAAAAGACCTCTAAGCTCATGCAGTCCAACCATCAGCCCAACCCCACCGTGCTACTAAACCGTGTGCCACAGTGCCATGTCTACACACTTTTTGAACCCCTCCAGGGATGGAGTCTCCACCACTGCCCTGGGCAGCCTGTTCTAATGCCTCACCACTCTTTCAGTAAAGAATTTTTTCCCAACATCCAATCTAAACCTCTTCTGGCACAACTGGAGGCCATTACTTCTCATTCTATTGCTTGTCATTTGGGAGAGGACACCAGCACCCACCTCGCTCCAAACTCCTTTCAGGCAGTTGTACAGGGTGACAATGCCCTTACTCCCTCTCAGCCTCCTCTTTTCCAGGCTAAACCACCCCATGATCCTCAGACAGTAAAGAACTGCACCTGCATCGGCCAAGCAGTCAATCTGATCTTTTCATGTCGATACAAGGTACAAAAGTGCCTTCAGTTCAGTGCCAAAAATCCGCAAAAAACCCATTAATTTTCCAAGCTTCAAACAAAACCAAAATAAGATGAGACTTCATCTATGTAGACAAAAACATATCACATGGCTTTAAACAAGCAATAATTCCTAAGGATCTCAATATTTTTTATCATGGTATTCATTTGGCATTGCTTCAATATTCAGTGCAATAACAGAGACTACACAGCACTCAAACACGGACAAACTATTTAGCCACCCCTCAAGGTTTACAATTTCCTTACAGACAAGATGACCCCCCGAATTTAAAGTTGTCTCCGTTCTAGTTTGGAAAACCAATCATGACCACTAGCCCAGATGGATTTTAAATAAGTCACCCAGGAGAAGAGACACACTATAGAACAAGGTAAGAAAATAAAATGTGTCTCTAATAAGCCAACGACTTGCATAGCCGATACTTCAAATGAGATTTGTTTTATTGCCATAGAATTCTGGCTTTACAGTATTTGACACAGCAAAATAAGATCTCGATGACGAGTCACTGAATCTACAGTTATAATTGCAGCTTTGCAGTACTGTGTTGAAATCAGTGTCACGTTCATGTCTCTAACCGTGATGCAATGACTACTACTGCTGTTTAGCAATAGATCTATACAAATTCAAATGGACCGTGCTTTTCTATACAGACACGCTGCACGTACCATTGTTCTCATCCCTTAAAACCATTAAACCACAACTAGTATTAAACCAGAACCTCTGCTCTGTTAGTTAACTTCTAAATGACTAATATACACAGAAAAGAAACACCTTTGAGAGAGAAAAGGGGGAGAAAGGCAGAAGAAAAGTGACTCAGAGTCATGTTTGTGAGATTTTCACAGCTAATCACACACAAGACTGATTCACTGCTCACCTCGCTCTGTTCACTCATTTTTCATATCATACTTTTCACTGCCCCATCAGCCTGCTCCACCAAGGTCAAATGAAGGAAATGATAGCACACACACCACACTGAGATTTATAATAAACAAATTTTCTTTCTTCTTACGTGGAGGAAATATGTTCCTGGCTTCACTGTTTATAAAAATCAAGGTAAGCAGTAGAGGCTATCAGATTGGATACATATTAAACGTGAAAATTTCAATTAAAAGGGAGTCATTTGTCTCTACTTATTTGCAGAGCTTGAAGATTTCTTTTTTAAATCAAAAGTTTCCAACACATAATATGAAAATTATCACTGCTACACAAGTCAAGTACTAGCATGCCTTTTCCTTTGTTTTTTTCTTCCCCTTATGCTTCAATTTAAATACAAACCTGTGGCATAAATTCCATTTCAACTGGATTAACAAAGCAAAGACTCCCTGAACTAACATATGTAACAATTATGAATGATTGCATACCCAGAAGATGAGACCCAAAATTAACCCATTAACCACAAGGGACGTTTTGCAGCATGTTCACTAACAAAGCCAAGTGATTTGGCCAGCAGTAAACTCCTCCTCAGAAAGCAGAGTGGTATTTCACTATTTTAAATCAGGAATAACATGGGGAAGAACCTATGAGTTACCTACAAAATAGCTACAGGTTTGTCAAAAAGGCAGTCATTTACCTTTCACTGTCCATCGAGGAGCCTGTTTTGAAGACACCCAAGACTCCTGCGTAGTGCCTGGCACAGAAACAGAAGATTCTACAAGACAGTTGGGAAAAGAATACATAAAACTGCCTTTTCCCATTGCCTATGAATGCTCACAGCACAACACTACACTGGTCTTCCAAGAGAATAACAATTTTACTAAAGAAAAGTTTATAATGTAAACAAAGCATTTCAGTACTTATTCTGAAAGTGGTAAATTATCTTTTCCTATAAAAGAACTGGCCATTGTCTGCACCCAAGAGAAAGACGAGTCTGTGCCATTGGTTTAGCTTTAACAGTGACCGCTGACACCTAACAGGGACGACTACAAAAAAGATGGCTGAAGAGAATGGTGAAAGCAGGGCCAGCACCCACTGTTTAGTACTTCCCACTGGTAGCACGGACAAGTCATATCCCTGTGTTTACAGAAACGTCTAAGCACACGGTGCATAAGGGCTACACAGCATCTTCTCCCACCAGTGTGGCCAGAAGTACCCTAGCTCATTTAGAGTCCTCAAAGAGAGAGCACAGGCTAAACTGACAGAGGACAGAAACAGCTCACACGAGTAATTCCCACCTCTTCCAAAGATGCTCGTAATGCATTCCATGCCCACATCCTGAAATCACTGGATGTGACCCTAAGCTTCAAAACCAGATTAGTGAATAGACTGTACGACGTGAAAAATACTAGTTCTTCCCACATAACTTCCACGCATCTTTCCAAGTCCAAGACAATTCCCTGGAGGTGTTTGGAGATTCTACTAATAAAGACAAATTCTCCAGTCAAGTTGCTTATGTGTTTCGAGGACACTCTGGAAAACTCATCAGTAAAAACAATACACTATAATTATCTCAATAGCAATTTCTATGTTGGCATGCATAAGACTAAATTTCCTTTGTTAAAATTCAATTAAGCACATTATATGATGTAAATAGCTGTTTCCAACCTACAACTGAAGTCAATGAAGTTCTGGGTTTCCCTAGTCAAAAGCACATCAGGGCGCTACATGGAAACGTCTCGTAAGCACAGCATGTTTGACTCCTTCATAACCTGTGGAGGGGAAGGAGGAGGTAACAGCTTGGGCCAAACCACCTTCTTCAAAGCGTCTGTGTGAATCTAACGGAATCCCACTGGGACCAACACAACCACCCCAAGCTGTCAAAGAATATTTTGACCCCTATGTTTTATCTAAACCTTTGGTTTTATTTGCTTTCTTTGCTGAAATTATATCTAAATTTCAAAAACTAAAGCAGTTGATAACATTAAGACCTATTGATTCTCTCCAAGCAGAGCAATTCAGATTTTTCAGTTTCTGTACAAGCAGTGAAATAATAACCACCTAGTCATCATCTCTTGTAAACAAAATTTGGTAGCTGTCTAAAGCTATGGGTGGGTTTATCTTAAAAACAGACAACAATATTGTAGTACCGAGAAGCTACAGAAGCAGGAAAGCACCTGATTTTTCTCCTTCAAAACAAAACGCACACAATGGGTTTATTATTACCGTGCAGACATCTGCAGCATCCAAAGGTGTGCCTCCTCACAGGAGTAAGGGAAATAAATATTTTTATTTACAATAGCAAAAGGAACAATAACTGATTAAAGCAAATTTAGTGGCAGCATTAAAATAACGGCTGTGGAAAAAAAATTTATTCTGCTGTAACACACTGTGTGAACTTATTGAAAATAATCAAGTGCTCAGCTTGAATTAACTGAGTGTGAGTGAATCTTGAGAAAAGGCGAGCGAGATGGCAATAAAAAGCACTAACAGGAATTTGTGAGCTCCTTCTGCCGCTTGGTTTCTTCATATATTTTACAAAAATCTGCAAAGATGCAAAGAATCCTCCTGTGTTCGGTTAGCAGTGAGTAAATTGCTGTGGGCTCCGAGCGCTGGAATACTTGAGCAGGCAATTCCTCTCTGTCTTTCATTCTGTTTGTCTGTGTTAAATTCCCCCTCTGCCCTCATCCATTCTCACATCCAGTTCCCAGCTTTGTCCATCCATCAATCCCCACACTTTGTCAGTGCTGACTTCATCCTGGCTCTCACAATCACATCCAGGCGAGGCTGCTGCCACGAGGGAGCTTTTCGCCTCCCATCTGCGTCTCCCCGAGCTGCTGACTGAGGCCCTGACGCTTGTCGTTTTCTATTGCACAGGCAAGCAAAACCACTAATACTGAACCTGATTCCTATCGTGCAGCTTTTCACCTCTCCTATCGGGAGGAATAGAGAAAGAGAGAGACAGACAGGGGAGGGGAGAGAGAGAGATGTTTGCTGGATTTTCTAAAACAATTCCTACTCCAGTCAGGTTGAGGCTCAATTCATCTTCAGCTCCGCAAAACATCAATAGGAATCACAGGGAGAAAATGTATCACTAATTAAGGGTTGATAAGCTCGACGTCAAGAGCAGTTTGGGGAAAAAAAAAAAGCCTCGCCAGCTTATACAGATTCCCTGCCAGCTGAAAACCTCACAACCAGTTTCATGGCAACTTTAAGTTAAAATCTCATATAATTTCCTTGCATGAAACACACTGGCTTAAAATCAACGTTCTAGGGAAATAACACACCAAACCCAGGTGTGGCTTTATTCTAACGGTAGCTTACAGAGATTGAAATTTCACCTAGGAAAACATAAAAGATGAGTAAGGAAAGAAATTGTTACCTAGCAATGAATGCTATCAAATCATCCTTCGGGATTTTGCCTGCTTCCTTTTCTCTGTTCAGAAGTGCAATATTCTAAGCATACAATAACTCCTATCAGTATTTTTGTCATAATTAGGATCTAGGTACTTGCTAAAATGCGGTGCAGCTTCTTAAAAAACAAACAAACCCAGACATAATCACCTCAGCGTTGGCCACAAATGGCAAAGTTCTTCAAGCACATCCTTTGTGCCCTGCAAAGGCAAAGCAGGGTGGCAGGGCAGGCGTTACCACAACGCTGGCAGGTGAGCAAGCAAAAGCATTTTATGACATGGAAATTAACTCATTTTCACCATTATCACAGACTTGACTCTACCTGTAAAAACAAACTGGAACAGGAATGTTTCTGATAGGTCATTCTAGGAACAGAAATAGAACGCTGGCATGAAATCACTCGCTAAGGAACTCAAACCTTCCCACCAACAATTTCTGTGTCCTTATATAAATCTTTTTGCCTAATTGAGCTTCAGTTCACAAACTGCTTGCTCACAGCAACTTTGTGAACGTGCTGTTCAGTTCACTGCTAATACAATGTTCTGAATAAGTTTGAAGGAAGGATCCTATTAAACACCTGATCACGATACAAGCTGTGCACCACACTCCAAATACACCGGGAGCTGCTTGGGCTGGAAGAGTCTTTGTTCGGTGCTGGTTATACCACTAACCATCCCCCTTAGTGCTACGTTCAGAGGATGCTGCCGATTCCTCACTTCCCCAAGACACAGAATGAAGGGGAAAAAAACCCTCAACAACCAGGCCCAGGTTTTTTTCTCTCAAACCCCTTCCCTCGGGCATCCAACTGTTCTTTTCTCAAAGCCATATTGACACAACCCAAGAATCCCATTCTGTCTGCATGTGTACCGCATTCCTTTAATTATTGTATCACATAATTTACTTTATGAGTTACTTTTAGTTAAAACTTGAACATTAAAAGCCAATAAGAAAATAAAAGAAGAAAAAAAAAGAGACTTGTGGGTGATCTCAGCTAATGAAAATAACGACCTCCGCCATTTCACTTGTATTTGTGACCAGGGTCTTCCTGCCATACAACTTGGATTACATTTCCTTTACTAGGGGAGACAGAACCCCAGACCAACACCCCACTTTTATTTCCTGAACCATTGGTCTTGGATATGTTTTAGGTATGAAAGAGTAGAACTGAAAAGCAACAGAAGAAAGTCTTCTCTGCTGTGCTGCTATACACATCAGACATCTCTAATTAGACAGCAACAAAATTTTATTAATAGGCTGGACATTATGGAATGAGCTTGTTATAAATGGGCCCTGTCAAAGCCTTATTCAGCTACCAAATGAGTATTCTCAGTTCACTGCTCGCATCTGAAGCATCACCGCTGGTGCCGGATAACAAATGATTGCTATTAACCGTATTGTTAGTAATGATGGCTGAAAACAAACAAAAACCCATAAATAACAGTCTACAGAAAAATTAACCCATAAACTTGATAGATATCCAGCTGAGAAATAATAAATGACACTTTGGATCCTGCTGGGAGAAGCTAGTGGTTTTTGTTTTCTTCTCTGTCATTAACACATTTTCCATGCTAAAAATTAGATTCTGATATATAATTATCAACGCTTCCAGATATTAATTCTGCTATCGCTCCCTCTGTTTCTCTGCTGGTTGGATGTAATGTTATTCACAGATTACTCTGAGAAAACACATCAAACACTTAACAGAGCAGGTCAAAGTGACAAGCAGCTTTTGCTGACAACACCAACCTGCACAGCCTTTTTTACCAGGGACACAAAACAAATTTCTCATATTAATTAACTCTGCTTTCTTTGCAGCTAGAACAAATCTTATCTATGTAATGTGAGTTAAGCATATTCCCAGCTGTCCTTATGCAGGCTGTATTGAGGAGGAAGAACTGACAATTATTATCCTGCATTTAAACAGTGAAATCCACATTTGTTAACATCCTCGAGAAATCTGCCTGCTCCCAGGGCCAATTAAAAGAAGTCTCTCTTTATCAGCTATAGGATCAGTGACACAGCCATGCTTTCTCTCTCCTTATAAGGGGGGAAAAAAAACACCTATAAAATCACACTGGGATGTTTTCACTGAAGACAAAACACAGCCCTACTTTATTCAACAATAGAAAATTTAAGAGCAATTTTTCACCTGCCTCTTGAACACAAAAACTTTGCGCACGGACACAGCACTGAACGGGGCTTGATAAGATGTCAACGTATCTCAACTAGGAAACACAGGGCATCATCACCAAATCATTACGCATAACTACCTTGTAAATGATTGTGTATGTGAGCAACTTGGAGGACTATTACTGATCAGGGTACCTCATTTGCAGCGCCTCGAGCCCCAGGCAACAGCAGATCCCTCTACCGTACAGGGCGGGACAGAATACACTTTCCTTTCCCCTCTCCACGCCCTCCCCAAAGCCTGTCTATTCTCATTTTGCACCACTGGACTAGAGCCTGTTCACACAACAAAGTTCTGTAAGCGTGTTACGTTGGCAGAAACGCTTTACATTTTCTGGTTCATGCTCTGCGCAGTTTGCAATAATTTTTTTAATACCACTCATAAGCCTTTTTTATAACACATTTTTAACTATTTTGACATCCATTCATATTTGACTTGCTGTATTTATAGCGACATTTAAGTTCACTCGTTTGAGCAATGACTTTCAGTTCG
Organism: Neomorphus geoffroyi; assembly: GCA_033558235.1. NCBI lineage: Eukaryota > Metazoa > Chordata > Aves > Cuculiformes > Neomorphidae > Neomorphus > Neomorphus geoffroyi. The sequence goes on from JAUMJM010000016.1 coordinate 37,546,828, forward strand.
TCAGAGTTCGATGAATAATATGCTTCAGAGTATTAAAGAACAAAGCCCTTAGGTAAACAAAATTAGAGGAGATAAACAGATGTAGATCCCAGCTGCAAAGTGAGAAGAATGCATAGGACGAAGCAGACAATTTTCTGGACAGTATTTCCTCCCCTTCCCCCACCTACAATAAAGTGCAGGAGAAGACTCGGAGCAAGGTTGCTGCCAACAAGTTTGAAATTCCCTTAATTGCAATTATTCAAGGGAAATGGCTTGCTCGCTGCTCACATGTTCTTTTCCAATTAAACAGGTCCCCATTACATTCATAACAGCATTGAAGGAAAAATGTTTTGGAAAAGTATTTAAATAAATTAAAAACTAAGATTGGAGGGAGTATTTCCTGCTCTGCATGCCTGGCTTTTAATTTCCACACTGTGTCCCCATGGCCATGTTTCGCTGATGACAGAGTCTGACTGCAAATCCCATACCTGCTATCCACTACATTTTCTCAGTATCTGGCACTGTGATATTAAATAACTATAAAACTAGAAAGCCAAAATAACTAAATCACCTGGCAGCCAATTTCTGAGAGTTAAACCACAAACCCGGAAAATGGTGGAGTGTGTTGAAATAATGTAAAGGAAACCCATAAATTCAAACTTTATGTTCTGTAAAGAACAAATATGAAAAAGGCATCAAAATAATGAAAGATTGTTTATGTATTCTGGCATGAAATGGGAATGTGTTATGAGAGAGAGCGCAGTGGCAGAGACAGATCGACAGAGCTGACAGTGTGGTATTCATCCTGCATGGTACAGCAGACGTCCTGCTAGTGGCAGTCGACAGCGCAATAAATCAAGGGCTCTCGATGCTGTACCTACAGCTTATTACATCCAAGATGACAAATAAATAATAATCCCTGTCACAGCGGCCCTTTGCTCAAGGATTGAGCCTGAAACCTTTTGCTCATCACTCCTGCTCTTAAGTGAAAATACTAGAACAAGGGAATTGAAGGCCACGGTTTACTGAGCTCATGAAACACAAAGCGAGCTGGCCACAGGAACTGGAACCAAGCAGGAAAGGTCAAGGAGCAAGGAAGGATAAATATTTAAATAATCCCAGCAAAGGGATGGCAACGTTTCACAGCTGTGAAACCGCACGAGACCTGTAAGAAAACCCAAGCCCCTGAAATCTCAAATTAAGGCTTCAAACAGTTGAGACTGGTAGCATTAACTTCCAGAGTTTCCCTACTCAAATTCCACCCCTACCTGCCTGTGGGTTTGCTTCCTCCACCATCACCGAGCAGGACAGCTCAGCCCTCAAATGGGGCTGCAGGCAGGGAACCACCACCCTTCCACCCCCACCCCCCCCACAGCCAAACATCAACCCCTGAAACAAGAAACCCTCATCTCTATTTTTCCCTTTTTAATAAGAGTTATTTCCTCTACCTATCTTCATAAAATGCTTTTAACATTTAGGACATCTTTGAGCTCTTCCTGGAAAAAAAAAAGCATTATAACAGTATCTTATATAAAGCATAGAAATAAAGAGCATCAGTAGCAGAACTAATATTGCAGAGATCTCCTGTATCACCAATGATAAAATCAAGCTCACGCAACATACCCTGAGCCCACCATCGAATGTGATACAGGTTTTCTTCAAATTAAACATGGATTTTTCTTTAGAGAATGGTAGAATTTTAAAAGTTAGAAGGAAACTTTTTTGGAGTACTCATGGTCACAGCGTATAAATCTCTTTTCTTTACCATTTAAACTTGCGGTTGTATTTTCAAGTAATAGAGACAGCACTGAATTAATCCAGTGCCCGTTTGCAGGCTCGTTGTCTCCATCTGTATGCCCTGTTCTAACTTAAATCTTACTCGCTTCTTACATCCCTCTACAAAAGCTGCTCCATACAGCAAGTAGTATACGACAAGATATATTGGATCAGTACAAGCTGGACCACTACGAACTTCCACCAACGGCCACATGGTGAGCGAGACATCCTCCTTGAAATTACACGAAATATTTTCTATGTTTTCTCTAACCACCATCAATGTCATCATACTTTTTCAAACACATTCCTATTTAATGGGGAAGCCAAGGATAAACAGAGTCTGTCCGTGTCTAATTTGTACGGCAGCATCCATCTATTGCTTGTTGCCTTCTTTGAAATACCAATCTTTGGCATTTTTTGCCCACTTTTCTTTTTAATTTTACCAGTTATTTTTGTTTTCTGGCTCTTTCACTGCATATGCAAAATTAAGTCTTATGCATCTAAAGCATTTTTTGCTATGCCAAGCCAACCCTCGCTGCACCTGTATTATCCATAGGAACAGGCAGAACATGTTTACGTGCAGAATTCAGGCCCTATACTGTACTTACAGCAACTCCACCTCAGGAAAGGGGACCTTTTAAGCAAAGCAAAAGAATTTTATACAAATATTTTTAATGACAAATGGGAAAATCAAATATATGAATACAACAGTGCCATCACAACTTTCCTTTCTGTGGACCCATGCGTGCTCCAGTTCTACGCAACCGGCCAAGCTTGCAGTCATCACCCATTGAGCTCCCACTGTTTGCCAAAGGTGGTAACTATCACCACTCAGCTATTTTCTAGCTTGACAAGGACTCACCTTCATGGCTCAGTGACGGACACGGCACCCTATTTTAAAGTATAAATTTACCAACTTGTTTTACTTTCCCTCCCAGGTGCTGTTTTCCCAGTTGTATCATGAACTTCAACGTGATCAAGTAACAGTCTTTCATATCAAGGGTATGTCTCCATTTTGCATCAAACTGGCTGAAAACCACACAGTGCTTTTTTCCCCCCTCATCCTCACTGCTGCACCGTCTCAAATCTCCACCTTTTATAATCTCCTTCATCTCTTCAGTACACTAATACAGACCTTTGGAGGCAGAATCAGTCATTTGCTTTTGCCTTCACAAAATTAGGGGAGGTTTAGACTGGACATCAGGAAGAATTTCTTCACTGAAAGGGTGGTCAGGGATTGGCACAGCTGCCCAGGGAGGGGGTGGAGTCGCCATCCCTGGAGGTGTTTAAAAGACGGGTGGATGAATTCCTTAGGGACGGGGATTAGTAAGGAGGCAGGCACGGTTGGACTCAGTGATCTCAGAGGTCTCTTCCAACCTTATGAATCTATGATTCCAAACTCAATGAAATATCTATTTGGCTTCATCTTTGCGTTACCCAAATATATTGAGGTTAAGAAATTATGGTCATGGTTTAGGTGTACAAACCAGGTCGGAACATCACTGTATTTCAGAATTATATCAGTAAGTTTATGCAGCTTCCAGAGCTGCTAAAACAAAGGGGCTGAACAAAAGGTTGCTGATCAAGAAACAGCAGCACAGTTTGTAACTTGAAAAGCACAACAAGTCCTAAACATTCATAGCCTGCATAACTTTATTCTAGAGTTTGAAGACGCACTTGGCACATTAGAGGCAATGGCATTAGAGGTAATGACCAGCTGATGCCATTGAGAAAAGAGAGTTCAGCTTTGGGGCTCACAAGCCCTTCTTTGACCAAATACTTTCTCCAAGCAACATGCATCAGGGAGAAAAGGTCTGGATTTAAAACTGTGCTCACCACTGTCCTGTTAAAACTTTTAGCATCTTTCATATTTTTAAGAGGGCCTTTCCTTTTCATTTTATTGAATAAACCACAATGCACAAAATCACTGCGTACCCAGAGATAAAGCAGATAACTTGGGCTGGAACACAGCTCCTACTCACAGGCCAGCAGACAAACCCCTCATTAACACCTGCAAAATGGGAAGTCACCTTCATTGTTACCAACCTGCAGCTGTGACATAAATTACAAACAACCCCGAAAGCACCGTTCCAGTCACCTGGGTCAGAGCTTTACAACACAGCAGCAGGCGACTGACCTAAAACCATGCTGGGCTCAAGGCTGCAAGCATTACTGCGATGTTTTAAACACAGTTCAGGACCAGGTCAAATGTTCCCAATGTCCCCAAGAGGATGAAGCTCTGCCCTTAAGAACAGAGAAAGGCCCTTCCAGCTTGATTTTACAATTGTTACATTAGCAACCGGAAAATGTTTGAGCTGTACTTTGACTAAAACCACTCCAGATAAAGAATTAAATGTTATTACAAGACAAATCTCAGCGTGTAAACCTCTACACAAGCTGCACACATTTATGAGCAACAAAAATTGTTGGTCAGAAGGATTTCCACTCCAGTTCACTGAGGCAGAGACGATACTTCTGGTGCTAAAGAGGGGTGACTGTCAGACAACACACATGTATACATTGTTGTCATACAACGCGCATCATCGTAGAAGCTGGAGAGCCCTAGAATGGTTTTATGAAAATAATAAAACACATAGGTACACACAAATGACAAATTATTTGAGGATACACTTTATACTTAATTCCTTCTATGAGTGCATTGGGATATTTTGTCATAAAGTCACCAAATCTGCTGCCTTTGTAGTGAAATAGTGCTCTGAAAAGTGAACCCCACTGCTAATGTTTTTATCTGAATAAATTATTACCCAACATGGCAACCGTCAACATTTTGTAGAACAAGAGCATAGATTTCTGTAATTTCTCTGGTCCTAATGCCAGTCACTATTGGGAGCATTTAGTTATAAATTGTCTTTCAATAAAAGTAAAAGCTCCCAAAACAACAAAATGAAAAGACACAGCAGCTTAAATCACGGAAGTCAATTTTCACATGCTGATCCTAAATATTTCATAGCCCTATTTTATTCTGACATTTGTAGATGACTAAAGTGTTACAAAGGAAATAAAATGCTGATTAAAGAGTTCACTGTCATAAAGGTTACTGAATTGTAAATGGCCCTTTCCATCTTCCTGTTAATAGGTACCCAGCTGTAAACATCATGAAGGATGTGACGGGAGGCCTGTGCTGCTCCTTTAGGAGTCGTATATACATTAATCACTGAATCACCAAGCCATGCTTAATTGCAAGTTGTATATCACACAAATCCATGGTAAGTAGAAGGAAACTCATTATTGCTGCTTCATAACTACTGGGTACTTCTCATTTTAACCTTCTCACACCTGGGACACTGTTGTTTTACAACGTGAATGCAGAAAAGGCATTAAGGCACTAATTATAGTAACACTATGTTAGCCTGCTGCTTCATCATTTTTCAAAATAAAACTAAGTAACAGTAGCAGGAGAATTTTTTTTCCAGAGTAAAGTGACTTTTAGAGTATTTTCATAGATTATATCATGGAAAAACGTCGTTCCTTGATATTTTAAAGAATTGGTTAAACAGCAAAGAAAAAAAAACAACATATTTTGTTTTGACAAAATTATTGATTTAAATCCCATCCAATAGCACAACACTATTTAAAGGTCAGCTAAAAAATAAAAATGAGTTTACACTCCAACAGAGCAAGCTTATCTGTCATGAAGGTGCAATGATGTGTTTATACTCTACTTGTGTGTATATATTTTGCCAGAAAAATAAAAGATTTTCTGCAGGTGAAGTCTGGCAAGACAGAAAAGTGAAAAAAATTGAGGGACTTGCAGTAATTATGTGCAATATAAAAACACACGGGTGGGGAGGCTATTTAAGAACCGTTGGGAACCACAGCACTGAAAATTCTTCTACACCATCCATCGGCGGCTTTATCAACACACTTCAAAGATTTGCAGAGTGTACAGCCTATGTACTCAGACAGTAACAAGAGAGATGTCTTAATATATATAAAACATGTTTCAGTTTGTACATCTTTATATTACAAGTGCATTAATGCAAACTGGTTTGAAATTTTGTTTCACAGTGAAACACCATTATATGTCCCGCTATATCGCTCAACTAAAAATATATTTATTAATGGAAAACATTCAAAACCGCTCCATTAGGAAGACAAAGTCTATACAACCCTATCTATTTTCAATGTCATGTGACTCTTTCTTGTTCCCACAGTTTTCAATTCTAATAGCAGATGGAAACAATGTTTTCTCACATTTAAGATGCATTAAGATGGTCTTTAAATCAGCTTTGCCCTAAGATATCCATTATCCGCAATCCCAACCCTCCTGTCACTGCTCCTCACACTGCAGGAGGACTGACAGGCTTTTCCATTCCATCCCCAACGAACTCACAGGATGCCTTTGCAAATCTATTTGAAGAACCTGCAACATAACAAGTTGTGCCCTTTCTCCTTCCTTAAAAAAGATGCTTATGGAGAACCATGGTTATGCCTTTGGAATCCACTCTGATCATCCGTACTGGCTGGTATTCACAGGCTGTGTTTCTTACAGATTTAGATGTCAAGATTACATTGCACCAACCTCACATGAAGCCCACAAGCCCTACCTTTAAAACACCTCAGCATTTTGCCTCATCACTCCAAATAAAAGCAACTTTGATCCATACACGAACTACTTCACAATTCTGTATCCACAGACAGGGATTTTTTAGTTCTTACATGGTCTTCAGTTGCTGATACGTACAAAATAAAAAGGCAAGTCATGCCATAAAAACAGAGACAGCAAACATCTTCAAGTAAACATCCAGTAAATGCTTTTACGTGTGCCAACAGAAATTGTATTTTGGGAGATCACATTTATTCTTAGATTATGGGTGTTGGAACGGTACTTTCCAAAACCTTGGCTAACTACAAATGTTCTGAAAAAAAATATCTGTTTCTACATCGCTACGAACCCCAAAATAGCCTTTGCTTTCAGAAATCATATACTCCACAATAACCAGTTCTTGCTCACAATAGACACATCTAGTTGGCACATGATCCAGCAGGAATGAATGGGTTTAGGCTGAAAGAGAGGAGATTGAGATGAGATCTTAGGGAGAAATGTTTTCCTGTGAGGGTGGGGAGGCCCTGGCCCAGGGTGCCCAGAGCAGTGGTGGCTGCCCCATCCCTGGAGGTGTTCAAGGCCAGGTTGGATGGGGCTTGGAGCCCCCTGACCCAGTGGGAGGTGTCCCTGCCCGTGGCAGGGGGTGGCACTGAGTGGGCTTTGGGGTCCCTTCTGACACAAACCATTCCATGATTCCATGATTTTATGAATAAAAAATATTCCTTTTTTCATTTTTAAATCTCTTTTATTATTTGGAAGGATATTTTTCCAAATGTTTCCATCTAAGTCAGAATTGTTCTGGAGAGAAAAAGGCCTCATTCATAACGAGTACTCAGAACACTCTCCCTGCAGTCCTCAATACACAACATACAGGAATGTTTAAAAAAAAAAAATGTTGTTGTTTCCCCCAAATTGCCTTTTTTCTTCCCTAGTTTGTCTTCACACACTGCATGTGGTTCATACCTGTATAAGCAGAGACACACGTATGAATGAGAGATTGGATGAGGCCCTTAGTGCCATGGTGTAGTTGACAAGTAGGAGTAAGTGTAGGTGTTGGGTCATAGGTTGGACTCGATGATCTCAAAGGTCTTTTCCAACCTTATGATACTGTGATACTGTGATACTGTGAGAGAACGCATTTCTACAATACATGTGGAATTCAGCACTCCGGAACCAAGCACAAGAGCTGGAATATAAAACCAGGAACCATTACAATAGATTGAAATCCACTGACTGGTACCCAACGCAACACCTGCACCTCCAAACTGCATCCCTGCTCTGCCTTTTCCTTCCAGTCTCAGCTCTTCAGTACCTCTGTTTGTTCTGTATACAGAAAAAACAACACAATAATCATTTCCACTAACGGGTAGGTTCAGCCTGAAAGCTTAATCCATCATTCTAAAAAAGCACTTGGAAAATTTCAGATAAGTAGTGCTTCATTAAATCTGAAGAGCAATTTTTCTATGCATGCCTCTTGCATTTTGTCCCATCTTTACGCACTCCGTAACCTTCATCCAAAAGTACAAGAAGTTTAGATACACAGACCTCTGTGCTGGGACGTCACCAGTCAGGAGGAAACGCTGTGGCCAGTGATTTACCCCAAGTTTTAGACAACGTAGTGCAGTTGAAAAAAATTATGCTAATGAACACACCATGTGCTGCACACTCTGTCGCTGCACGTTGATGTACCAGACGACACACACAACACATCACGCTGACTGCCTCTCATAACACACACAGGGACATCTTCTGTTGTAAATTCAAGGCCAAGGCTGCTCTCCCTGTTTAATTAGCTGTACATGTGTGAAAATACCAAGTACACAAAAACTGGGATTCTAATTGCTGTTATTCTGAGACACCCAAAAAGTCTTCATCTCTTGCATTTGCTGTCATATTATCTAAAAACTTGTAATAAGTTTGTAATTAAAAACAACAAAAAACCTGAATGTGATACAATAGATGTTGCATTCCGCTTATTTTATGGAAATCACATCTTTAGAGAGAAAAAAAGATCATTTGTACAGAAGTGCAATTGGATAAAAATTACTGAAATGCTACATTTAATGCTACATTAGATTTGTTACTTCATCCTGCAAGTGACTACAAACTTGGTTAAAGCAGGATGGGGAGGTGAGTTTCAGGACACAGTAAAATTTCTTGAAGGCCATAACAAATCTCAAAAAATGAAAGAAAATACTTACCAAACATAAAACAGTATTCAACACTGAAAATATGGAAGAACCTTCAAGTTTAGATTGAGTTTCTTGAAAGCATTATCTACAAAATATTAGATTTTCCCACATTTCCTTTTTTCAGGGTTTTTCCCATGTTAATTGAAGGCCAAAAGGGATGGGAGAGAGGCAGCAGAAGACACTCAAGACCCTACAGATTGCAGCCCAAAGCAGAGCTACTGCTTCTCATGGGCTGTCTTCCATGGTGTGTTTGTATTATGGCATTACAGATCATCTTCCTGCAGCTCCGGCAGGGTATGCACACCAGCAAACAAGGGAGGGAGGCATTGCTGCAGTTTGTTGTTTAGAATGTTTTACAAGAAAATGGAATTACTGAACAGGTTCAGATATGGAACCCGGCTTTCTCAAGTGCAGTGGCTTGATGTAGATAAAAAAATCCTCAAACACTCCTTTGTTTGGGCTTATTATTGAACAAAGAAAGAACAATAATTACAAGTACAGAAAGCAAGAGGGAAGTATGTGGTTCCATGAGTATCAATCAAACACAAGGCTCTGTTATGCTTGGTATTGCATGTCTCATAGAATCATGGAATGGTTTGGTTGAAAGGGACCTCAAAGCCCACCCAGTCCCACCCCCTGCCACGGGCAGGGACAACTCCCACTGGATCAGGGGGCTCCAAGCCCCATCCAACCTGGCCTTGAACACCTCCAGGGATGGGGCAGCCACCACTGCTCTGAGCACCCTGGGCCAGGGCCTCCCCACCCTCACAGGAAAACATTTCTCCCTAAGATCTCATCTCAGTCTCCTATTCAAAGATCTCATGGTTCATCAGTGAAAGCTTCAACAGGTGAGTGCATCAGAGGATCAGCAGGAGTTAAGCAAAACGCTGTAAGATAGCTTTGAATACCTTGGATAACATTCATTAATGCTGAAATGACCAGCAACTCCACGAAGCATCTGAGCAAGTGTACATGAAACAATTTTAACAGAAAACTGGTAGAAAAATAGAAACCCATTGCATAAAAATACTACTGCTTTTGGGTCACCTCATCAGAAAGATTAAAAACAAAATCAAGGGGTAAAAGGAGAAGAGGAAGCATTTGTGTACCGCAAAGCCTCCCTTACTACAGCACCACTACTGCACTCCTGGAAATTGTTTACAGGGTAACAAGCAATAGATAACTTAGACTTAATAGATTTTCTACTGAGTTGTAGAAAATATCATGGACCCAACACTCATTTTGATTGTCATGGCAACACTGGGTGATATTGTCATCTTATAGCAAGCACAAGTTGCATCGATAAATAGTAGTTACTGTCAGACAACCCATACCCTGACACTTGCTGTTCATCATAGTTTTATTTTCCCATGCAAAGAGCAACAAAGTTATGGTCTATTTTTGGTGGTAGTTTGATAACAGTGATGGAAAAATGTGCGATTCAATTAGCAGTTAGACAAGTATCTGTCATAGATAATAACTTCTTATGTCAGGGAATCTACATAGTGATCAATGTGAAGCCATGTGCAATTGCTTATACCCATCATAAATCACTTTCTATTGATTGGCATTCCGAATTCTTCATATAATTAGAAGCTATAGGAAGGGACACAAAATAACACTGTGCATGTCCACGAGTCCTTTATTTTCAGGGCCTTTCTGTATCCCATTGTGTTCAGGTTTTGTCAGGGCCAGGGGTGGCATTTTTTAGGTTTTTTCATTTTTATCATTAGAAAATTAAGCATGCAACTGACACCTGATAAATCCTCACACTAGAGGTTAAAATGGGAATTTCCCATGCCTGGCTTTGATTCCTGTGTGCAAATGCGGACTTGCTTCCATGCTGCTCATAATCTGATTTATGCACCGATTTATTTTATACATTAGGCACACTGTGTGCAGCCCGAGTGATGCATAAAAATTTCATGCAAAAAAGGACTTACTCGCACACAACGGCTTTTCCGTTATTATTACCTTTTCTGGTTAGTATCACGGAGCAGGTAGGACAAATGGCTTGATACAGTACACACATTTTGCCCACTAGACAAACATTTTGATCGGTACCTATTTCACTTCACTTTCAGAATTGCTTAACAGATTTAGCTTTGAAGAGATCTTGGAAAGCCCTCTATGCAACAACCCCTTCTTACCGCTCCCCCCCCAAAAAAATCCCATGTAGATAAGTAAGACATGGGAGTTATTCTGTGCTACATCTCAAATAAATTAACAAAACAGAGTGAGGGGGGATGCTGCCGCTAATTTTCTGATTATTTTCATATGTGTATGCTTCCTGTATTATTATCAATCAAACTGACGATATATTTTTGCCCAGCTTTTATTTAGGAAAAAATCAGCAAGAAATGCATCTTTCTATATTTTCCATTTATTAGAAGTCTCCTTTCATCCAAGAAATATGAGACCTGAAATAAATTGTACCATCCTGCCTTTTTTTTTCTATTCAAATCCTTGCCAGTGCTAGGCAGTATGCTAATGAAAACAGGTTGATAAATGACTCCCTGATATTTTCCAGACATTTTTCTCTCAGAAGTGCTCTAAACTGATGTAGCTCAAAGAGAATAAGGCGCATTAAGTCATTATATCAATTTTTGTTACCCAGATACTTCAGTCCCAGTTAAGAGCTGACAGCCAATATAAAACAAGGCAAGGGCATCATACGACTCCATCGATCAAACCTTGTCGTAGATAGATTGCCTATTACACAAATAGAACCAGCAGATTCAGTTTGTAGTTTTATGCTCTCCAATTAAAGGATAACAGGGTACTTTCCCATAAATCTGCTAATTGCGACTGAATTAATTTAACAAATTTTGCCAAGCACAGAAAAAAAGTGATTGGTTAAGCTAATCTAAACTAGCACAGGTTGTCACAAAGCGAGTTCCATAACAGGCTTTTCCTATACCTTGACCGGGCAAGGTGTCACAAGCGTTTAACTCCATTGGGGTGCTCTGGCAACGGACAGCTGACAACCCTAAAACATTGCACAAATTGGACAGAATTCATTTGCTGTACTTCCCCCCACCCCCGAAGTGGGGAATAACGCCTTCTTTGCACCTAATTAATGTTTCTCTCTAAGCAGGGGCTTTTCCTGAATCAGTATTACCCAAGCAGAAGCATGACAACTGAGAAAGTGCTCTCACATGGGCACTGGGCAAACAATGGCAGTGATGGGTGAAACCCAGCAAACCTGCCCGTGGCATCCCTGGGGTGCTTGCTGAACAGCACAAGAAGGCAGCGTACCACGCTTTGGATATTATTCTAATGAGTTTGAATATTCATATGGAAATAGCTAGGCTGACAGAAAGGCGATAATTCTGCTCTAGAAAGAGCAATTGCAAGATATCTCAGACTGTAACTTATGGAAGGAAATTAGGATTGTGTTATAAAGTAAGACAGATTACTATCACCCTTACAACGATACACTATTGTGATAAAAACCTGTCTTTATATTAAAAATAAATAAAATAGCTATTTCCTGATTAATTTAAAGAAATTTCTCTCCAAGCCCAAGAGATAATTCAGCGGCAACGGTTCTTACTAGCATAGAAAAATTACGTGGATGGCAAGTTTTGCGCTAAAGCAGCACATGGTTGTCCACACCTACACAAAGTATAAAACTACAGTCATGACTAACATGAAGACATAATCAAGATAATCCTTTTGACACACTGGAATTTAGGATACTATTAACATTAGAACAACTCAAGCATACGAAATGCAAGTTTGATGCAACAAAGTCAAGCTTTCTAAATAGCTGGCAGATGCAATCAACGTTCAGTCTAAAACAGGGATGTCAAACTCACAACCCACGGGCCAAATCCAGCCCTCTGCCTTGTTTTATCCGGCCCAGCACATTGTTTCTACCTGGTGGCAGCACGGAGCTCCTTGCCCCTATGCTCTGCCAGCGCTGGTCACATGTGCAGGGTGTGACGCACGTTACGCTGCGAGAGCAGAACAGCGTGAGCCGTGAGTTTGACAACCCTGGTCTAAAAGGAGTGCTTAATTTAGCTTAGTTTATTTATTTATTGTTTTTTATTTATTTCTGCACAAGTCTACCTCCTATGGTGCTCAGACATTCATAGTGTCAATATTACGCTAATGGTAAAACAAACAAAATAACAACAACAAAACCACACCCTGAAGTCAGAATTCTGCATGTTGTGTTTGCCTTACAAATCCCCAGGCAATTTTCTATCATTATTAAAAACAGCATTTAAAGACAAAAGGCACTTGCAGAGATGCAGCAGCACCTTCCTTTAGAATGGTTCGAGAAACAAAACTGGATTCCATGCTGGTGGGCTAGTTAGAGAAATTCCCTCTTTTACCCATTGCCATGACTTGTGTTGTGTAACACGTGGTTATTTTGACCCCGAAAGAAAATAAAGAAAATCCTTCCGAACTGGTGTCCCAGATTCAGCATGGGAAAAAATTCTAAATAAATTATTAATAAATTCCATCTAAAATTTTGCTTGTTAATGCCACTAACACACTCCTAAAATGAGACACAACACTCGAAACAGAAATAATATGTAAAACCTTGACAATACAATCATAGAATCATTAAGGTTGGAAATGACCTCTAAGATCACCCAGTCCAACCATAAGCCCAACATCACCGTGCCTGCATCTCAAAGTGCCACAGCCACGCGCTTTTTGAACACCTCCAGGGATGGTGACACCACCACCACCAAAACAGAGAAGAGCTGAAGATCCGTTGCCACTTCAGAAGAATTCTTGAGACAATGAAAGAACAAAAAGGTCTGAGAGGACAACTCTGACAAATGCACAAACGTAAAAAGAGGGGAAAGAGCAGCTGTGCTTTTGAGACAGTTCAGATGTCCAAAATTCTTCTAGTTCGACAGTGAGCTACACTGTTGCACTGGTTGTTGCACACAAAGACTCCTGCAGAGCAAACCACTCAGGAGACTGTCACCTCCAACTTCCAAGAGAACCACGAAGATGATCTGAGGGCTGGAGCACCTCCCATACAAGGGCAGGCTGAGTTGGGGTTGTTCAGCCTGGAGAAGAGAAGTTACGTGCACATCCTTGGTACCAAAGAAAGCATTACCACCAAGCCGAAAAGAGAACAAGTGCCTGGAATGTAAACCCAGGATTTGTCTCAACACCCTTAGTTGTCAGGACAAAAGAAGTCACATACATCATGGAGGACTAAGGGACTCTCCCTTTATACAAACCAACTAGCAAACATGAAAGGTTTTACATCTTCCAACAAGAAAAATATAGACTCTAGAAATGCTTTCATGTAGATTCATCTTTAGCCTCAAGCAAAAAGTGTCTAAGGATTTCTTTATATTTATTGGTATCATTATATGTACAGGAATGATCCCAGAAGTAGGGCAGGGCTGAACTAGTTTTAGCTCTGCGCAGATAAGTATGCATTATTTTGAACTCTAGGAGACTATAAAGAATGAAATTTAAGTGACTGGTCTAACTAGCAAGAAAAAAGGAAAATCTAATACAAAATCTAAGGCATAAGAACTGTTATATTTAAAAACCCAAGGAAACACTAAACGTGACTGGAAGGGAGATATGAAGAAGCACAAACAGCTTGTGAATTATGTTTTGGATCTACTTTGGAAATAAAGTACCAATGGCCATAACCCCCTATGAATGTCACTGAGGTTTCAGACCATCATTTACTGGTGACAGAACAAAGTCTCATTAACTAACATTAAAAAAATACTTATATACACATTTAATCCCTAAACAAACAGAATTTCGGCATAAAAAAGACATCTTTCAGCATCTTTACTTGCTAAGCAACTGTAGCTTAATCTACAAAATGGCATTGTGGGGATAAAACCAGGTAAATTTTTGGCAAACAAGACTCCTCTGAGCAGTTTCTTCATTTCATTGAGTTGACAATCACAGCATGGAAGCCTTGCAGAGTGACACGGTTCAGTTTAATTCTTTTTCCTTTTCCAAGGAGTTCAATTCCTTAAAATACATAAAGTTTTTGCACTGTAAAGCCAAGCAAAATCAATGTTGCCCTTTTTTTTTTGTATATATGTATATATAATTTTTTTCTTCTTGGTGAAATTCAGATCCATTTTGAATTGGTGAAAACTGAGGAAAAAGCTAACTTTTTCTAGGTTTCTTTTACAGCTCTTAAGAAAAAAGCATTACTCTTTGACTGCTGAGAGGCAGTTTGACAACACAAGTCAGGGACTAGGCAGCATTTCATCACGCTGGGAAAACCCACGGCTGCCCGAGTTTCTCCATAGCACTGAAAACAGCGTTCCCTTCCCTCGACTTTAAGTCATTCAGATGATCTGTGAAGAGGGCAAAGGTACGTTTTTAGCATATACAGCGCCCCCTAAAACCTCATCTTGAGCTTCACTGGGATCTGCAAGTGTAGCCCTAGCAACAGCAATCCGGGAAATAAATCCTTTACCTGTAAAGATACCAAGAATTAAATGCATTTTCCCCCCATTTCCCCATCAACATACTTTATAACCTTGCCTCAGAACCAACACTTCAAGTAACAAGAGGCCAGCTCAGCCATTTGACATTTATTGTAAACATTTCGCTGAGGCACCGTCTTTTTTTAATTGATGCACTCTTCAAAGTTAAAACAAATATTTCATAATGCCTCATAAAATTTCAGAGCAGCCTCCAACAACCGTATTTCAACATTTACTAGCTCAGGCTGCAGTTGGATCAAGAAGTAAATGCCGAGAGCTGAAACTTCTGCTCCAACCTTTACTTTTTTTCCCTCCTAACACAAAGCTTTGAGACACACCTTTTGTCTCAGCTTCAGAAACTCCTTCCAGCAGCCTACATGAGGTTCTCCTGTTCTGAGTGCTGTTTTACTTCTTTGTCTATGTCACACACTCCCAGCTGGAAATTGAGAACGCAAAACCTCCTCTTTGAGACAAAAATAACTAATAAATACAGGTTCTGAGAATCACCATACTGTTTAAACAATTTTTCCATTCCACAATAGCAACCTACTTTTCAAAACCAAATATATTTTCTTACGGAAATGAGTGAATTGAGTAACTCAGTCTTCTGCACGCTAAGTTTTTCAAACTGGTTGGTTCATTAAGTCTCAGTTTGGACTTCCAGAAGACGAATCTCGTCCTCATCTCATCCTTTCTTACAGGAAGGGCCTTCAAAGGCCAAAGAGAAGCCTTTGGCTCCACAGGGCTATGTAGAAGACATTTTGCGTTGCTAAGAGGATGCTGCAAAAGCCATCGACAACGGCACGTCTAAAAGAGGTAAACATGCTGCTCACTGTGCTCATGCTTGCTCCCTTCTGCTCTCTAAAAAACCGTCTACAATGAAGTTCTGTGGTGAAGAAGGCATTACAGTAACCACTTTTTAAAAGTCTTTCACCCCTGTCCTCAGATCGATCAAAGCAAATTCTTTTTTTATAATCTTTCTATTCTGAGAAAAGTGTTTGAAATTTCAAAATTAATTCCGCTGCAATTTGAGTCTGATTTGGTTTTGGTTTATTTTCCAGAGAAGAAAACGTAAAGTAACAGTTTCTGATGCCCTGGCAGTTCAAATTGGAAGTGACAGACGACCTATTAGCTCATACAGAGAGGGAAGAGCCATCCCTTCCCGATCCATCACCAACACCTCAAAAGAAGGTGATAAGGCTCCTAAGAACGGATGCTGGTAACCCTTGGAATGAAAGGTGGAGACTGACAGTACCCACCCAACGGATAACTGGTGCCAGAACTCTCCAGTAAAGCAGTGCGCAAATACAAAGGAAGCACAGCCTGCACAGGGGAAGCTGCTGCGTGGCACATGCCAAATGTGCTTTATAATACAGGCCCTGGAAGGGACATCCCTGGGGTCTTGCCTCCTCCTTTCATCACACCTGGAACAAGAAGCCTGTACCAAATCAATTGCCTACCAGCTAAGAATGAGATTTATTCCAGCCTGCTATTTTAATTCCTCCTATTTTAATATAATTGTGGTAAACAGAGATATTCTGGAAGGAGGTACTCCCACACTTACACACATGCCTCTGCTCTCACTCAGGCTGCTCACCCAAGAACTGACACAGGCAGCACTGCCCATCCTTATTAAGGTCCTTAACACCTTATTTGTAACGTGTTACGCAGCCAGAATAATCCATTACATCTTTTTATCTTATGATCTTTCCTGCTGCCCCGCTCAGGACAGCATGCACTGACTGACGAGAGACTGCACGAGTGCTATTGCTGACAGAAAGCAGAGTTCAACATTTATTCATCGTTAATTTGACTGTGCAGTATCACCAAGATCATTGCAGCACACAGCGTTCCTGTGAGGTTACGAACTGGTTTGCATTCTTCCACCACTAGAATTTAATGCCGTACTAAGTGTGATAGATCTCGTCCATTATTAATCCCATACAGTTCTGCAGCGATTCTATAAAACCAGTGTTGAAATACTACACTCCTAAGGCTCCTGCCAAATCTGAAAGATGTGATACGGACAGGGTTGTGTTCCAGATTGGTGCATTTAGCCACGCTAAAAAATCTGCATGTTCTCCTTGCGTGCTCCTGGGGAATATTTATCCTATCACCAAAGCCTAGGAAACAGAGCTTTGGGATAGTTTATGACAGCATTGCGAACACCGCTCAACACAAAGTAAAGTCACAGATAAAATCTTAACAGGCCTATTATTGGTTTTAGAGAGCGCTAAATAAGCTATATAATTTTTCTGGACTACAGAAAGCTCTCATTCAAGAACAAGAAAGACAACACTGATGAAAATCCTAGTATTTACCGATAGTCAGGATCACTGGCTGCAGCTACTGGCATTCAGGATTACATGAAATCTCTACCCTCAGTGCTGTGAAGGGAAGCAGATAAAAGCTTTACAGCACACAGCCAGCCTTTGAAAATTCTTATGTGTTATCATTTTTACAAAGCAAACCTCCTTCTCGAGCAGAGTGGGAAAGCTTCTGTAATTTTCTGCATTGTTTCCACTTTAGAGACTTTCTCAATAACTTCTCTACCACTAAGTATTATTCCCTGTCACACGTCTGCTATGTCTGTGGCACTGAAACTACTTTTAAACAAGACACAGCAATGTTGTACTTAAGATACAATCCCTAAGACTGCTGTAAGCCTTCTTCTCTTCTCCGAGAGGTCAGCACGTGTTTCAGCATCAGCTCCAGTTAGAACAGATGTAACTCTGTGCCTGAGTCAGGCCAGTATCCAAAGTAATCCCAACAAATAATTTTTCACTCAACACTGGTGGTTCTGCTCTCCTTGGCGAGCGAAGCGGTGCACACACACAAACACACGCACAGAGCCCCAGCTGTGGTGGTCCTGCAGAAGAAATTGCATCGCTTCACTTAAACATCAGACCCCCCAAGCACACATTGTTTTCAGATAAGGCTGAACCTATGAAAATAATATGAAAAACATGACTTAAAAGCTAACCAAAAAAGACCAAGACACAAATACTACTTTCCATATTTCCAAAAAGTTAGTAAGAAGTAGTATTTATACTACCCTGTTAAATCAGTTATTCTCTTACCATTCTGGCACTTTGTTTCACTTCCTCGAATTTAATTTGAGGAACACCAAGATGACCTGAGGTGGCTTGTTCCAAACACTGCTTACCCAAAAGCTCGTAAGATTTCCAAGCGCTAGAGAGCAGTGATAGAACAGAGCACATTAACATGTTAAACATGTTTATCATCTTGGATAGTTCCTCGTAATGTCAAAGTCTGGCTACCATTAGCAATACATTGAACACACTAAAATGTGAAAACAGAATACTACAGAATTCTCCATTTCTGACAGCAATTTAAACAGGCAATTGTAAGATACACTCAATTGTGTAATTAAGCTATCTGGATAAAAGGCAACAAGTTCCTCCTCTCTTCCCCCCACACTCCCTCCTGCCAGATACCTTCCTGCAGACACTTCATGGAATACTCTAAAGATCTACTGCAATTGTTTTAATTGTGCTTTGTATTTATGCACAAAAAAGTACAGAGACATTACTGACAGCAAAAGATTGGCTTTAGAATTACAGAATGGTTTGGGGTTGGAAGAGACCTCAAAGCCCATCCAGTGCCACCCCCTGCCATGGGCAGGGACAACTCCCACTGGATCAGGGGGCTCCAAGCCCCATCCAACCTGGCCTTGAACACCTCCAGGGATGGGGCAGCCACCACTGCTCTGGGGAACCTGGGCCAGGGCCTCCCTACCCTCACAGCAAAACATTTCTCCCTAAGATCTCATCTCAACCTCCCCTCTTTCAGCTAAAAACCATCCTCCCTTGTCCTATCCCTGCACTCCCTGATCTAGCGCCCCTCCCCAGCTTTCCTGCAGCCCCCTCTAAATACTGGAAGGCTGCTGTATTTTCCACTTAATGGTTCCGTTTCTTCTATTCCCATCACTAATTTGACCCTAACTTTTGAAATGCACATATTTATTCTGAAACACATCTATACTGTAGTCATTCAGTGGATGGACTGTGTGTAACCGAACACACAGTAAGCGGATGCAGGGCCGCTGTGTCAACGCCGCTCCGCTCAGCAGCTTCCACTGTGACCTACGAACACCCAGCCCTGTCTGCTGGCAGCCCTAACACTCAGCTGGGGAGTGGGTATCTAGTAAAGAAGGATTAACGTATAGATCTTCAACCTCACACCTAACTGAAGTAAGAAGTGAAATTGAAGGCAAAACTAGACTATCCAACATGATAGAAGTAATAAAAGGGGAACATATTTCTCATCTGTTAACCTTGAATATCTGCTAGCTCAAGATTTTCACATTCTTCATGTATCTCTTCGCTGTTCATTCCTTAATAACCACTCAAAAATCAGCTGCACATTAAAGAAATGCAATATAAATTTGACTGGACTCACTACATCCGAGATATCCTCCAATATAGCATAAAGCTAATTTAGCTGTCACTTACTGTAAGTAAAATGACAAATATCTGTAATATCTGTCAAGATATGAAAGCTTTAAAAAGAGTTATGCAGCTGTCAACATTTTGATGACTTTTACAAGAGAAAAATAAACGAAGAGGAGAAAATAGACAGCATGTCTGTTGTGCACCCAGTTGCCAAAATCTTCTATTACTTACATTAATAAAAATGAAATTACTTCATAAAAATAAGATAAGCAACAAAGACTTCTGGAATAAACTGATACAAGTAAACATATTAGTACTGCTGAAACACAACTGTAGAAAGCACTGCTAAAACATTGAATGTAGGCCTCTCCAGTAACTCAATAATTATCATCCTGTAGCACCTAGCATTTATTTAATTTAGAATTACTATTTGAATACCAACAACATAGGAAGCCTTACAAAGCACAACCAAAGTGTGGCTGGGCAAATATTTGGCTTCCTATTTCTAAACAAGATTTATTCTTTGGGTATTTTAGTGACTCACCAATAACTTAAAGCTTTTCAGCTCCTGAAGGAGAAAAAAGCATCTTAAGGATTGTCTGTAATGACATTCTGGCCGAGGCAATTTTGCCCCCTTTCTCGTGCATGTATTGTTCATCTCTTCTCATTTACCGGTGCTGACAAAAGCACATGCCTTCCTCCTCTCTCCCCTCAAGATAAACAGACCATTTCTTCAGAATTTGAGATTGACTTCTCCCATTTTCTGCCTGGTTTTAGGAGTTTTGCATAAGACATCCTGCTGTGAAATACAGATATCCTATCTGGGGTCCTGACCTGGAATACATGACCATAAGTGCTATGGCTATGCCAGCCACCAAATAACTTACCATAGCAAAAAGCAGAATAGCAGTAAAGTTCCTTTCCTTTCCATTGAAAATAATAGGTTTGAAAAATCTTACTATAAGCATATACAAACACTAGAAGTTTTCTTCCCTTTCATAGACTGAGCCCAGCCATACAATGAAGAGTTAAATCTGTTTGGGTGAATAGAAATGAAAATTCAATCTTTCAGTAATACTTTTAATAGTGATGGAACGTGACACAGCAAAAAGGAATATCTTGATGTTGCTAAAATCAGAAATCCATATGTTTGAAAACAGCATTTTGATTTTGCCCTCGATTTCAGCCCCACAATACCAAGCAGACTTTTCCAAGCGAGAATTTATGAGCGATGGAAAGCAGCAGCCAGCCCGCTGGCAAATCTCAAGGTAAACAGCCAGAATGAGACATAGTTTTTCCAAGGTATCAAATAAAAAAATGAGCTCCTGCAAGAAACAAGCAAGGAGACGATAATATAAAGGATCCTAGAAAGAACCAAGAAGAATATGGTATATTTTACAATATTAATTGCCAAATTGCCACCTTTATTATAAACTCGTCTTCCTGCAATTGCAGGACTTGGTAGCAAATTCTTGTTGATAGAATGCACATCATCTTCTCAATAGTATTTTCAGTGGCTGATGAGCAGGACTGAATTTACACAAAAGCCTCACTACTGCATGACCAAACCCATGGGTTTGAAGTGTTCCAGATACATGGATGCAAACATCTATACTTACAATCATTCATCTGAGGGCAATGAAAAGTGATTTAGCTTAAGATGATTTTCTAAACAACTCATAACAAACCAAAATAAGCTTCCCCTCCACCAAAATTATCTATTCTTGGTTTTGCAACAGCTATTTAAAGGAGCTTTCTAATTCCCAAAACAAAACCTTATCTTCTTTTCCTCCCCAAAAGAGTGCTATAATTAACAGCCAGTGCTTTTAAAAAGAGTGTGTGTGTAAAAATTGTCAGAGCCATCTAATATACATGATATTTTGGTTAACACCTTCTAAAGATTCTTACTATTTGTAAGAATGAAATGCAAGAATATATTTTAGACTTTCAAGCTTGCATCTGTTCTACTTGTTCTTTAACAGCCCATCCAGTTCCCAACCCCTGCCATGGGTAGGGACACCTCTCACTGGATCAGGGGGTCAAAGGCCCAACAACCTGAGCAGAGTGGCTCTAAGAAACAATGGTCATCTGTGATCCTTAAAAATTTTATGGAACTTTAAGTTGAACAAAAACATATTGACACAGTGAGGAAGTACACATGACTGTGCAGATAAGATTCTACTGTTAGTAAGACAGCAGCATTTTATCCACAATATGTTACAACCAACACATATTGGGGGGGGGGGGGTTAGATGAAAAGATGTACATTGTCATTAGTTTATGTGGCCAGAAGAGAGACCTCCGCGAGACACGGCTTTGTGGCTACTCTGCTTGGCTGTGTTTATCCATTCTGAAGACTGAAGAGCGTATCACACCACTTTGCTCAAAAACAAAGAAACAAAGCAAAACTGAAAGGACCTGTAAAAATGACAGGGTAAAACTCCAAATTAATACTTAAAATAGTAACAATGATTTATAAAGAGATTTGTGCAGCTCTTTTTCTCAGCAATGATGTTTCATGTTTCACTTGCATGGACGTGTCAATATAGAGAGCAAATGCATTAACTCATTTTAAACCAAGAATGAAATCACTAAGAGAGACAATTTGGGCTTGAATTTTTTGGTAGTGTCCCTCTTGTGAAAAGCAGAAGTTAATTTCCTTCTGTTATCATTCATTTATATTATGTATATATATATTTTTGAGATTTATAAATTTGATAGAGATTTGAAAGCATGCAAATAGCTGAATTATTGTATATAACACCACTATTGAGAGTACAGATTCATTTGACTTGCGCAACCCAGTAGCTGTGTGAAGAAACTGCAATTCACTTACCAGATGACATTGGTTACAGGTTCTGATACTGTTCTGCCAACAAAAAATCAGCCTTAGATGTAAATTAATCTTTCTTATTTATACCTGTCCAAGCTCAGCAAAAAGAAACATGTCTTAGATATCAGAAAATGAAGCCTTCAAACATTGCTACTCCACATTATCACACTCATCTGATTTTTGAAAACAGGAACAGCTGCATTCACTGATAAGAAAGCAGGAAGATGTTGTATGTTTTTACACAGATGTTTGCAAAATCCTTTTTTGTTAAGCATGTATCTGAGAAATAAGCCACCTTTAATCTTCTCTAATGGCCAAGTCAAACGAAATAAATGACACAGCATAGGATCTTTAAAACATATACAAATAACTGAAATCTGCGTTCGTGTTTTCTTACAGAAAGGAAGTTGTTTCAACTTTGTAAGTTCAGTTGTCGTGAATACTAAGAACTGATTAAAGATCAATGAGACCCCATGTCAAGCAAATATTTATTAATTTTACTAGAAAAGTGTACTTACACTCACGGGTTGCGCTTCAAAGGAGAAGTGTGGGAGAGTCCTTGTAAATTAAAGATAGTTCAAACAACCGGATTAGGGATAAACAAAACATCAATAGCAGCCCTCCTATTACAGTAAAGGTACGTGGTCATTTCA
The DNA here is from genome assembly GCA_033558235.1 of Neomorphus geoffroyi. NCBI lineage: Eukaryota > Metazoa > Chordata > Aves > Cuculiformes > Neomorphidae > Neomorphus > Neomorphus geoffroyi. Next base: position 37,569,686 of record JAUMJM010000016.1, read on the forward strand.
AGGCTTCATCATTCTTCGTTGTATAATTCAGCTGGGCAATCACGATGTTTGGGAAATTGATTTTAAGAGAATAAAGCAAAGAAATGAACTTGCAAAAGAAATTCTATTTATATATTTTACTCCACGTGGATACTTTAAACCTGTACGTTCCACGTGAAAGCACACATAGAAATATTCTCACTACACACACCTACAGGAAGAGCCCAGAGATAACACACAGAGCTGGGGTTTGGTGAACCTGTGCTCTGTTCCTTCTCAGGATCTGAATCAGCATATCTTAAACGAGGATCGAGGCAGAGTTCTGTACAGGCAAGTCCTGACTATTACAAGCACCGCATCATAAACTGCTAAACTACATCTGAATAATCTCAGACTACCAGACCGAATAATGTAATCAGAATTTAAATCATTCACACCGCAAAGGATCTGTATAGATTGCTTAAGCATTTAGGTAAAACCAGGCATTCCCAGAGGAGCTGGATACCCTCCCAGGGCAAAAGTTACCTCTGTTCACACAACTGGCTCAGACAGGGATAGGCTAATCCTCTTGAACCTAAAAGTCACATTTTGTAGTGGTTTTGAACTGGAAAAAACCCCACCAGAAAAGTAATGCCTGTCTCCCAAAGATGAGAGGGAGGGGAAGTCAGGAGATGCAGGACTGCAGGGGTCCCACCAGGGAGCAAAGCTGAGAAGGAAACAGGGTTGTCACCTCAGCAGCACCACAGCCTTACGAAGAGTCAGGTTATCCCTTACGAAGCGCTTCCAGCCCAGGAAGAGCAACGTTTACACTGAAATACGACCTAACCCCAACCAGAAACCCCTGTGTGGCGTTTGGCATGGGTATCAAAATAGAAAAGTGCTTCCTAAGGAGCAAAGAACCCGGCTTGCACAGACGAACAGGGAGCATTGCAAAATCACACAAAAGTACCCCAATTAAGAAGAATTAAGAAGAATTACCACACCCATTAAATAACAGCCAGTACTTCAATTGCCTGAAGTCATCTCAGTTACAAGGATTCTGTAGTTAACTCTGTCTTGAATAATATATTGTATAGAAGGGAAAGGCAGAAAGCATATAGTAAGCTATACAAAATATTAACTTCAAAAGAATTTCTGATTTCTTTTCCAGAACATTATGTAACTTCACTTTTTTGTTCAGAAAAATTACCATTTTTAAGCAATACCTTATTTTAAGAACCCTGAGATGCTCAAAGTTATTTTTCAGACCACATCAATTCTTACTACCAAGCTGATGCTTAAAAATGCTACATGTTAAAATGCAAACTCATCACTTTACAAGCAACTCATTAAAAATGAAATTGTTATATCATTATATGAACTCATAAAATTTGACATGGATTTTATTTCTCACTAAATACTACTCAAGTTTGTTGCTTTCTTGAATTAGAGGAGCTGGCTCCTTCAAGCAAGAGTTGAACCAGTTCGATGCAGGTGGATTGTTCCTACTGACATGAGAGAAAGATCCCAGCTGGGGGAATAATAAATGAAATCACTCGGCAACTTAAAAACCCATCACTTTGTGTTCTCAGGACGGGCATATAAGCAGTGGGGCAGCCCGGTACGTACCAAATGTGTCTGTCACGTACCTCCGAAGTGTCAACTACACAAAACAGAACGTGAACTGGTCTTTCTGCTTAGACTCAAAACATGGTCAGCCTGCAGTAATGGCTTGAGATCAAGAAAACTTTCCAGCTGTTCATTAAACAATTAGGCTAAGAGTCAGCTCATGCAGCTGAAATCATGAAACAGAAAGAGCCTTTAATTACTGCGTTTCCATAGGTGTATGTATTAGAGGAGACGGCCTAGAGGTGAAAAGGCTCTGTAACCTATCATTTCTGTGCTCTTAATAAAGTCTATGCCTGCCACAGACTTTCAGTGACAAAATGAAATCCGTAGCTAGTACGTGTTTTAGCGTTAAGTCAACATTTAGTACTGCCAACATCTATTTTCAAAAAATAACCCAAATATTTTACAACTTTAAGAAAATAAAAGTACTATTAACACAGCCCAAACAAAAATTTTCTGGAAGAAACCCAAAGATTAAGCTTTTTTTTTTTTTTTTTTTTTTGAGATTTGTGTTCTTTAATGATGCTTATTCCAAAAGGGAAACTTACAGCTAAATTCTCAGCACAACAAAGCGAAGCCAAACTATAGAAGCACTACTGTAAAGAAATACAAAAACCTCCAATGAAATAATGCACTAGAATTTGCCCCACAGCTCTGCCTACTCTCATTTTTTATTTGCTTTCTTCCCACTGTGTCACAGACCACAGCGTGGTCTTGGTTTACGGTGTGGAAGCAAGAATCCTCAAATAGAAGAGGCTGAAACAGCACTCTTGCCTCCTAATCTGCCTTTACAGACCTTCAACTGCAAAGTTTGTAGAGGCACAATTTAGAGCCAGCAATAGGCAAGGTCATGTCAAATGGAGGATTTCAAGACTAGGTGGTGCAAAGAGGTGAGCTGAAGCAAACACTTACAGAATCACAGAATCATTAAGGCTGGAAAAGACCTCTAAGATCACCAGCCCAACACCATCGTGCTTTGATTGTAGAACACTGGCTTGTACTCAGCTTCTTAGCCAAAAAGAATTTCACTCGTACCAGGCATTTCATGGTTTAACTTAAGTACTTCGTGCCGTCTGGCGTTAAAACTGCTCCTGGATTTTGCAGAGTCAACAATGCATCAACAGTGAACGATTATATTAATTACCTTCTAGATTAATATGTGTGGCCTGTGCACTTAGACAGAATAAAACCGAGAACTGATGCCACGGTGTTGTGCAACTCTGTTACGCTTTTCCCATTAAGTTACCATGCTGTCACAAATGGGAGGACTTAAATGCCAACCACCTATCCCAAGATGGGTGGTGCACTTTTGCAGACCATACTGGAACAAACTTGCTAATTTCATGCACTGAAATCTCCCAGTTTAGCAAGGATTTCAACAAGAAGTGTTTTCCATGAAGCTTTTAATCTGAAATAATACAGCTCAATATTAACACACTAAATAATCTTGTCTCTTCCTGCCTCTCCTTCCACATCTCTATTCTTTTGTTTAATGCAAATGCCCTTGGGAGTGAAAAACAGTCAATATCTCACTTGTTTTGCTTAAGACTAGAAAGAAATTTAAAAATTATAGAATTCAGAGCTTCAGAAAGTTTTACTGTAGCAACGTGCAGTCATTCAGCGTGACAGTGTTGTTCAGTACAACTGGGAACAGAAAGGTGAGAGTCCATTTGGTGTCAGACATGAGATTAAATACATATTTTATCATTGCAACATATTTAAACAAATCAAACTATGTCATCCCAGTACTCTATCTGGAGGCAGGATACGGACACTGGAGGAAGGCAGGCTACTCCACTGCAGTAACTCGACTTCACTAAGTGCCACAGCAAACACAGTGTCTCTAATTCCCAGTAAAAGGGGTGGGTGTACAGTAATTCTCTGTGATCATTTCTTCTCTAAAGAGTTTATTGCAAATAAACTGAAAAAAAAGAGAAAAGAATTCTAATATTAACATAAATTAAAAACAAATTAATAACTCCAAGAGTCAGAATAATCTTCATCTCATAGCTCGAAAAATATAGGCTACAGTTTTGGTACAAAAACACTTCAGATTTTTTAAAATGCACACTAAAGCTAGGTTATCCACCACAATAATACATTTTTTTTCCTCCTGAAACAGTATGACAATTTTTTCACTGCAAGATATCAGAATTTACACAATAGCACTATTTTATCAAGAAGAGGGTAGTTTCCTAATTCTAGGTAATCTTAGTTAACAAAACTATACTTGATGTCAAGTGATCTTAAGGGAAAAAAAAGTGACTATATTTTATTTAAATGTTGTGCTGCTGATTGCTGCTATGGAGTGATTCCTAACAAGACTTGTTCATCTGCAATACTTAAGGTAACTACCATAAATGAAGAGAAATCAAGAACCATGCTCAGGTTGCAGCAGGACTTCGCTAGCATAGTCTCTACTTTCAAGTTCTCCTTAAATAAAAAATATCAATATTTAAATTGATTTTTGAATGAAAAAAATATTCTGTTGTCCTTCTTTGAAGGTTAAAGCCAAGTTTTACAGACATCTGTGTGCTTTACGCTGGACTGTCTTCAGACTGCAATTTGACTGAGGAAGGCTTCCAAGTGACAGAACTGACACCGCACTAATGCTATCATCTCCCTGGGTTTAGCTCAGGCACCAAAGTGATGTCAAGGACAGATCACCGCTGGAGATAATCCACAAAGTGATTCCGAGGATATAAGCAGGTATCGCTGCCTGATTTACAATTCAGTCCAACATTGCGTACAGGATGGCATTCCTTTGACTACTTGTATTAATTCTACTTTGTGATGTTAATAATTCATTGGAAAACAATGAAAAATTCCTTCCAATTACATTGTCCTGCAAAGGGAGGAACCGGTGTGATGTCAGAAACATCACCCCACTGCACCTCAACTGAGGCAATAGGAAACTCCTGATGATTCCAGTCTACCCCACAGCGTGTTATCAGGAATGCTGTCAAAAAAGGCATTACTAAATATTGATAACACCCAATTTAAAACTCAAATTGGGTGTGGGGCTTTGGAGGCTCATTTTCATTTGTTTGCTTATTTCTGGGGGGAATAATTCTCCTATTCAAAGAAATACATACACCTGCTAGGCAAAAATATAACATTGTGAACAAGTTACTATCTATACTGGGCGAAAGAGGAAGAAAAGAGGGAAATGCAGGAGGGGTGCAATAGAATACCTGTTATAAAATCCCTCTGTCGTACTTTCAATTGCTTAAATGATCCCCACAGTCAGCTGTAATGGGCTTGGTCCCACCCCAATGTACTTACTGAGCTGAGCAGTGAAAAGTAACATCAGAAGGCAAAACAATATTAGAAAATATGTTTTTTATGAACAGAGCATTTTAATTACAGAGAATTAGGAATCCATTTTAAAATCAATCTGTATTTCAATAAGCAATATGAAATGCTAGCTATAAAGCAACTGCTTTATGCTTATTAACATTTTTCACCCATTTCTTTTACTAATAATTTCACACGCTAGAATTCAAGCTTTGAAACACCAGAGAATAAAGATATTTTCCAAACATATCATATCATATCATATCATATCATATCATATCATATCATATCATATCATTCTCATACAGAGTAATATTTCCTGTGTTCCATTTTAATACATTATCACTTCATCCATCCTGTGATACAGATGTGTCACATAGATGGATCAACACATCAAACTTCCACTGAGAGGGTTTGAGTGAGGTAGAATAAAATATACAGAGGACCCAGCTACCCAAAATGTATTTCAGCCATGAAGCCCAAAAACTCTAGGGAGGAAAAAAAAGCCAAAGTCACATATCTATGTATTTCTACCCCACCAAGACACCAAGAAATCCTCCAGAGCCAAGGCTGCAGCTTGCGGGCATGCTGTCTGCAGGGATGACACCAGTTTCAGACGCTACCGTCTCTCTACCTCCCTCCCAACATTTCTTTCAGCCTCCTTGCACAGCACATTGCCTGTCAGATATGCCAGGACAGCTGAGGAGGTGACACAGAAGTGGAAACAAGGAGTCAGTGATGATAGAGGAAATATTTTCAATGAATAGTGCTGCCAAGAAAATGATATAAAAAACATCACCTCCCAGGTTTGTATTGGAGTTTTACAGACTCCAGGCTTAAGTATCTCTGAGGCAACAGGACACGCAGTCAATCCAGCTTCCACAGGTGAAGCTTCATATTTCTATCAACCTGCAAATTTAACACAGGAACAGCTACTTGATTTAACTGCTAAATCTAAATACTGAAACAGAAATAGGAAACCGGTTCTGTTTATCTTTCTGCCACCAAACAACAACCGAGGTTGTTTTACAACAGTAAAATTGAACAATTGAATAGAACAGAGGGTCACTTATTTCCACAGGAGGCAAAGGGAAATGATTGCATTCAGCAAAAGGAAGGAAAAAGTCCACCACTTTCCAGGTGAAGGATGTCCTTGTGTCCACTTAAGAGAAGCTGACAACTACTCGTTGGCACATCACTACGTTATACAGTCAGAGATGCATAGTTCCAAGAACACTAAACTGAGCACACAGGCCATTTTCCAGCAACCCATATTCCAAAAAAATACTGGTTTGGATTTTTTCAAACCCAAAGCATTCCTTGACTAATCTCAATTATCCAACACTGGTCTCACACAGACCTTACCCCCTTCAGATCCACCTCAGACTCACAATGTAACGTCAACGAACAGACCAATGAAGAGCTTCTCAGAACACAATTTAAATTCATTTGAGATAGTCATGCATTTATTTCAACTTCAAGAGGGCAGAATATGCAATAAGAACATTTCCCATTAGAATTTGACACTAGAATTAAGAATAAACCATGTGGATGGAAACTCAAATATATAACCATGAACATGAAGTAAAAGCAATGATCAAAATATGTTGAAGAGGAAAGAGGGCAATAAAGCACTCCCGTCTTCAATGATATCACAACTAGAAACAATGTGTTTCTATTAGAAGCATCTGCGATAAAAACTCTGGTATTTTAGTCAGGAAACAACCTCACTCCTGATCGTGGAGATAAATTCGTAACATTAGGCTCTAAACTGATCTGGAGGAGGAGCAACAGTGAAGTACATAAGACCTAATAACAAGGTTATCAGTTCTACAGAATGAGGCAGAAGGAAGATTTAAAATGCACCGTGTAGGTCACCACACTTTAACAGACACTGATAGGAATGACCGTTTCTACATTCTCTTCAATTACACAAATCAGGGGAATTTCTTCTGTATATCATCATAATCCTTTCAGCTTATGTGAAATTAAAAGCTGTCAAGAGGCAGGTGAACCAACGGAAATTTCTGGAACTTAGCTTCTACCAGAAAAATATTCGGGTATCCCCTTCTGATGAAAAGTAACTTTACTGCCCCACTTTCAGTCTCCTATATTTTCATCCTGCCTATTCATCTCACAGGCTTCCAACTCTCACAATTGATGTCCTCAACGTGACGCCTTTGCACGCACTGCGTTTCAAGCTGCACAGCTTCAGCACAGCACGTCCTCTGGCTCAGTCCTCTAGCTCACAACTGAAATGCTCAAAGCAAACAACAAGACGTGAAACAAGCACAGAATAGGAGTCAGCTGAACACGGCCACGCAGGGAGGCAACAGTAGCAATCTACCTATGGAATCCAAGTGCTTTGTGTGTTGCACCATTAGGATGGCAGTGAGAAAGCACTCATACTCTGTAAAGCATCTCTCAATGTGCTACTTATGGGAACTAACAGTATAGAAAAGAATAGGAATTTATAAATGATTTTACATCCCTTTGGAATCCTGAGCTATGCAGTACGGTACAGGTCTCCAACCAAGGCACAGCCCACCATGCAGATCTCATCCCTAGAAAGTTAAAGAATCACAGAATCATAGAATCATAACGTTGGAAGAGACATCTCAGATCACCGAGTCCAACCGTACCTGTCTCCCCACTAAACCCTGTCCCTAAGAAACTCATTCCCCCTTCTTTTAAACACCTCCAGGGATGGTGACTCCACCACCTCCCTGGGCAGCTGTGCCAATCCCTGAACACCCTTTCAGTCAAGAAATTCTTCCTGATGTCCAGTCTAAACCTCCCCTGGCACAACTTGTGGCCATTTCCTCTCGTCCCATCACTGTCACTTGTGAGAAGAGCCCAGCACCCACCCCGTCACATCCTCCTTTCAGGCAGTTGTAGACAGCAATGAGGTCTCCCCTCAACCTCCTCCAAACTAAACACCCCAGTTCCCTCAGTCTCTTCTCGCAGGACTTGTTATCCAGCCGCTCACCACCCTCATTGCCTTCTCTGGACGCGCTCCAGCCCCTCAGCGTCCTTCTTGGAGTGAGGGGCCCAAAACTGAACCCAGCACTCGAGGTGCGGCCTCACCAGCGCTGAGCACAGGGGCACAATCACCTCCCTGCTCCTGCTGGCCATGCTGGGTCTGAAACAGGCCAAGAGGCCACTGGCCCTCTTGGCCACCTGGGCCACTGCTGGCTCGTGTTCAGCCACTGCCAACCAACACCCCCCAGGTCCTTCTCTGCCAGGCAGCTCTCCAGCCACTCTTCCCCAAGACTGTAACGCTGCATGGGGTTGTTGTGTCCCAAAGGGAGGACTCTGCCCTTGCCCTTGTTGAACCTCATCCCGTTGGTATCAGCCCATGCATCCAGCCTGTCCAGATCCCTCTGCAGAGCCTCCCTTCTTTCAAGCAGATCCACACTTCCACCCAGCTTGGTGTCATCCGCAAACTTGCTGAGGGTGCACTCAATGCTTTCATCGAGGTCATTGATAAAGACGTTGAACAAGACCCAGCACTGAACCCTGGGGAAGTCACCTTGTTTGTTCACTTCAGCTCTGACAGTATTTTCTTCAGTGAAAACAATTCTGTTTATCATTGTCACTGTCACATAAAGAGGACACTCACACAAGGCCTTGTTGCTGCAGCTTGAGATAAAGGCAAGGCCACTCAGGTGGTGCCATCAGCAGTGTCGAGTGGGAGCTGCCTGCAGGCTCCTCTTCCAGCCAGTGGCGGAGCTGCTCCTGCAGCCGGGGCATCCACGCAGCACAGCACGGGGCTGGCTCTGCTCAGAGCAACTGTTCTGCGCATCCCTGACTCTCCAGCCTACCCCAGTCAGGGGAGGTCAAGGTAACTACATTTGGTCAGTTGGGCTACATTGCCGAGGAGCCACTTTCAATCTTGGGGCTATCGGCCAGCAAGGAAAAGTCATCAACATCGTTCCCCAAGCACGCAGCACGTTCTACCTTGAATAAGGCAGCACCCAAAGCACCCAAAGTTTCACATGCACCAGCCATCTGCAATCTTTGTCACATAACTTAACACAGTCTCCTCGCCTTTTATTTCAATGTTGAATAAAATTACCAAGAAAACCCCAAATCCAGTGACTCTGATTCTATCTGACACGAGTCAAAAATCTCCTCCTCACCCTGCTGTTTGGGTGTATTTTATCTATACTGAATCTCATTAGCAAAATTGTTCTGTTTTACAGGAGCCTACGACCTGTCCTTGGAAAAAGCCTTTAGCTGCCCTTAAGGGCAGAGAGACTCACCTATAGCTTAAGGCCAGCAAAAGGTCCCCTATTCAAAATTTAAGTGCTTCAGTTCTCAAAATCAGTTGCTGAGAGGAAACTTTTGCTTATTTATTTGGGATTAAACTGTTTTACAACGTTCAAGGAACCTTCTAGGAAACATCAAAAGTGCAAGCGACCAAGTCACCCAAACTATGCAAAAAGGCTAAGTAAAATTTTTAGCACAAATACACAAAAAGCCTGACGCAAACAGCCAAACCATACACTGGGCTGGATGAACCCGTTCACCTCACACACCATACCACTCAGTTCATGAACACGTCATTTTTAACATAAGAAAAGACAGCTGTGCATTCTTTCTGCGCTTGGAATGGCAAAGCTTTTACCTGAATTAAATATTAATAATTTTCCTGATGTAAATTTTCTGACACAGGTTTTTCATCTTTTTTTGTTCCTGTTGTGCTTTGTTGCGAAATATTTTCTTTTTCTGTGGTGGCAATAAAACTAAACAAACTGTTTATTATGATAGCATAATCATAAGGCTTTTAGGAGAGCCTTAACCGTGGTTAAAGCTTCTGTAAGTGAAATCGCATCTCCAGTAAGCACAGCTGAGATTAGACAGCTTAAATCTAAATACACTATTTATGGCAAAACCAACAAAACTCCAACAGCAGCAGAGAGAAAACGCAAGTCATACTTGCAAATCTCTTTTTCCCCTGTATATGAACACATAAGCTGACTGAGTAAGCTGGATGGTCTCTCTTTTTAGAATACTGATAAAATTTTCATCACACTGAAGAGTTTTCGGGCAGGGAAAATTACTTTTGCATACTATAATTTGTCTCGTACACTAGAAACCAGAACGCCATGTCTGAAATTCCACTCTTTCAGCCTCCTCACACATGTGCTTTTCTCAAACAATTTTATCTCTCTTCCCTCCCTCCCATCCCTTTTTCTAAAAAAGAAGGCAGGGAAAAAAAGGAATCCATTTGTTACTCCAGTTATTTCTGAAAAATTCACCCTCTACCAACACAGTTATTTATCCTAGAAGAATTCCGAGCCTAGAAATTTTTCTGGCCATCCTATATCCTCTCTAATTTTTAATTATCACAGAAGCAACCCAGAACAGAGAAGAGAATGAGATCCTTTTCAGTCACCTGATGTCTCTGAAGGTCCTTTATATACAGAGACATTTCAAAATCATCTCCAGTGTCAAAGAGAGGAAGTAACTGTTCTTTCGAAGTGGGGAACAGAACTGGGTTACAGGCACGTCAGTGTGCACGCGCACAAAGCAGTCATTAATTAAGATATGCTGGCTGATAGCAAAGCAGTCACTCTTGTCTACACGACGTTTGAGGACTAGCATGTGCTTTTGGAAACTGGGTAGCTTTCTTCATGGCTCTGCCCCGTTGGCATTGATTATGTATGATTAATGGTTTAAAGGAATAAAAAGAGAAAGGTCAATTTCTGAGTTCAAACCAGAGCAGCTACACGGGGAGTAATTAAGATACTTGTGTAAGCATGATTAATAAGCACAAACTGGCACACTGTGCTGTAAACAAGATGCAACCAGATGGTTAGGATGAAAAGGATTTTTCCTAAAAAGCAATTTTTCAATGCCTTGAAAGTTGGCTTATTTTCCCTTCTCTAAGCCTTACACAACTCATTATCTACACATCCTAAAAAGAAGAAAGAAATAGTAACCCCTTCCACATTCCCCCCTTCCAGGCTTTTTTCATACAGATAACTACAGTTTGCATGTAAATGGATTCAACTCATCTTTGTTTAACGTTGCCTTTTATGTCGAGTTTCATGAATTGCTAAGCCTGACAAGGTTCACTGAGAGTCTTTTAACTCCCACCCACAAGTTCTCCCTCGCTGTCATGTGACTGGCAGTATAGAGGGATCAGCCCTGGCATTTATGGGGAAAGCGGGAAGACAGGTGTCAGAACGGTCCAGCAGGCAAACCCAACGAACACTAATCAGCTCTGGTGTTCTTTTACAATCCATATCTAATTCACAAGTTTCATTCTTTCTGAAAAACAATTACTAGGTTTTGAAGTTCATTGTGCATTTACTCAACTGTCTCTTCACATTAACGTAAGTGGGAACAAGAAAAAAAGAGTCAGCAGGGAAGGGACATCAAAAGATCTTAGAGCGGATGAAGGCTTTATTTTAAAGTAATATAATTACAGATGAGCATAATGTTTTACAATAAATTTAAATGTAGAGTTACATCCTTATGCACTAGGAAAATATTGGTTGGTTGTCTCTCAGGCTGAAAATCTGGTACATACAAATGACTTTGCCGAGAGAGGAAAAATAAACAAAAAAGTCTCATTGCGACATCAAAGGAATGGATATTAAGGCAACAGTGGGAACAACAGATTCCGTACACCATGTGTGAAGTATCTACAATCGCATGGCTCCTATCTGGGAAATAATTGTACAAAAATACAAAGGGAATATTTTGCGTATTTCTAATTTCTCTCAGTTCAACGTTTTTACTCTCCAAAGGTAAATTTCACCTCATCTACATTTAATTTGACAAAACAACCCACCACCAAAAAAACCACAACTCTGCATTCCCCATCGACAAATCCTCTTAGAGTTCGAGTATATAATCTGGTAAAGCCCCAGCTAAGCTTCAATGGTTGGAACGTTACCGCCTCCAATATCGGGAAATTTGCTTTTGTGTTATATAACATCAGGAGACATCTTAAACTCCAACATATTTTCTGATAAAGTACGGATTTCTTAGGCACTTCATTTTCACCCTCGCAAGAAGCTATAGGCACACAGCATGTTTTACAAATAATCCTTCTCCTCCATGTTAATGAACATCCTTTCAAGGACTTCCACACAGAGAATAAAGACTTGCTAAGTGAAATGAAAAAGGCCCTATGCCAGCACCTCACCAGACAACCATTCTGTTGTCCAGCAGTACGGCTTGATGTTTCTGTCACTTCAATCTTTCTCCATGAGGAAGTCACCTATTTAAATACATGTTTATATGAGAAACTCTATACAATACCCAAGTGACTTAGAAGTTTCCTTAATATCTTTTTTTAATATGTTACAGTGGCCATCCAGCACAGAAAGGGGCTCCAGGAAAGCTGGGGAGGGGCTCTTGATCAAGGAGTACAGGGATGGGACGAGGGGAACGGTTTTGGGCTGAAAGAGGGGAGACACAGATGAGATCTTGGGGAGAAATGTTTTGCTGTGAGGGTGGGGAGGCCCTGGCCCAGGTTGCCCAGAGCAGTGGTGGCTGCCCCATCCCTGGAGGTGTTCAAGGCCAGGCTGGATGGGGCTTGGAGCCCCTTGATGCAGTGGGAGGGGTCCCTGCCCATGGATGGGCTTTGAGGTCCTTTCCAAACCAAACCACTCTGTGATCCAGTGATCTGAACTATGATTCTAGCAAAATGATGGGCATTCATCTAGAGATACAAGAGTATTTGAACTTCATACCAATTAACCACACATGAAAAGCATTATTTAGTTCCATATGAGTAAATCTTGGCACCTGAAAAAGCAGTATGATAAGTAAACTGCTTTCCATTTTAAATGAGAACAATCTTTTCACTTCTAGTAGAGGCAGACTCTATCTGTTTTGATTTTCACCACCACTCATGAAATAACTCTTCCTGGACAGGCAGTTATAAAATCCCATAACAAAGTTGGCATATATATTGCTAGCTTTGAAGTCATTAAAGGACAACTTTAGCAAATTAGGGAATGACCACCAACAGGCTAGAACTGCTAAGAACACCTCTCTAGTCCTAGATACCCATAGTGTAGAAATGGGATGAATTTAAAACCACCTAATTGTGCTGCCAAGAGTTTGGCACTGGAATGATTAAAACAACACATATCCAGATATCCCGGTCTCACTTATCCAGTTTTCAAATTCACTTTGCAAAAGCAATAAAAGTTATTATTGATTGTGTCTGGAACTATTGCTAGCATAAGTCTCAGGAGTCCAAACAACTCTGTTGGAAAAAACAAGCTCATGAAATTTGCTTCCATTCATATTTGTGTTATTAGTTTACATGGGATGAATCAGCCTATGGTTCCATCTCACAATCAATCATTCTCATATTCTGTTTCTGATTTTCTTCTGTTAACAGTAGGAACAAAAAACTAAGCAAACAGACCAACTGGCATAGATGTTACTCACTCATGCCAAAGGAAAGCTGACTAAACAGTGCTGTGCTGGATATATTCTACATACTGAGAGCTTCAGCTGCTTGTGACGTTCTTCTCCATGGACTATCTTTGATTATGGACCTCTTAGAACAATTACATGGATTCAACACTGATTGGTAATTTCCCTGAATTACTTTTTCTGGTTGTATGAGGTTTCGGGGCAGGGGAGTTTGTTGTGGTTGGTTTGGTTTGTGGGGTTTTGGGTGGATGGGTGGTTTTTGTGGGTGGTTTCATGGGTGTTTTGGGGAGGGGAGGGCCTTTTAATTTGTTTGGGTTTTACCCACATAGCAAGCAGAACAATTCACATACTACACAGAAAGCTTCGAGTTACAAAAATTGAAAGCCAAAATGGAACAGATAGCCAGACTCTATGGTTTAATGATTTTCAGCTAAAAGCTTCCAACATTTCACTGAAACACAAAACCGTATCTAAATTAACAATTAAATTATATAAAAATGCAACACTAAATCTGAACTGGAGCCTAGGAAAGTTTAGAAGGTTCATCTTTCAAGGGAAATTGGAGAAAGTTTTAAACTTGTCCCAGTGTAACTAACACACATAGATGGTGAGCAAACAAATACTACATGAATTCACAAGTTGCCTCTGCAACAACAGATGAAGCCCATGGACTCCAGCACACCAAGCACACACTATGTGTCTCCTCCACACCACCCTAAATCCAAGGCAGACAACTCTTATGCTTATCTCATGTTTCTTTTCTTCCCCCAGTGAGAGAGCAGAGCAGCACCAAAAGCAGAGTACTCACGCCACCTTAATGGACTGAGCTCCACATTGACAATGCTATTAAACCCAAGCCTGCACCACTATTTTTTCAGTATCATCTTCTGCAAGACAATTGCAACTGTACATTTCTATTTACTTCCGGTGTCTGGCAAGACATTCCCAGTATCATCTGTGATTTCTCACCAGCTCAAAGGGAGAAAAATTCTCCAGTTAAACAATGAAACAATCACAAAGCAAAAGGCAGTACAATGGCTGTACAGTACAGTACTGGGGAAACTGGCACCACACACTGGTTTTGCAAAAATCCTGTTTCAGAATACAGTGCACACTATGGAAAAACAGACCGTTATTTTCCCAGACTGAAAAACAAATGCCAGGTCACCATAGTCTGTTTTCTCTTTCTAAACCAGTCCTACCCTGGCAGCTTCTCTAGTTCGAGTTAATCATGAGTGACTTTAGACATCAGGACAACACTGTTCCACACATCAACAAAACTGAGAACTGACAGGTAGGCTACGAACAATGACAATCACCAAGCAGCAACTAGGTTAGCATTCTTATTTATTTATTTTTTGGAGGCCCCTCAAGGCATAGAAGCGAGTGCACAGACTACAATGAGGCATGCAGATAGAGTCCATACGGTCAAACTAACCTGGTATTCATACAAGACTCTACCAATGTGCAAAGATGTCACCGTGTGATATCAGTAACATCGATAACCAACAACATTTTTGCCAGTAACAACCTTTAATCATCTGTGTCTCAGTGTTTTGAAGTGATAGATTTCAAAAGTGTCACAACTCTCCGTGAAATGTGGGACTCGAATGAATAGTCTGTTTGCTTTCCCTATTGATATACCAGGTTTCAGACTGTCAAAGTGCTTTTAGTTGTAAAAGAAAAAGTACAAAGTTGTTTTGACAACTACAAAAAGATTTATCAGTTACATGTACCTGCTGAAGTACCTAGATTCGCAAAGTGAAAATGTGTACATGCAAGGTGCTTAGTACTAGAAGTTGTCAAGTGAATATTAATATATTAATGTTGCAAACAAGATAAACTTTAAGAATATGATACCATATCACATATTTCCATGCGTTATAGCGTTACTTAAAAATACTACAGTAATTTTCTATGTCTGCTCTGCTTTTAG
Source organism: Neomorphus geoffroyi (assembly GCA_033558235.1). Classification (NCBI taxonomy): domain Eukaryota; kingdom Metazoa; phylum Chordata; class Aves; order Cuculiformes; family Neomorphidae; genus Neomorphus; species Neomorphus geoffroyi. The sequence goes on from JAUMJM010000016.1 coordinate 37,584,915, forward strand.
TTGGTATAGAACTTTAATTTTCTTTTTGTGCTCGCAGAACTTGAGTTCATCTGTGTCATAAAGTGGAGTTATTCCTCTTCAAAGCCATTTGTGTGTAATACACCTAATACGTATAAGTATACAGCAAAATACAGAGAGAAAAATTCACATTTGTATTCTCTGTTTCTCAGGTAACTCGCTTGATCTAACATCAGGCAGAATAAGCACAGCAAAAACAAACTGAAAGGATCAGATTTCAACTTCACACCATGGGATTATCATCAGTATTATTAGGAAAAACGGGCTCTCTTGCACCTCATCTAAATCCTCCTTAAGAAAGGGATATTCACATCTGTTAAATTGTTGGGGTGGCAAATATGAAAGCAACATAACCCTTCCATGTATTACTGTCCAAATTTACTGTTCAAATATATACCTTGAATAAATACTGCATCTTCTTTACGAAGCTCTGATAGAAACGGACTTCTACAGCAAGTATTTGGCACTCACAGTAAAAACAGCAGAGCTAGACAGCAGTAGATGTACAGTTTAAACATCACTTTCCTAAAACTCACCATGGAACCACTAGTGCTACTTTGTGAAGGACAGAACCAGTTGAACAATTGCAAACCCTATCAGCTAAACATCTGTGACCGTATTAGAGTCCATTTCATCAGTTACATTGAATGTAATAATTATTAAATAGTCTGTTAAAACTTTTAATACTTAAGAATTCTACCTTATTTTATTACTGCAGTAAAATATTCATTAATTAGTGCTTGATGGGAGTTCCTTGGCTATAGATGAGAATCAGCAAGCACCGCTTCTGCTCTGCTTTGGTTTTTTAATATATTATGGGGTTTGCTCGTCTTCCAGTTTGTTACAGAGACACACTTGGCACCACGTTCATTGAAACAAACTGCCTCTTCCCAAAGATGTCATTTAACTTGGGATTATTTTGGCTCCAGGATTTCTGTTTTACTATTGAAAATACAAGTTACTAGGAATACAAAAGTATCCTATAATGACAATAAACCACCTGTGCCTGTTAAAAAACCAACAGCTGCCTTGATGCTTGCACTATCGCACAGGTATACTCACCTGCCCAGAGCTGACAACTGCAGGGAGGCAGAGATCTGACACATCAAATAACACCAAAATCGCTTAGCAGACTTCAGTAGGAGCTACCCAAACTACTAACAGCACACACAAACCTCACACCAATCCCCCAAAAACAAGGGAAATGTTGATTTTGCTTGATATCGAAACCATGGGCAAAGATTTCTGCAGGTAAAGGAAGCATACACACCACTGTACCATATAAAGTGCAACTCACCTGTCCACACCAACACGCAAAAGAGAGCAAAGGGCCTCTACAGTGAAACAAAACTCAGCTGTCACTTCTCTCATATCAGACTGCTACTGTAGTATCTCCTCAAAACTCCTCTCCCAGTTCATATATACGTGTGTGTGTGTGTATATATATATATATAAGAAGAGCGCAACTGACACCTGAAGGACACGGACTGGACATCAGTCACTCTTCAAGGCAGAAAAGAAAATAGTAGTGATGCTGGGTCCCAGCCAGAAATGAACAAAGCAGTCAGGCATAAATGAAGAGAAAAATGGGATTAAGGAAAAAACTCAAAGGAATGGAAACATCACATGAAGATTCACGTTAAACTATCAGCAAGACTGACAATCTCTATGAGCAAGCAGTGCGGTCCAATGTCGCAGACCTCCAGAGTCAAACCTGACACCAAGGCTCCGATGTCCCACCTTGGGTGCGTTTTGGAGTGCTTTGATATGTATTTTATGCCACCTATTACCATTGACTCAACGCTCAGCAGCAGCTGAAGAACATCCTCCAGGTCAACTGCATTAGAAAAGCATCCAGCAGCACAAACCACAACTCAATAAATGCGGAAGAGGAGAAGAGGTGCTTCAAAAGCACTTCAAAAGCCTTACCCAGACTAAAATGGCAATGCAGGCACATCCTGAAAGTCAGAAAGACCAAACACAACACTATCTTTCTGGACTACAAAAGGCTAAGTCCCTAAATCAAGAGTTTGGCAATGGAAGTAAGGATAAACAATAGTCTGTTGAGTCAGAAGAGAATTTGTGACTGTTCAAAAGAAAGACTTTTGTTAAGGCTGCTTCTCTTTATGATCTGGTTTGAAAGAGAAGGCCTAGCTAATGTTTTAATACATAAAGCCATTCAAGAAGTAACATGACGATAAAACAAGACTTCATCATCCAGAGAAATGTGGTATAATTTGGAATTTAATGCCTGTTTTTCTCTGTTACAAAGAAATTAGGAAATCAGTACATTTTTGTTTAAAAAGGTATTTTAGTCCCTGATTTGCATGTTCTGAATGGAACAGTGAAGTTCAGTATGATACAATCTATACACAATAAATTGCCTTAAGATACTAATTAGCCGTTCCTTAAGCTATACCTGACACACATTGAATCCATTACACAATTAGGGAAATTATGACTTCTGTGGAAACCAAAATTTCTTTCTTTCTTCCTTTCACTAACAGTGCGACTTGTGGGATTTTACTCATAACAAACTATAAGAGAAAGGCTTAGACCTAATTACCTAATAAAAAGGATGAATATCCTTCCTCATTTTGGTTAGATAATTTTATCTAGTGAGTTGGTGTTCACAAGTCTAAGACCATACAAACTAGTACTGATGACAGAAAACTAAGGAGATGATAGGGCAGCGAGGGAAACAAGGCAAGATTAGTGAACAAATCATCTTCTTGAGGGCTGCAACAAGGAATCGGTAATATCATTATTATAGCCCACACAAGACCAAGACGAATCCAGTAAAGCATCTAGCAAAATCATAGACTCACAGAATCATAAGGTTGGAAGAGACCTCTGAGATCAAGTCCAACAATGCCCGTCTCCACACTAAACCCTGTCCCTAAGGAACTCATCTACTCGTCTTTTAAACACCTCCAGGGATGGCAACTCCACCACCTCCCTGGGCAGCTGTGCCAATCCCTGAACACCCTTTCAGTCAAGAAATTCTTCCTGATGTCCAGTCTAAACCTCCCCTGGCACAACTTGCGGCCATTTCCTCTCGTCCCATCGCTGTCACTTGTGAGAAGAGCCCAGCATCCACCCTGTCACAACCTCCTTTCAGGCAGTTGTAGACAGCGATGAGGTCTCCCCTCAGCCTCCTCTTCTCCAAGCTAAACAAACCCAGTTCCCACAGTCGCTCCTCATAGGGCTTGTTCTCCAGCCGCTCACCACCCTCGTTGCCTTCTCTGGACGCGCTCCAGACCCTCAGTGTCCTTCTTGGAGTGAGGGGCCCAAAACTGAACCCAGCACTCGAGGTGCGGCCTCACCAGCGCTGAGCACAGGGGCACAATCACCTCCCTGCTCCTGCTGGCCACGCTGGGTCTGACACAGGCCAAGATGCCACTGGCCCTCTTGGCCACCTGGGCCACTGCTGGCTCATGTTCAGCTGCTGCCAACCAACACTCCCAGGTCCTTCTCTGCCAGGCACTTCTCCAGCCACTCTTCCCCAAGCCTGTAATGCTGCATGGGGTTGTTGTGTCCCAAAGGGAGGACTCTGCCCTTGGCCTTGTTCAACCTCATCCTGTTGGTCTCAGCCCATGGATCCAGCCTGTCCAGATCCTTCTGCAGAGCCTCCCTTCCTTCAAGCAGATCCACACTTCCACCCAGCTTGGTGACATCCGCAAACTTGCCTTCATCGAGATCATTGTTGAAGATGTTGAACAGGACTGGACCCAGCACTGAACCCTGCGGAACACCGCTCGTGACCGGTTTCCAACTGGATTTAACTCCATTTACCACAACCCTTTGGGCCCGGCCATCCAGCCAGTTTTTAACCCCGCAGAGGCTGTGCCTGTCCAGGCCCATGGCAGCTGGTTTCTCCAGCAGAATGCTGTGAGAAACGGTGTCAAAGGCTTTACTGAAGTCCAGGTACCCCACATCCACAACCTTTCCCTCGTCCACTAAATGGGTCACCTTGTCATAGAAGGAGATCAGGTTGGTCTGGCAGGACCTGCCTTTGGTGAACCCGTGTTGACTGGGCCTGATCACCCAGTTGTCCCACATGTGCTGTGTGATAGCACTCAAGACAATCTGCTCCTTGACCTTCCCTGATACCAAGGTCAGACTGACAGGCCTGGAGTTCCCCAGATCCTCCCTCCGACCCTTCCTGTAAATGGGTGTCACATTTGCCAGTCTCCAGTCTAGCAACAATTCCCCAGTCAGCCAGGACTGCTGGGAGATGAGGGAAAGGGGTTTGGCGAGGACCTCTGCCGGTTCCCTTAATACCTTCGGATGGATCCCATCTGGCCCCATGGATTTGTGTGTGTCTAAGTGGCCAAGCAGGTCTCTAACCAAGTCCCCCTGAACAGCTGGAGCTTCATTCCCACCACCTCCTGGCTGAGGTGGCTGGGTATCCCTAGGACATTCCTCCTTGGAGTTAAAGACTGAGGCAAAGAAGGTGTTGAGCACCTCTGCCTTGTCCTTCTGCACCCAGCAAAGGAGGGAGAGTCTCCTTTGTCCTCCTGTTGCTGCTGATATATTTAAAGAAGTTCTTTTTATTGTCTTTGACCGAAATGGCCAGTTGAAGTTCTAGTTGGTCTTTAGCCCTTCTGATTTTTTCCCTAATCGATCTCATCTCACCCTTGTAGTCCTCCTGGGATGCCTGCTGCCTCTTCCAAAGCTCATAAACTTTCTTCTTTTTTCTGAGATCGCTACTAAGCTCCCTACTCAGCCAACCTGGTTTTCTTCCCCATCGACTCGTTTTAGGGCACACGGGGATGGGCTGCTCTTGTGCCTCCAGGATTTCCTTGTTGAGCAGCGTCCAGCCCTCTTGCACCCCTTTGTCCTTAAGAGCCACCTCCCAGTGGACTTTATCCAGCACCTTCTGAAGAGTTCAAAGTCTGCCCCTCGGAAGTCCAGGGTGGCCGTTCTGCTGACCCCTCTCCTCGCTGCCCCAAGAAGGGAGAACTGTGCCATCTCGTGATCGCTGTGTCCCAGGCGTCCTCCAACCTTCACCTCTCCCACAAGACCCGCTCTGTTCACAAACAGCAGGTCCAGCTGGGCACCCTCTCTAGTCGGTTCTGTTACCAGTTGTGTTGGGAAGTTGTCACCCACACACTCCTAGACTGCTTCCTTTCTGCTGTGTTGTACTTCTAGCAGACAGCCGGAAGGTTAAAATCCCCCACGAGAACAACAGAATGCAATCGCGAGACTTCTCCTGGGTGTTTATAGAAGAGCTCATCAGTCTGTTCCTCCTGGTTGGGTGGCCGATAGCAAACTCCCACCACAATGTCTGGGTTACCATGCACACTGCTGAGTTTAACCCAGAAACACTTATCATTGCTAATACTGACTTCTATACAGTCAACACACTCTTTGACCTATACAGCAAAAATGGCTGAGTAAGCATTTCACAGTATCACAGTATCACAGTGTCGTAAGGTTGGAAAAGTCCTTTGAGATCACCAAGTCCAACCTATGACCCAACACCTACACCTACTCCTACTTGTCAACTACACCATGTCACTAAGTGCCTCATCGAAATTCTCTTTGAACACCTCCAGGGATGGTGACTCGACCACCTCCCTAGGCAGCGCATTCCAATGAACAATTACCCTCTCAGTGAAGAATTTCTTCCTAATGTCAATCCTAAACCTCGCCTGGCGAAGCTTGAGACCGTGTCCTCTCGTTCTGTCACTGGTCGCCTGAGAGAAGAGTCCAACCCCTGCCTCACCACCACCTCCCTTTAAGTAGTTGTAGAGAGCAATAAGGTCTCCCCTGAGCCTCCTCTTCTCCAGGCTAAACAACCCCAGCTCCCTCAGTCACTCCTCATAGGGCTTGTGCTCCAGCCCCTTCCCCATCCTCGTTGCTCTCCTCTGGACACACTCCAGCATCTCAACATCCTTCTTAAACTGCGGGGCCCAGAACTGGACACAGTACTCAAGGTGCGGCCTGACCCCGAGTATAAGGGGATGATGACCTCTCTAGTCCTGCTGGCCACACTGTTCCTGATGCAGGCCAAGATACCATTGGCCTTCTTTGCCACTTGAGCACACTGCTGGCTCATGTTGAGTTTCCTGTCCACCAGCACTCCCACAGGCATTCAAAATCATTTCCCCTGTCTTTGTGAAGAATATGGTAATTTGCTGGGATTTCCATGGAGGAACAATACTACTTAAATGCCACCCAGTATAAACAAGGAAATAAAAGAAGTGGAACAGCACTGACCACTTGGTTCCGTGCTTGCCCAAATGCTTCCCAACAATCCTGTGCCTTAGCATGGAGACTGAAGTAATCCACAGTGTGCTCGCTCGTATTCTTACTAATGCAAGCCTTCATCGAATCCTTGAGGTTGGAAAAGACCTCTAAGTTCAACCAGTCCAACCGTCAGCCCAACCCCACCGTGTTACTAATCCATGCACCAAAGTGCCATGTCTACACATTTTTTGAACCCCTCCAGGGGTGGTGCCTTCACCATTGCCCTGGGCAGCCTCTGCCAGTGCTCCACCACCCTTGGGGAAAGCAGTTGGAGTCTCACTGTCCATACTGAATTTTCCAGATGTCCGTTTTACTTTTTCCTGTTGTTTTGTTTTGATTTTTAATGGCCTACTTGCCTTGGATCTCCTGTTATCTTAGGATAATATTCCACATTTATCCCCCATTCTCACTGCTTCTACTACGCAGGCAATCTGACTGGTGAAATTAGTACGGCAGTGCTGTCAGTCTCAGAGATATAAATGTCTTTCTCCAGCAGCCAACAACCTCAAGCCATTTAGCACCAAACTTAACACAACACTAAGCAGAAGTAACGCCACACCTCTACCTCTCAAACACCCCTGCTAGCAAATATTATCTTACTATTTGCTCTTGCAAGCTTTCAGATGGACAGCTCTATATTTTACTTTAAAAGAAGAGGGAAGTCAGCTTAAAAATCAGCCCACTTGAATCCCCCATCTTGCTTTCATACTGCTTTGTGTAAGGCTGAGGCCTTATTATAATTAACCTTCACTTTAAGACAAAACTCTTTGTGATACAAAGCACCTCATTTTAAAAAGCTATAAATGTTTCCAGAAAAGCTGTTTATGTGAACACTGCCACCCCAGGCAGCTGGACTTGGCAGTTCCCGCATAGGTGAATTAAAGAGAAAGGGCAGGGAACCGGTCAGATGCAGAGGAAGAGCTGGTCACTTCATTTATTTACCTAATCTGCTTGGCTATTGCTGGCCAAGTTTGCTCTTGGAACAATGAGAAAGGCCAATTAATTTATCAATCTGTACTCCTCTCTGCCATAACATATTTTCCCCTTGCCAACAAAAAACGTGTCCATTATCAGCCAGGTCCCTGTCCTCCCAGGCAGCTCGTGCAGCTGTATAATTACACTTCTTCTCTTGACAACTTGCATGATTGTTTTCCTAACAGTATATTACTTCGTTAGTACTTTCCAATATACGTTATTTTTAAACTGTCACTTTTGCCCAACTCATCCCAATTCGCACTCGTCTGTTTATCATAACAATCATTAATAACTGTCACTCCACGCCATCAATTTAACGAACTCACTCCCTCATTAGCATGTTCTAGCATTTGTTCCGTAGAAAGGCTGATTATTTTCTACAACAGGCCAAGCCAATTACTTTAGTGAAATGGAATCACATTAATCAAAACTTAACAAGGTGGCAAATTTAAAGATATCAGATTGCAAAAGACAGCATAACTAATATGTCAATGTCAGAGGTACCACGTAGGTATGCAGCAGCTGTACTAAATATATCTCTTCACGAAGGCCACATGAATTTTGACATTTCATATGATCTGACAACTACCAAAGTGATATTAGAAGGCTGGAGGCTGGGCTGAGCTGCTCCCGATGACTTCTGTAGATTCTGGCAAGGGCAGCACAGAAAGGCAAAGAGGGAGGAGGAAAAGGAAATGGCAACCACATATGTCCACAGTGCCTGGTATCACGTCCCTCTATGCCAAGACATTTTCTTTTACGCTTTAAATGATGATGCTCATCAATTATACCAACAGCTGCATCAGAACCAGCTGTAAACTTGCAACATCCAGCACTGTGACTACATGCTGACACAACAAACACATATTACTTTTTACCTTTTGGTAAGGAGTAAGGAACATTTGTCCCATAGCATCTCTGTCCTTTTAAAGAGGAAGCTCAAACTTTATTTTTCTCAACTGTCTTGGCCAGCAGGTTGAGAGAGGCACTCCTTCCCCTGTACTCTGCCCCAGTGAGGCTGCATCTGGAGTACTGTGTCCGGTTCTGGGCTCCTCAGACCACAACCGACAAGGAACTACTGGAGGCTGAGGGATGACCTTATCACTCTACAACTGCTTGAAAAGAGGTTGTGGTGAGGGGAGTGTTGGTCTCTTGTCCGAAGTAACAAGTGATAGGATGAGAGGAAATGGCCTCAAGCTGTGCCAGAGGAGATTTAGATTGGATATTTGGAAAAATTTCTTTACTAGAAAGAGTGGTCAGGCTGCCCAGGGAAGAGGTGGAGTCTGCATCCCTGGGGGGTCCAAAAACCACGTAGACATGGCACTTCAGGACATGGTCTAGTAGGCATGGTGGTTGGACTCAATAATCTATGAGGTCTTAATGATTCTATGAGATGGTCCAGCTGAGGGCCATGAGGATGATGAGGGGACAGGAGCATCTCTCTTACAAGGAGAGATTGAGTGAGCTCAGTCTGTTTAGCCTGGAAAAGAGAAGGCTGAGAGGGGATCTTATCAATGCTTATCAATACCTAAGGGGTGGGTGTCAAGAGGATGTGGTCAGATTCTATTCAGTGGTGCCCAGTAACAGGACAAGGGGCAATGGGCACAAACTGAAGCACAGAAGTTTCGTGTGACCATGAGGGCGACGAAGCACTGGACTAGGCTGCCCAGGGAGTCTCCTTCTCTAGAGACATTCAAAACCCGCCTAGATGTGCTCCTGTGCAACTGCTCAAGGTGAGCCTGCTTTGGCAGAGAGATTGGACTAGAAAATCTTCAGAGGGCCCTTCCAACCCAGACCATTCTTAAGCTTTTAAGTTAAGTCAAAGAGCCTGCATTCCAAATCTTCACACAACGCATCATTCCAGCCATTTCTAAATATACTGGGGTTTACAGAGCAAAAGGTAAGCACTCACCATTAGACCTTACCAGTTTGGACAGGAAATTACTTCTTTATTAAACACATCTGAATGCTCTTCGGTTTTCTATACAGGTAGTAGCAAATGCTCACGGCTCATTTAAAAAAATATATATTTATTTTAAAAGTGGGGCAAAATATCCCAAGGCTTACAACTTCATTGTGTAATATCATTAGGCTTCGTTACATCATCCAGTTCAAGAAATCACAGTGGTTCATTCTGTACAACTTAAAGAGCTATTTGCTTCAGTTGCCAGGTTGAACATGATAAATACATATGATAAAAAAAGAACAAATAATAGGACCAATTCTGCTAAACCGACAACATTAGTCAATGTATTAACCCGTTCCTTCCTAATAGTTGGCACATTCAGTGTTCATCATGAACGAGTTTGCTCACTTCAACCTACATTCTATTAAACATTTGGTTCTGGACAAATATACAAGCACACAAAGAATCGTTCATTTTTGTTAACCTCTAAACTGCAAGAATTTTTAAAAGGCAACATTAAGCCATCACCAAATTTAAAATCAGAGGAAAGCAAGACTAAAAATGCACTTCAGAGACCAGAGATCACCTCATGCATCCCATACTTGTAGATATATAACCAAACTCCGTAGTCTGTAGTCAAAACAAATAAAGGAAAACAGCCCTTCTGAGAAGCTTCACTTGTTTGCCCGTTCCCATGTTTAACTGTATTTATTGTGAGAAAACTTCTCCATGTATTCAGCCTACATTACTCCTGCTACAATGAGAGCATTATTTCTTATTCTTCTTTCCACGGATCTGCAGAACAGGTAGTTTTTAAGAAAAGGCAGTGGTCATTATTCACATACTTGCAGGCATATATACTTCTTCCTCCCAGTATGTAAACCTAGCCAAACTTTGATTTTTTCCATTTCCCCTTATAAAAGTCAAAAACACCATTCGGATTTCTAAGATAATACCGTAATGCAGCTACTAAAGTAATTAGGATTTTTGTTGAAAAGTTAAATTACCTCGCTAACGCACTTAGCCTGCTTACAAATACTTGTCCCATATGATATCTACTGGTATTTATCAGTTCATTATTTTTAATTAAATTCAAATGACACGTTAGTATATATTATGCCTTTACCTGAGAGGTGTCATAACCTAAGATTTAACTGTAGGACAAATCTATCAGGAAACACCAATTGTTAAGATTAATGCAAGAAAACCGAGGAATAAGATTTATTACATTTGAGAGCACAAGTGTGAGAGACAAAGAGTGCAGATGGCTTCGAGGGGCACTTTGCTGATACAATTAAAACTCTTCCTCTGCAAACGACGAACATTCTTCTCCTTTAATTGGTATTTTTATGATTATAGGAAAGTGAAGAAGCTCAATAAAAAACAGAAACTAAAAGACAATCTCGTTACACACTTGAGAAGACACAAACAGATTTACTACAGTGCTCATTCTGAATTTCTTAATCCAAAACAACCTGTACCTATGGCATTATTCATCTTGAAGGACTTCAGCAGGTCTCAACTAAAATACGTCACCCACGATTGAGGTGCAACCAAGTATGGCACATAACACTTTAAGACAGCAGTACCTAATGGTCTAAAAAAGAAACAGTCATAATGTATTTTATAGCTAACCAAACTCTAAAGAAAATCTGGATTTGGTAAAATGCACCCATGACACTAGAACAGAAGGACCTGACGTGTTCGGCAGGGGCAGGATTTTCAAAAGCCTGTATGGAAACATGCTCCAATAGCGCTAACAATTCCCAGCCCCTGAACAAAGCGTGGTGCAGCAGCAACTGCAACACATGAAGCACCAGCCTGCAAGAACGCGGAACCCTCTAGACCAGACTTTTTAAGTGTTCAGGTGCCTCATTGCCATGAACATTGACTGAGAATCCATTTCGCTATGAGTTAGGACAGAGAATATGCCCCAGGTAGTGGGTATTTAGGTACCAAGACTAGAAGGCCAAGTAAAGAGAAACCTGTATTGCTGGAACAATGAGTCTAAGTGCATACGTTTTTGTGAAAGGATTTAATTAGAGGACTTTATTAACAAGAACTATTTCATTTAATTAAAGGACCTCATTAACAGGAACTGACAAGAGGCTGGAGTGAGGTGGGTGCTGGTCTCTTCTCCCAAGTAACAAGTGATAGGACAAGAGGAAATGGCCTCAAGTTGTGCCATGGGAGGTTTACACTGGATATTAAGAAAACTTTCATTACTGAAAGAGCATTGGAAGGGGCTTCCCAGGGCAGCGGCGGAGTCACCATCCCTGGACGGATGGTGCCACATCTACACAAAAAGTGTGTAGATGTGGCACTTTGGGACACAGTGGTGTTCAGCTGATGACTGGACTCAATGATCTCAGAGGTCTTTTCCAGCCTTAATGATTCTATGAATTAAGCCTTTATAGCACTGAGTAACTAACTTCTATTTCAGTTGTTTCCAGACAACCCGCATCGCAGACAACATGAGGTTCATCAGACCACTCATTGCCAGCCACCAAGGCCAATCTCGGTGAGCGCTGCTCCTGCCCGTCACCAACGCTCCACTCCTCTTCATGCCAAGGCTGGAACAGGGAGGTTTTCTATTTCCACCCCATCCAACCAGTAATCTCCTTAAAGAAACAATCCATTTTTCCCACAGCAGTAACTCTCACTGTGTTGGTAACAAAAAGTGTGTTGACCCCTTTTCTCCACCATTCAGAAAGAACTATTTTTAGATATTACTTTGAGGTTTGAAATGCATGTTAAAATGACAGTCTAGATTAAAATAATGGATAAACATCTCAAATCATTATCACTAACTACTGTCGCTGAACTGTATTTTATTAATTTTGTTATTGCCTAGAAGAAAACCTCCAAAGCAATGCATTTCTATATCTTTTCCTCTTGGCTAACTTATTCTTTCACATCAATTAATTTCCACAGATGACAACTTGAGCTACTCTTTGCAATGGTTCTCACTTTGTGTGAATAAATTATGCCTAAATATAGCTGCCTGTCTTCAGAACCATTCAAGGCAGAATATTATTCTCACCTGATATATAATAATTTGGAATTGACCTGCTAAGTATAAAAGTAAATAACAAAGTTCTCTACCACATACTACGCTAAAAGCCCCATTGTCATCCACTCCTGTTAGTTAGAAGAGCAGCACTAACAGACACATGTCTTTTTTAAACCTTAAACTGGGAACGCTGGCATCTTTGAACTGTTTCCAGGAAAGATGTGGGATACATATTAAGTGAGCATCATGAGTATGAGCGTTACAGCAATCAAAATAAAATTAAACTTCTGAGTTCCGAACAATCCAGTTCTTTTACAATACATGTAAAAATTTAGCTCCTGCCTTTTCACCACATGCTGCATACTGTGGCTAAGATTAATCCCACAGGAGGGTTTTTTTATTTCCTATTCTGCCTATCTTTCATCTTCACCCCAGACTAAGCAGATGGATGCGAATTCAAAGTTTTCTGATCTTTAGCACAAGTTATGGAGGGTTATCTTTGGCTGTATATCTTTCTGCTGGCAGCACTCCCTTGGTGATGAAGGATTAACCACCACAGCTGTCTCTTCCCAGAATGATGCAGTGCAGCGCTCCTCAACACGACAGCATCACTTAATCTTAATGTCCGCTCTTCCAGCGCAGCCGCGCAGGACAAAGCCAATCAACATCAGATGCCACCAAGATGGACCTACTGCTTGGCCCTGGAGTCTTTCACCCTCGCACACCTATTAATCAACATCATCCAGCCCAATCCCAGCGTTCACTTCTCTCAAACCACAGTTAAACTAAGCCAGGTTTTATATTAACAGACCGAGAGATAGAGAAATCCAGCCAGAGATAAAGAATGCATACACAGAACTATAAAGCAAATTTGAGTCGAGTTTTGAACATCCTTACTTACAAAACAAATGTGTCCATTGCATTTTAAGGTGTAACTACCCGAATTTCTATTTTTTTACATATTGAAACTCACTAATAAGAAAAGCTGCCTCTAATCTTTCATGCCTCCAAAGTCTTAAGAGAGAACAACGATAACATATTGAGCTCAGTGCTTTTATTAGAAATTGTGCTACCCCACAAATATAGAACGCACAGAGCTAAAAGTTCTTTAGTCCCAAACAAACACTTCTGCAGCAGCGTATTATCTTGCCAAGATTTATTCTCTCTACTTTAACCTACTGCGTGCAGACTTTTTGGTATTTTCCCCTCTACCATCTACTCCCCCCAGATCCACAGCAATTATAACATAGCTGCTTCCTTTATTCCCACCCCCTCCTTTATAAAGCCAGCAAGTTCTCAACAGCAAATGCAATAAAACAGTAAATTATAGCTAGACTTTACTAAACAAATGCAACCTAGTTAAATTTAGAAAAATCTTCACTTTTGCTTACATTTGCAATTTTACTGCTGAACTACTGGTATTTCTTACTTATGCAACATTAAAATGTATAAGAAATCCTCTTGTGTGCTATATGCAGCAACTACTCTTGATTTATAATACCCAATTTAGAAAAAAACCCCACAACTAAACCTGATTTAAATCACAGATTACTCCGTAAAACACAAGCAAGGAACTATTCCAAATCCTAAATGTAATTTAAACATATTTATATTTTACAGTGATATATTTTCCCCCATTCCTTGTCTTACTACTGTAAACTTTCTGTAATTATATAAGCAATTTCCCCGAGGTCACAACATTGATCACAGTTATATATTGCTCAAGTATTGCAAAACATAACTTGCAATAAAATATTGCTGGACATCACTACATAATTTCACCCAACAAACTGCAAAACTGAAGTTCTGGAGTGCTGGATTTGGCAATGGGGCGTTCTCAATAGATTATTCATTCCCTCCTTATTCTACCATTAACTGATTATTGTTGAAACATCACCAAAAGCATCCAGTTCCTACACGGAGAAATGTATAAGAGAAGAGGGGAGAATGTACGAAACAGTTTAAATGGGAAGCCAATGCAATCCCTTTAGATAATCCCTTTCCTTCCTGGCCACAACGTCACGTCACCCCCAAAAGTGCCACGGTGGCGTAAGACACTGGAAGGGCTCACAGCAGGAAAACCCCACAGCAGCACAGCTCAATTTTTAGCGTTTCTGGTTGAGCGAGAGTTCTCACCCATTTAATGAGAGGTGAGTTCACAGCTCTCCGTGCACTGTGCAAATCGATGTTATTTAGGAGCGGTTCGTGTTGGCGCAATGCACAGCCAAGCTGACGCACCAGTCGCTGAGCGCTACTTAACAATTGCGAGGCTCCCCTTCGGGAAGTTGCTTCTAAAATAGGAAAATGCAGAACTGAAGATAAAGAGAAGGATATTTTAGTTTACCGTGCAAAAGCAGTGGTAATAAAAGGCTGAAGAGCAGCCATTCAGTCCATACATTATCCAAACACAGCAACCGTGAGCGTTTCCTTTGATACCACTCTTGAGTAGAGCTCAGCAGGTTCGGTTCATTACCTGTACGGGGAGTTCTCAGAGGCCATGGGAGATTTGCAATACATGTTTTCTCAAATAACTTTGCATTTCAAAATTATAAAACATGATGACTTTACAGAGCTGCCACCTTGCTGCAACCAAAGCAACCCAACCTGTAGATGGGTGCACAAAAAGACTCTGTCAACACAACAAGCCACTATGGAGGCAGAGCAAATTTCCCAATGGGCAGCGTGGTCCCGCAGGCCCTGCTGAAGCTCTGTAGGAGCTTTTCTCACTTTCTGGAGATCGCGCCACTCAACAGAAAGCAGCGACTGTTTCCAGCAGTGCTGCACTGCAATGCAGTTATGTGTAACGTTAGGTCTCTCAGCTTTAGGAAGTAAATGAATTCAACAGATTCCTCTTCCCCAAAAGGATCACAGAAAACTGGATGATCTCAAAGGTCTTTTCTAACCTTACGATACTAATACTGTGAAAACTACTCTGAAAAAGGAACAAAGATGACAAACACGCACGAGACGCAAGCTGAGCAGCTTGGAACAGCTTCCTGTTAACTAACACGAATGTACAAATGCCAGACTGCAAACACTGCCGGCAGCCAGAGAGTCAGCTCCAGCCTTCTAATAACAACGGAGAAATGCTTGCAAAGCTCCAGAGTATTAAAGAACACTTGCTTTTCAGAAAAGTTATCTGTTCCCAAAAACGTGGGATGCTAACACCCTGTACTGCAGAACACAACTCCCACGGTACATGAAGATCCAAAGACTGTATTTACGTCAGGATGGGTCAGTTCTACACCCGTGAGCCTCGTTAGCCAGCAAGGCTCTCCATGCTCCAGAAGAGTCAACGCAGGAGAATCACCAGCTCATTCCTTCAAGCAGTGATTTCAGATCTCCTCCGATACCCTCCAGTACCAAAACAGGCAGCACACCATCTTTAGAATAAACCACTAATTTTCCATCAGCTGACACACCATGAACATATCAGAAAACATTAATATGGCTTCCAAATCGCAGGTGACCTTCTGCCAGAGCGTTTACAAAGCAAATGGAGAATCTGCTAGTGAAACACTGAAAATTTAATCACCATTTGAGAATTATCAAGCAGAGCTCTTCTGCAGAATTTAAGAACACAAGCTCCTAGACCTTCCTGAACAACGCTGCTGGCTCAGCACAAAGCTAATGCACAGAACACCACAACTCAAACCCAACAGTCCCAAAGTTTTAGCAGACTTTAGTTCTTCCAAGTGTGCAAGTCCCAGTTTCGTAAGCCCTCTAAGCTTTTCTTCCTCTCATTGTAAATCACACCCACGATGGTTTCCATATCTACTATTGCCAGCAAGACAATACAAGAACAGCAGCCACAACGTGCTAGCTTTTTTTTATTGTCTCTCAACACAAAAGCAAACACATGTTAAATACTGATGAGAAGCGCCTGCAGCCATACAGCTTCACAGATCCCTTTTTAGGTCGAGTATATTTTTTAAGCCAGCCAACTGTCATGACCACGGCATAATGCTTTTCAGATATTCTCCATCATAAATTTAATATCTTAATTTGAACTTCTGAGGTCAAACAGCTATTTACACACATTTAAACACAAAGAAGTCTTTTGAAAGCTGAAACCAGTAGAACAGAAAGAGAAGGACCTTAGAAAAACAGTGGACCAAAGCATCATAAAATAGCCATTTAAAAACAAATCGCAGATAAGTCAAAATAATACAACACTTTGGCAAACTTATCCAGGAAGAAGGAACAGGTTTTTTTCTTTTAAGCAAAAAATTTGGAATTGTTCAACTTGAATTGTTTGTCTGCTGGCTTTAGACACCAGCAGCAACTGGTTAGAAGCACACCGTTAAACCTGAGCGTTTTCAGAAGTCCACACCAGAATCAAGAACGCACTTTCTGTCACGGTTTTCATGCTTCAGAGCCCAAAAGTGCCACTTGTGAAACGTGAAACCTTGCACTTCCCTGGCACCACCGTCTCTCCTGCAGATGGCTGCAAGTTCATTGTCTGAAAGGCTGAAATGCAGGGAATACCTAAGACACTTTATGGATCCATTGCTCCCATCATTTGAGGAAGAGCCCAATCAAAGCTTCTGTTTCAGTAACTAATGAACAATTATTGTGCAGATTTTCAAAACTTCCCTTCGAAAACAGAGTTCAGAATCCTAAGTACAAAATCTCAACTCCCAAACACTCTGGGTATTTTACTGACTATCATTTTCTTTTCAGAAGGCTGGGTTAAAAAAAAATGTTGTTACTATCAGACAGCAAACTTCCCACAATGAAAGCTCAGCATCACAATGTGACAAAAGGGGTTAACTTATCAAATCCCATTAAACTATAATCAAGGGCCTTTGTATTCAGCTTCTGCCCTTGCTTTCATTTGTCAAGGGATGATAACAGACGGCTTACAAACTCTCTTCTCATTACTAATTCACTTTTTCACACACCTGTTAATTATTAGCAGCACATAATTATTAACAAAACCCGTGCATCAAAGAGGTTATTTGGATATATTGTCACCTACATTTGATTTATGCCAGTGGAGAAAACCATAAATGTATTTCCATGTGTACATAAAATCAGGGAGGGACAGACAATGAATTGGGTGGGTGGGCGTGTTTAATGCATCTTTTCTTTTATTTAAAGTGCAAGTTAAAATCATTTACCAGGCAAAGCATTGTCCAGCTGTGCCTCCTTGCCCTGTCTGGGCCAACATTGCGAGAGCGTGGCTGTTAAAAGTCAGTAGAAAAGAAAAACAAAACAAATAATAATTCAATAAATCAAGATTCTTGGTATTTGTAGCTATGAAGTGTCTAATCCTGGTATTAAAAACAAACCAAAACAAAATGACAAAACACCACATAAAATAAAATAAAATAAAATATAATAAAATAAAATAAAATAAAATAAAAACCAGATGGGATTTGAACTCTGAGGTTCAGAATAAGCTCCAGCATGGAGAGTCAAAGCCCCTCTATTAACTTCATGAAGTTTCAATTGTCAATGATGTTCTCTGTGTCTCATTGCTGTAGTCTCTGCTTAACATTGCCTCGAGTCAACACAGCAAGGTTGAATTCTGTAAAACAAGCTATATAAAAATCACATGGACACCCAGTTATACTGCTTAAGCCATTTTTAAAAGCACTACAGAAAGAAAAAGGGTATTTTTTATTGTAACTGATGGCTGTTCATCTCAAAATACATCATCTTGCCAAGAACTTAAGAAAATACATAAAAGGGCAACCCACTGGCAAAGGAAACCCAACCCAACACTTAGTCTCTATTCTTAGACACCATTTTTCTCTCAGCTTCAAAGGCCAACAAACCTTTAGAATCACATAACCGTTTGCTTGGAAAAGACCTTTAAGATCACCAAGTCCAACTGTCCCTGTCCACTGCTGACACCCGTCCCGAGCACCTGCCTACCCAGCTTTTAAACCCCTCCAGGGATGAGGACCCAACCACTTCCCATGGCAGCCCTTCCAGTGCCGGAGCACCCTTTCAGCGCCTGATCACATCAGAGCAAGACTGCCACTGTCCACACAAGACTGCATGAAGGTAATTCAGAGAGGCGTTGTGCTTAGGAAAGTAGACACGTGCCATTATTTTGTCGCTCTCTACTTTCCTGTCCTTAGGGCCACTCACGTTCACCAGCTGTGGCACTCTACAAGAGAACACCATTAGCCTCCCATTTCTCAAAGGCATTGTAAGAAATTAAACATTTCAGATACATAAGAATTACATTTTTGTCATTAAAGTTGCAATCAGAGTACTTGTCAGGTGAGTACCGCTAACATTAAGCTTTAGCAGCAGCTGAACTGCATCTCTAGTTTTTAGCCCCGATCCTTTCAGATCAGACAGTTTTTAGTATGAACTAAAACACAGATAAAACTCAAGAGCCCAGAGACTCAGAAATCAAGTTAAGAGAGAAAGTAATTTTTCTTTTAAAAAGGTTGATTCAAGGCATACATTAAAAGTCAACGCAAACCAAATCCAACACCTCCAAAGTCACCTTCCTAAATATTTTCTCAGGTAAAAAATAACTGTATGGAACATTATTTGCTACCAAAAGCTGAGTGCTCTCCTTTCTAGGCAGTAGCAAGGCAGTTCGTAAGGCAGTGTGGTGCTGAATATTACGGCAGCTAATGCTCCTGGTTGAAAAAGGAACCAAAAACCAGTCTTACGTAGCGTGAATAAAGGCCCCTCCCACCAGTCTCCAAAAGGGAAGGAGGAAAGTAAGACCTTAAACCAATTCTGGTTTAACATTAAACAGCGACAGCAAAAATTTAATGAGGGAAAATCTAATTTCATTCTGAAATAAGAAGGAGTCAAAGTAACACCACAAAAAATTAGAAAAAAAAAGTATATAGCAAAATAGCAACAATTAAAAAAACCCCCACCCTCTACTGACCAAACAACACTTTTCCACAAAAAATACCCCTAGGAATATTGAGGAGGTTTTAAAGACATTCCCACTGAAGTGTTAATGAAGACTGAAATGCACATATTTCTTTCAGTTTTCTCTCTTACATGAAGGGAATGTGTTCACTCGTTTAAACCCAACTCCACAGAACCATACAATCACTTGGTTGGAAAAGACCTTAGAGATCATCCAGTCCAGCCGTCCCTGTCCCTTGCTAAACCATCCCTGAGCACCTCCTCTGCCCGGCTTCCAAACCCCTCCATGAATGGTGACTCCACTGCCTCTCTGGGAGCCTCTGCCAGTGCCCGAGAACCCTTTCAGTGAAGAATTTTTCCCTGATGTCTAATCTGAGCCTCCCCTGGCGCAACCTGAGGCCATTTCCTCTCATCTTCTCACCTGTAGACTTGCAAGGACAAAAAAAGTTAAAGAAATTAAAGTCTCTTCTTTGTTCCAAAGCCTTGCCAGTTTTTGTTCTTAGTGATTTATTTAAATAAAATGTTAAGTAGTAGGTGTTAATAAAATTACACACATAAGAAAATGACTATTCTTTCAAAATCTGATCTGTAATAAATTTTATACATTCTGATTGCTAGTTATTCAAGCAGTCACAGCTTTGCCAACAATAGCCAGCAGAGGTCTATTACTGAAGTAGTATTAATATAGACATCATCACCAATTCAAAGCAGATAATAAAGGACTGACACATTTATTATCATTATTAATTAACAGTTTTCTGAGATGGAATTAAATCAATATGCTGCTCTGATATCATTTTAACTAGTTATGCAAATCAAACATTTAGAGCCCATGAAAGGATATAAATGCCATTCAAAATTCACTTCACACTTATTACTGTAATATCAGAACTTTCAGGCTTTGCTAGTAAAAAAAGGACTTAATGCTCATTTAATTACACTCAGACATAAAGCTTATGGAATGAAAGTTGAAATAGCTGATTAGTTAGGAAGTCACAGTAAGGCTATAACACTAGGGATAGACAATGAGATAATAATGTAAAAATGCAGAGCTTTTGCTCCGAGTTGTTCTGGCAGATCCTATTAAAAAGAACAATGACATGTGTAGGAGAAAATGTTTTAAAATTACAAAGTTGAAGAATATTTCCTAAAGCTAGGACAAAAAAAGAAACCATTAGTTGTCACTTATATAAACAGAAAAATGCTACGTTAAATCATTTCTAATTATGCAATTACCATATTTAATATTTTAGATGTGAATTTTTAACCATTTGTCTGCATAAACATCAACATTAAAGAACCTTCTTTGTCAGAATAAGATTTTGATGCATTTGCTAGGAGAAAATAGCACCAACCAGCCTGGCAGACCAGCAACAACCAAATCCTGTCTGACGTCTTTGGACATGACAGCCTGGCAGAATAAAGAGACAACAGTAAGGCCAGCGCTGAGACCAAGCTGGCCACCAACGGCAAGTGCTCGGCCAACCACAGTGGCTCGGCGAGATCAGGCTGTGGTCAACCCCTCCCGCACCAGAGAAACAAAGCATCTCTGAGAGGTCCTCATTACAGGCAAACCAAAGGTCGCTGACAAAATAGTAAAGTAATCTAAGGGAGGGTGGATTTAGACTGCATATAAGGAAGAAATTTTTTCAGGGAGGGTGGTGAGGCCCTGGCCCAGGTTGCCCAGGGAGGTTCTGCCGGCCTCATCCCTGGAAATATTCAGTGTGGGGCTCTGAGCAACCAGATCAAAGACGCCCCTGTGTCAAGTCCCGCTTCTGCCATCAGGTCCCCCCCGACCTGTACAGTCGGAGAGGGAAGGGTCTTTTGGTGTCTGTGCAGCCAATTGGACACCAACAAATCTCCCAGTATTTATTTTAGGCACGGCCAAAATAACCAATCAGATACTCGGGTGCACTCTGAGTTGCAGCTTCCCAAAGTTGCAAAACCAGATCCCAGTCTGATGCCCTCAAGGCAGCTGGACAGGACAGCACAACTCGATCCAATCCCATGCACAGCGGTGCCATGGAAAAGAGGTGGAAAAGAAGAGAGAGAGGAATAAGAGTGGGAGAGAGAAAGAAAGAGTCACCACGCCATGGGCCTCTGGAAAGCATGGTCTTGAGAAGCGCGTGGTCCTGCGGTTCTTCTGCAGCATCTTCAGGAGGGTTCCAGGGGGTGGTGGGCGCCCCTGCCTTCTTGGCGGGCTTGTTTCTAGGGCAAGTCCCTGCCCCCATTAGCATGAGGAGGGTCTTGCTGAGGAAGCTCTCAAATGGGCGCATGCGCAGAGGCTCCTTTGGGAACGTTCTGGCATTGGGTCTGGGGGCTCCAGGCTCACCAGTGGAGCCACAGCACTCTTAAGAAGACAGTAAAGACAACAAGAGAAGCAGAATCAGTTGATGGTTAAGAGGACACTACGAGCAGTCAGTCTTTACGCCCTGCGCCTTGCAGGGGGATTGAGCTAGGTGACCTGTAAATATTCCCTTCAACCCAAACCAGTCTATGATTCTCCCTTTTTGCTCTGTCTGTCCTACAGAAACAGCATGTGCCATCCTGGCATGAATCGCTTCTTGCACCCTGTCTCACGCACCTTAGGCACTACGTTAAAATCCAAATCGCATGTTCTGAGGGCACTCATGAGCCTAAATAACTGCTCACCCATCTTTTTTCCCTGTACAACAGTAGTGCAGCAGGGGAATTCGGTCAAACACCAGGCAAACTGGCTGATACCCGGGATCAGTTATTGGGTGAAGAGTGCACTACAAACGGGAGGAGGAAGCAGCCCAGCAGTGCCCCTTGGAGCACTCAAAGCAGTCTAGACAACAGCCATTTTTACCACACTTATCTGGAGTATTTTACTTGCCAGTGATCTAGGTTTTCAAACCGATTTGGGTTAGATGAGGCTCTCTTACCAACGAATTTCCTAAAGGCACTGTTATACCTGTTAAGTGCCCCACAGAAAGTCTGGTATAAATATTTGCTGGCTTGATCTCTGGTATGGAATGGGAAAAACAACTTTTTCAAACTCCACACTTCATCACCACTTTGAAATTATTTATTTGATCATTATCATAAAAGTTATTAACAGCTGCTCAATGTGGAGGTAGTGAAAGGGGAAAGCTTTGCGCCATACAAAGAACTGGGACAGCTGGGTAAAGTCTTACCTACCTTTAAAAATGCCATCAATCCTGTAACAGACACAGTCAAGCGATAGCACCTTTGTGACAAATATTTTATGTCTCTTGCCCTCAGCTCTCCCGTGCCATGTAGCAGCTCAAGAGGAGGGACAGTTTGTCACCAGATGGGCTGACGCTATGCATGACCAGTGTTCGGTTCAGACCTAAGGATCTAAAAACATTTTTCTTCCAGTAACTGGGGGGGGGGGGGATGTTGCTAAACAGAAGTGCTATCAACTAAAGCTCATCTCTGAAAGCAGGCAACAAAGCAAATGGACTATTTTGACTGCAGATCCACTCTTTCCTTCTTTATTCCCTAGATATATTGAGTCCTTCCTTCTTTCTCCCCTCCCCTGCTTCAAAATGAAGTCTAAAATAATGACTTTTTCATAATAGTCTTCTATGAAGGAGAAGGGATGGAGGAACAAGAATGCCCTATCAGTTATATACGTTATGGTTTCCATCAAAGATTTTGGAGTGCAGTTTGGCTTCTCAGGTGTAAAATCCAGAAAAAAACTGCATTTGTAGTCATTTGGGCATTAGGAGTTTTTCCAGTAGCAAGAAAAAAGATGCTTGTTGATTCAACAAATAGTCAATAGTCAAGTAAATTCCAAACTACTTAGTAAGTCATAAAGAAGCCCTGATACAACCTCAGATAAAAAGCAGGAAATAAAGATGGAAAAGGGGGAAAAAGGGTTCCTAAACTCAAAAGAACACGATGAAATTCGAAGACTGGCCTGCAGTAAGTGTAAGGTTTGCTACTTCAGCCTCTTTGCTGAACGTAACACGGCGTAGTGGCCATCACCATGCAGGGCAGCAGAAGGAAGGAAGGGGGTTCTACCAAGCATTTACGTGAAACCCTGAGTTGGCAGCAAGAAAAATATCTTGGCAAGCATGGGGACTGCCTTCCTCAAAACTCTGTGTTCCCTTTTGAAGTACCATTTCCTTTAGCAGTCCAAGAGACAGAAGAGTGAAGGAAAACACAGCAGGAATGGGCATTCGCAGTAAATTAGATTGCCAATATCCAACGTAGGAATCTCTCCCACCTTCATGTCAGAACAAGAGGGAAATGTGTTTCTCTGGGCTCACTTCCCTCCAAAACGACTTTCTCACAGAGAACTGGCATGGTAAATGTGGTATTCTCTACACAAGATGAAAACGTATGTTGTTATTTCTGAAGGCTTTCATCTCGCAAGTTGCTATTGTTAAAACAAAACCAGCAAGTACTATTTTGTTGGGAAAAACAGGAGTTGAATTTTGCATATAAATTTTGCAGAGGGAATGGACACACAGTGCAGCAACCATACACAGAAAAAAACCAGCACAGGTGGGGTGTTAATTCATGATGTCCCAGTTGGTTCACAATCAAAGAGAATCATTGAATCATTGAGGTTGGAAAACACCTCTAAGATCATCCGGTCAAACCGTCAGCCCAACCCCACTGTGTCTACTAAACCATGTCCCAAAGTGTCACCTGTACACATTTTTTGAACCCCTCCCGGGATGGAAACTCCACCACTGCCCTGGGCAGCCTCTGCCAGGCTTCACCATTCTCAGTAAAGAGATTTTTTTTTAATGTTCAAAACCACTAGTTGTGTAAATACAAGCACACCACTGGCTCTGAAGAGGTAATAATGTTTCGTTAAAAAAATCCCAAACACTCTCCCCATAAAAAAAAACTCAAACCCAAAAAGACAGGCAAACAAAACCCTCAAAGACTGCAGAGCTATGCCTCTCAGTGCTTAAGAATCCCATTCAGACAGCCATCACTTCTGCACACAACAGCGGATCCAACACAAGGGAAAGAGTGTTTCAGTACAAAAGCTTCTCTAACCTAGAAGGTCAAGCTGAAACCCAGCTTAGGTCAAAAGGGATAATAAAATGCCAGATCTCTTCCTATCATTCAGGCTTCATTGTAAGAGTACCACTCCTTGAGTCACCATTCAGCTTATCTGGTAATTCTTGTCAAAAAAAGGCCCCAAACTGGAACAAATCATGACCAACACTAAAGCGCTGGTGAAGCTGAATGTCAAATGTGGCCATTCCTTCTAAATACTTCTAGTCTAGCCAAGTAATTTTCTTACATGAGCAGTACATTCACTGAGCAGGAACAAAAGACCACCTTTGCCTCCACATGAAGCCCACAAGCTTCTCCTCCCTCCCTTCCCTCCAATCCAAACCCTTCAAGCTGAACTGAAAGATGGTAAAAACACATGCTTGCACAACGCCAAAAACTGAGCAAGCTACTAACCAAATATGACCTGGGTACAACATTATGGAAAAGAACTTCTTTAGATCCATTTTCTCTCACCACAGTCATAAAACGCCAGATACCTAAACTTCCTAATGACATAACACAGTTTTCATCTGTATTGTACCTTCAAACTTAAAAAAATGTGATAGCTGTGTGCTACTCAGAATGGCATAAAAAGGTCTGCACCTTGGTTGTACTAGCTAAAACTGAAATAACACTTCCAACTACTCAGATACCCAATTACCAGAAGCTGTGATGATTAATGTGTAAAACAGAGAACAGAATTCCTGAAAGGAGGGTAGCTCAGAAAGAGAGACTGTCCATCAGCCAGTCAATTTGTCAAAGAGTTTAAGGCATTACTTTTGAATTCCTAAAATTTGTCCAAGTAATTTTAAATAAGGACATTGAATTTCATCAGTATTTATGGGTATTTTTTTAAATCTCACTAAATATCAATTGCTTGACATGCTTGCTGTCCTCGTTAAGGTCTCATCAAATCAAAGCCTCTAGAAGAAATCACAGAAGACTCACCCATACTCTCCTGAAATCTGAAAAACAATCACACTGAACTTTCCAAACTCAGTCTTCTCTGACGACAAAGCTCTGCTCATACAAAGCAGTGACCTTTCAGGAAGCTTAAGTGAGGAACCAGTAATGAGAACAGGATCAATCAAGTAAAGACACTCATTTGTAGGCCGATAAAGAGAAAGCCAGGAGGCAACAGAAACTAACCTGGCATGGAGATGGGAACCAGGACAACTTCAATAAGAAGTCCCAGGATGTGGGGATGGTGAGGAATGGTTCGATGCGGGAAGGCAGAGAGGTGATGTGGGAAAACAGAACGAAAAGCTTTCTGCTTCACTGCATCTACTACATTAAATTCCATTCCAGAGTAGGATGGAAGGGTTCCCAAGTTTTGTCTGCTGTTAACCAACACCTGTGAATTCACTGAGAGCACACGTCCCCTTTTGACCTACCCAACATGAAGGATGACAGACCATGCATGTCCTTGTTACAGCCCCTCCAGTGGCAGATCCATTAGGCAGCTTCCAACCCTGATAAAGAATCATTCAGTGATGCAAACTTTTAGTTTCCTTTCTTAAACAGGAGAGTACTTAGTTACCCAGAGATGTGTTTGCAGCTGTGGCTGTAAAGTCAAGATGAACGAGTTTTGGCTAAGCCATAGGGAAGATTTCCAATAAGGTAGAACACCTGGAAACAAAGTCAGTATTTTTAAAAAAAATACTACAGGTTGCATTTACAGGGATGAAGGTTTAATATTTCTTTACGTCTAACTGCTTGGCTCGCCAGCCTTACAGTTGTCTGCACCTTCAGAATGGGGATTATTTCCAAGCATGATCATTTGGAACATCCTTTCTCTAGGCATTAACGCATTTCTCCATTCTTCCTCAAAAAAATCACAACCCAAAACAACAACACTATTGAACTTATGTTTCATTTTGAGTAGCTATTTTGATATGATAATGTTACCTAAAATACTTCTCTTTACGGTACTGTCACCCACAGAATATACTCATTGATAATTATGAAGCAGTAAATTTACGTGGATTCCTTGCATTATCAAGCAACTTAAATATTAATGTAGTAAATCCCCAAGGTCAATGTGAATGCCAGTACCAACACCCTTGTTTCACAGCGAGCGAACCAAAGCACAGGCAGGTTAAGTAACATGGCCAAGGTCAAAAGAAGGAATATACGTGAAGACCCAACATTAGCCTCTATGTCTTGTGCGGTCATTCCGGGAGGCCATTTTTATACATAAGAATCCAATTTTTAATGTAATTCTAGGGAGTAGTTAGTCTTCTGATGCCTTACATAAATTTTAATGGTACAGGCACTTTCTAGAGTCTGTGACTCCTGCTAGATTATTATTAGTCCTGCTTTAGTAAGGAAGCAGCAATATGATTCTTCCCTGACAAGAAATACCGGCATAATTTATTGCATTATTACTCCTCTGAACTGAAAGCAATTAATTACCTCCAGCAGGATGCACAAGTGAAAATTCATCAGAGAAATGTGATGAAAAATGTACCCACTGCTTTAAAATAATAGGTGCTTAATGGTTTTTTGTTTGCTAGCTAATCTAGAGCATCTTGGAAATGGCTGAGGATTGGTTATCAGCTGAAAAAACAGGTTTTCCTCCCTTATATTATTCAATCATCCATAATTACAAAGAAGAGGGAGAAAACACTGTCACATTGATATAAAAAATCAAAATGTTACAATAAAATAATAAAGCAATATTATAATAAAATAATATTATAATAAAAATATCCCTGCCTATGGTAGGGGGCTGGAACTGGATGATCTTTAAGGTCCCTTCCAACCCAATCCATTCTATGATTCTGGTTTCCCATTAGAAGATTGGCAGTGTGTTTGTATGCAGAATATATGATAAAGTATGCACGGATTGACATTGGCAGCACTTCTTTTTGTCATAGATCATCAAACTTGAACTAGCAACTTGGCTGGAGAAGCTGGCCAAGCTCTTCTACCCTTGCACAATGGAGAATATTCCTATGTGTTCTCTGGGAAGGAAATGCAAAGCGTTGCAGAAAGAGAAGCGAAAAGCACCTCAGGAACCCAAAGCAGACTAGATTTCGGAAGGGCAGTCTATTTAAGTATCTCCGCACTGCGAGCTTTCGTTCGGGTTCAAAATTACAGGCAAATAACACACAAAAGTGCAGCTTATGTTAATCCACTGGGCGTGTGCGTTAAAGACAGACACCGCGCTAACTTCATTACGTTTCTTCCAGCTTCTCAGAATTATTCACATGTGTATGATTCAGTAATTGTTTTTTCTATAAAGTTATTGGAGTAATTTTGCTCTGTATATTCCCGATCAATTCCTCCTCTCAAGGGCACAGTTGAAAAGTGATATTTGAAAGCGGCCCCTGATAGATTGCATGGTTAGTCAGCAGCAGAGACAAACAACCTAATCCAGCGCAAATTAGTTCAGCTGCCAGCAATAGTTTTATACAAAGATGTAAATTATGTTGTCAAAATCGGTCGCTTTCGAGCTTGCTGCTCAGCTAACAAGAAACCACTTTGGCTGATAAAGATGAACACTAAGCTTTTCTCGCTTACAAATTTGCAAATCTGCCACTTCAGCATTCTGTTAGCCACAAACGCAACAGGGCCAGATAATTGCTTCCTTTTTTCCACACCGGTATTTCTTATTTCTCTCTGTGCTATTTTTCTTACACAAAAATACAAATAAAAATCATAAATAGAATTTGCAAAGTGCAATGGTCTTGAAATTTTTTCTTTACAAAAATAGCATCCAGGACAGCCACAAACCCCGAATTTTAACATTTTCAGCACAATCCTAAGACATGATGCTCCAATACAAACATTACCCAGTCGTGCCAATAGATTAGAGTCACAGAACCATTTGGTTGGAAAAGACCTTTGAGATCATCGAGTCCAACCATACCTGTCCACTACCAAACCAGATCCCTCAGCACCTTCCATTAGGAAGATTAGGAGATTTACTGTATAAATCTAGCATTCATGGGACTTCCGAATACAGCATAAATGCCTTTATAAAGGAAAAATACATGCATCTATTTTAATGTAAGCTGAAGTGTCTCTGGAACTGCTCCGCCTGACAATGGTCCATCTGTATCCATTACTTTCCATGTTGTTGTTAAAAGTAGAAAATATATATGCTATTATCGCACCAATCTGCCCAATTTAAATGTAAACTAGATAGATCTAACATTTGGATGAAAATAATAATGCATTATAACTGTAATTATATCCAGTATAAGTCAAATAAATAAATTATAAATTACAATTACCCTTTAAAGTTGCTAGCCACACTATTCGCTTTAAAATTAATTGCAGGTGCTCCTGAATGTTTTATCACAGCCCCAAAGTTGTATATTTCAAAGAACAGTACAGATGATTCCTGTTTATTTGTAAAATTAAAGCTTTGTTGGTAAAATTACAGCTTAATTAATATTATGGGTACTGTATAACGAAATAGTTTACCTTGTGCATAATTTATTTCTGCATGCATATCTCAGTGCAGACCCATTACAGCTCTAAGGCAGCTAAAATAAAATATTCCTCCTTTGCTGGCATTTTTCTAAATAGCAGTTCACTAAATCAATATTATTCACTTGGTATTTTTAAAAGCAGTGTATCTTAATAATTACAAAGCATTAGAGTAGGCAATAATTTCACTTGCTAAGCATATTAAATTTAGCAAACCATCAGTCAAATAGTTTGTTCTTCTTCAGAATTTGTAAGCAGAGTGTGAAAGAGTTTGGAATCGTGTTACTTCAGAATAAATGTCACATATAGTTTAGGGCTGCGGATGTGACTCCCTAAGCAAGCCCAGTGCCATAGATCTTGATTAGTTTCATTGGTCAGTGCAGTGACCAGTTGTTTATACTCATTACGCCAGACAAGGTGAACCATTTGGCACAGACCACAATCATGGATAAAAACGTATGACTTTGCAGAAAACAAAAATTGTAGAAAAGGCTGCACACGGCGCCGTGTCTACATCCTGCCAGAATAACAGCACTTACTTATTTCAATGCTGTTTCAGGCCTCCAGTTTCTCGGGTTTGGGTCTTGATGTTTTGCCATTATTATTATTATTATTACTACTATTATTATTATTCCACTACTGTTCATCACTACTGATTAAAAAAAAAACCCAAATATTTATTACTTAATCCAACAGGATAATAATCCACAGCCCTCATGGACATTATTCTTTTAAAAAGTGCTACACATACACAAACCGCGATCATTGGGGTTTTCTCCTCACAGAACATACTTCCTGATTCAGTGCTTGGAATGTAATCAAATCGGTGATTTGTTAAAGCAAATTCATTAAAACAAATTACAGATTCAGCTATTTTATCTCACATTAGGCTGATTACAGTATCTTGTGTGGCCACGCATTTGCATTTCTTTCATCACACAGATAGAAAAGAATTGGCCTCTAACAGGAAAAAAAAGATGTGGTTGGTTTTCCCCACATCCATCTTCATTGCTACCTCAAGATAATCCAAAATACATTCTTAATTTTCTTTCCTGAAATAAAAGAGCATCCCTGTGCCCAAATGTTAAGAAGGTGGAGGGCCAAAATCAGAATAAGGAACTATAGACTTTAGTATTAACTTTTAAATACAGCACCAAATCTCAACCAAAAAAAATGTGTTGGTTCACTAAACAAATCAAAGAAGCAGAAAATAGGCCAGAACCCAGAGAGCCCATCTGCCCTCAGAGATTGTCTCTGTACACCCATTTCTTGGCTCCTGTCAAAGCAGACACCATGGTTGTACCCGCAGTACAGTGGAAACTTCAACTAAGCAAAGTTTCCACTAATAACTTCTAAAGCAAAGCAGCCAATCTTCTGGTTTCTCTAGAAAAGTAATTAGCATAAATTCCTTATTAATTCAAGGGCTTGGCAACCACTGGCCCAAAACCTTGGCGATAGGATGTCTTAAAGCATAGTGGGAAAATATTTTTTTCCTGAGGAAGAATTTTAATCATCCCATGTTAGCATAAATAAAGCAACCACAGGAACCAAGTTTTCAAAACCAGCCTCCCTAGAGGCTATCTGTATATTCCTAACGTACAATGTTAACAGCTTCACAAGGCTCAACCTACAGGAAAAAACGCTCGAGATCCCACCTTCCTCTTCCATGTTCACATGTAAATCCAGCAAACCAAGTCATTAGGGCTTCAGGCAGAAATATATTTCCATAGAGACATTAGGAAAATAAGAGGGGAAAAATATACAAAATATCTCAAGTGTAGCAGAACCACAGAATCATGGAATAGTCTGGATTGGAGAGGAAGTTTCACAAGAAGCTGCAGCCCAGTAAGCTATGGAGCCGGTCTGTCAGAACCATACTTGCTCTAAAAATCTGAGACTCTTCATGATAATAAAGACAATTCTGCAAAAACAAACAAGATTTTGCATCAAAGTAAGATTACAATAGCAAGAACTGTTTTATTTCACAGAGCACAATTGGTTTGCCATCCTCTAGCACAAGCTTCGTCTTCACCTGCTGGTTAGAAGTGCTTGGTTTGAAATTTCAAACGCAAAGTTCTCTAAAACAGTGATGGAAAAGACAATTTTTTTTTTTATCTATCATCTCTTCACTCCACAGGCATCAAAGCACTTGGACTTCTATAATCGTGATGATCCGTGTGCCATTTGATTCAAAGAGGCGGATATTTAAAATACCGACTATTCTAAGCAATTAGTATCTTCTCCAGCAGCCACCACTGGCTGTGATACGCTTAACTGTCAAGCTGTTACTGCTTTACTGTATAAGAGAGAATACAAATAAGAAGACCGCTTGCTTTAGGACCAAAAGCTTTAGCATGTTCTTCCTTTTAATCTCCCAAAGTGTAATTGGATCACGCACCTCTGTTCATACCGTAATGTTCTGAAAGGCAAAATTTGCTCGTTTCCATATAAGCTGGTTTCCTCTGTAATAAAATGTAATCAAAATTTGTACCAGAAAAGTCAGTTTTCCTTTGCTATTACAAGTAATGTGCCTGAGTTTTCAAAGTATAAACCCCTGTTGGGCGTGGGCTGCCAGCCCATGGGTGTTTAAATGCCATTATCAGTAAGGGCTGTTTGGGTATTTTACACAGCATGGAGTTGTGAAGCTTTTTTAGAACAACAAACTCAATTGTAATGTTTTGAAAGCGAACTTTTAACAGCTGTCTGACTGACTGCACTTGAATCTCTCCGGTCAGTATTAAAGTTCTGGATTTTTTTCTCCTCTTGCTTTTGTTTACACTAGCAGGGCACTTCTACGGGAAGGTTTTGCCCAAGAAGCGGTCGAGGAGGCAGCAGCTGCCAAACCGTGACATCTTTAGACAAAACCTGTCCTTTTAACTGAAGGAGAAAGAACACCAAGTTTTTAAATGCCTCTTCTCAAATGTAGATGGCTCTTCACATCTTGCTGACACCCCTTCCCCATGACAAGGTGTCCAAGTCCAGCATCACTCCCAAAAATCACCTTAAGAAAGGCAGCGTGCAAAGCAAAGCCCCCAGTCCGTGAATATGCATTACAGTGTCTGACCTGTGTTTATGTCGCCAGATAAGTGTTTACACGCAGGTACAAACAGCCAGCTGAGATCTTTTTCCCTTCCAAGAAGGGGAAGAAAAGAAAAAAAAAAAAAAAAAGACAGAAAGAAAGCAAAACAAGGATTCAGGCAGACAGGAGAAAGAAGCACTAGAGAAGGTCCCGTCCATACCCCCCCACCGCTTTCCCTGGGCTGTGGTATGAAAAAACAATGGCTTTTCTGAGGTACTGTGCAGACAAGGCAGCTCTGAAAAAACTAATAGCCATGATTAATGACAATGGGCTAGAGGAGAGTTGGGACACAGCCGCCACATATATCATCCTTTCCCATCACTCTCTGCTCCTCCCTGCCCCTCTTCCTTCTACCAGCCAGGCATTATAAAAATGTCTTATCTGCTTTCGACTTCTTTCTGAAATCACAGCACTGCTGAAAAAGAAGAGGGGGGCGAAGAGAGGGAAAGACAAAGAGGCAATAGGGTGAACAAGAAAATGGCATGTAAAATAACTATAAGATATTCCAGGGGAAAATGCACGAGCTGTAATCATTCAAGATTTCAGCAACTTGACTCTTCACATGCTGAAGCCACATTTTCAAGGTCTTATCTGCCATATGGTTCCCTGTTTGGATGATTTATTAGGTGTAGAAAGCACACTGATAAATTTTACTGCATTTCCCTGAATAGGCAACCTATGGTGTCAATAACAAAGCTCAGGCCGCTTTAATGAAAACTGTAAGCACCAAAGGGTAACCATTTATTTATGAGTCACTACAGTATTACTAGGACAAAATTTATCTTCCCTTCTCACGCACTGTGCAGAAACCAAATCTGGTCAAAGAAACAGCGATCACATCCATATGTCAGTGACTTACTAACATGTCTCCTGCACACTCCGGGCTTGTATCCAAATAAACAGTTCCCTTTTAATGACTGTCTTCTCTAATATAAAAGATGCTCTTAAGTCTCAAAACTTTAAAAAAGATACGCTGATGACAACTTGTATACCTACAAACCATTACGGAGCGTTAATTTCTGTGTCAAAGACAAAAAATAAAGCCTATCAAAAATAAGAATAATCATCCCAGTGGTTTAAGCTTTAGCTGTATAGGAGTGGGTCATCAAAATCATTTTGGATAATCTTGGAAAAAAATAAGCTGAGAGTAAATGACAGCTTATAGATGCAAAAAGCAGTGTTTACTGTTCCATCAAAGATTTCAGAGCATTAATAAACTGACACTTTGGCCTTAATTCAAGAACCATAGCTCTTGAAATTTCTTATATGTATCTATTTTTTTCTGCTTCCCTTTTTTTAGAGGCTTTAGTTTAAAAGAGCATATTCCAATTGTTCTTCTGTTTCATACATTGAACGTTACTTGTGCCCATAACCTCAAGGCACTTAAGATAACAAAACAAAATATTACAAAATGCAGAAGGTGCCTGAAGATTCTTACTGCTTGAAAACACTCTTTAAAAGGCAAATTGAAATTCTTTCTTATTCATCCTCTATGAAAATTATAAACTATTCGTAGAATCATGGAAGCATTAAGGTTGGAAAAGACCTCCAATATCAAAACCCAATCAGCAGCCCAACAGAATTAATTAAGATTGACCAGACTGCTTCTTTGTCTTCCTCACACATATTGGCCCCATCTTCACCTCTTCTGAAAGTGAACCAGTAAATGAAGTCATGCAATCCTACTCACCATTTGGTTTGAATACCAAGAGCAGCCTGAACACAGGTGGTGAAGTTTTGGCTCCAATTATTGTGTCCTGTTTTTTTTTTTTTCTAAAGATATGCAAAAGCATATATTGGTAATTGAATTAATTGAGATTTCATGGCTGTCCCACTTGTGGGTGTTCGAGGCCAGACTGGACAGGGCTTGGAGCCCCCTGATCCAGTGGGAGGTGTCCCTGCCCATGACAGGGGGTGGCACTGGATGGGCTTTGAGGTCCCTTCCAACCCAAACCGTTCTATGATTAAGTCTTAATCAAAACACAGTGTACTTTGAAAAGGCCACTGCACACTCGAAAAAGCCTTATGTTCACCTCGTTACCTAACCGGTAGCTTCCAGATAGTGAACTACTGAAAACCTTGCCCTCAACACCCACCTTTAACTCCGATACATAACATGTTATCGGTACACGCATGTCCTTTTTATTATAACTATAAACCTAGAGTGTCAATGAAGAGCTCCTGGAAGCAGGCCAACTGCAAGCACAAGATTTGAGTCCGTGGGGGCACGGAGCACAATGTGTTTAGGAAGCTGGACAGTTAAAAGACTGGCTTTTTCTGTGGGTTTTTAACCTTTGACTGGTATCGCTCACAGACGCCTTCACGAGGTCTCGACGCCGAGGACAGAGTCACTCCAGCCCGGCTCAGGCTCTTGTGTACAGCCTGACCCTGCAGTGACAGGAGACATGAGCAATGTGCAAAACACCAAGAATGACAGACTCTCTAATTAGTAATTAGTAAATATTTGCTGAATTAACAAGCATCTTTTTTCTTGCTACTGAAAAAACTCCTAATGCCCAAATGACTACATATGCAGGTTTTTTCTCGATTTTACACTTGAGAAGCCAAACTGCACTCCAAAATCTTTGATGGAAACCATAACGTATATAACTGATAGGGCATTCTTGTTCCTCCATCCCTTCTCCTTCATAGAAGACTATTATGAAAAAGACATTATTTTAGACTTCATTTTGAAGCAGGGGAGGGGAGAAAGAAGGAAGGACTCAATATATCTAGGGAATAAAGAAGGAAAGACCTGACATATGTCAGTATTAAAATAATGCTACACAGTCCTGCCACAGATTCTTCTGTACTTTTTCCCCCAAACCACAGGGTTCAGCTCTACTGTTCTGTCTGATTAGCACAAAACTGGTGAATATACACCAGTGTGAAGTTTGGGGGCTGAGAGTAAAGACTAATGTGCCTTTGGAGTCACTATCCAGCTCCATGGCACAGCTTGGAATTCAAGACCTTTCACACAAGCAATAAAACCAGCAGTCACCTTCATCCATCTACTGTCCATTTGAAAGAGCCTCACTGGAGTTTCCACATGCCTGTCTTCTTCAAGCAGTTCCCTAAAGCTGACCCTGGTCCTCATCCCACCCAGTACACGGCTCCCACCAGCCACAGACACCAGCCCGGGGAGCAGAATTATCCGTGAGTGAACTAACCTGCTGTCATAGCCTTTTCATAACTCAGTTTTATAGAGTAAGAACTAGACTCCAACTTTTTCAGCCAAGAATTATTTTTATTTGGCTGTCCTCTGCTGATATTTGAGATTTTTCCCGGAAGTATTAAGAGGGAAAATGCATGCCAGATTATTAGATATAAATTGGTGTCATGATTATAACCCGTCAGATGCAACTGTCCATGCATATAATCTGTTCCTCTTATGCTTCTAAAAACATCCCCCAGTTTTCTCTTTACTCCCTCCAAAAATAAACTGTACACTGAGCTGCACAGTGATGACCTCCAGGACAATGATGGTTTTATAGGAAAGGGTGAAAAAGGTCTCTAATCCTGTGTTTACAGTGAACACTCTTTAGGAGCAGGAACAGTATTGTCATTGTGTGTCTATGCACCAGAAAGAGGACTCCAGTCCTGGTCAAACATTCCCCAATACCACCACATTACTAATAGTACGACCCTGCTTGCTTAAAGGGGCTCCAGGAAAGCTGGGGAGGGGCTCTGGATCAGGGAGTGCAGGGGTAGGACAAGGGGGAACAGTTTTAAGCTGGAAGAGGGGAGACTAAGATGAGATCTTGTGAAGAAATGTTTTGCTGTGAGGGTGGGGAGGCCCTGGCACAGATTGCCCAGAGCAGTGGGGGCTGCCCCATCCCTGGAGGTGTTCAAGGCCAGGTTGGATGGGGCTTTGAGGCCCCTGATCCAGTGGGAGGTGTCCCTGCCAATGGAAGGGGGTGGCACTGGGTGGGCTTTGTGGTCCCTTCCAACCGAAACCCTTCTGTGACTCCATGATTTCTCCCCGGCACCCACCATCAGGAGTGGCACGAGAGAGGGGGCAGCCGCTTTGAAATGGAAGCCACTCACTTTGGTGCCTGCACTTTTGGTTTTGATTCAATTTATTTTTCCCCTACAGTACCTGTCCAGGTTAGAAATATGGTCAGTTCTCATAGAATCACAAGGTTGGAAGAGACCTCTGAGATCACCGAGTCCAACTGTGCCTGTCTCCCCACTTCCCTAGGGAACTCATCCACCCGTCTTTTAAACACCTCCAGGGATGGTGACTCCACCCCCTCCCTGGGCAGCTGTGCCAATCCCTGACCACCCTTTCAGGGAAGAAATTCTTCCTGATGTCCAGTCGAAACCTCCCCTGGCACAACTTGCAGCGATTCTCACAATTTTCAATAAATAAACCAGCAGCTGAATAGCACCTTTACCCAGAAACACATGCAGTTACAAACATTTTCAACATCTGCCTAGAGAGACACCACTACACACACCTTCAAAGCAAGTAAGTTTATTGTGACAACTGTATGTCCTATGCTGTAATTCTTATGAGCTTATCTATGAGTCTATTTTGTAAAATAAGGTGGAAGAAAGCACAGTGCCAAGGCTGCCCGTGGTCCCTTCACCCACTGTTTGAGTACAGCTCTCCTTTGAATCAGAACTATGCTGAACCTGAATTATAGCTTTCTCCCCACACACACATTTATGCTATTCCCTGTAGACCGTTTGGGTGTCAAATCTGCATAATTGCTGTATATTATTTTTCAATAACCATAAAGCTGGCAAATCACCACCCTGCCTGACATCCATTAGCCAATAAGCGCACCACGTTCTTCACATTTTTCATCCCGTGGTTATTTCCCCACAGCTGAACTATAAATACAAAATACACTTTTCCTAACTGTTTATAGTTACTTAGAGCATGTAATACTCTTTCTCCTCTTCATTTTCAACTTAGCTTAACACCCTTGATTATACATATACCCAAAAATATTACAGTCATGAAAAGAAGTCTACATCGTTTACACAAAGACTACAATTTTGGGGCGAGTCCATTGCTCAACACACACAATCTATCCTGGAGAAACTCCTTAGAGAAGAAGAAATTGCAGGGCAGCCCAGAGATCAAGGTTTAAAAGAAGAGTTGGGATGGAATGGACAAACTAATTTCTATTACACAGAAGCAGCTGGTATCATATTCCGTAACCAACAGGTGGTATTTATTACATTATTTAAAATGTGGGAAAGAATAAAAGGGCTCAAAGACTGAGGAGAGAGAGTGGAAAAGTGGTTTTGCTTAAATTTTGAGCTTTTGTTGGCTCAAGTTTTGTTTCTGCTCACTTAAAGTATCATCCTTTTCTTCACTAGCCACTTGAATTGAATTTCACACACCTTCATATTTAGGATCTGGAATAGTCAAACATAAGTCAAAATGCATTTCTGTTACAAATATTTGGCCTGAGAGTTTATGCAGATCGAAACAGTCATTATAACACTGTATTCATACAATGATGGAATGGGTTGGGTTGCAAGGGACCTCAAAGCCCATCCAGTGCCACCCCCTGCCATGGGCAGGGACACCTCCCACTGGATCAGGGGGCTCCAAGCCCCATCCAACCTGGCCTGGAAAACCTCCAGGGATGGGGCAGCCACCACTGCTCTGGGCAACCTGGGCCAGGGCCTCCCCAGCCTCAGAGCTGTTGTATAATCACATCTAAAATCAATAGGAATGCACACCAAAACACACATTTACTACTTCTTTAATAGTTATATGAATTTCAATTAAGAATACGACAATAATATTTCTTTTTAGAATATCTTTTTGAAGAACTTTTAAGAATTCTAAAGAACTCCATTCAAGTTGACCACATCAGGAACTGGATAAACTTTGGAATACATAAACTTGCTATGAATCCCTATGCCATACAGCTGTCTTTTGTACAAAGCTAGACTACTATATAGTTGAAATCTAACTACCCATCATAAACACCTCCAGTATGTCTGAAATAACGTATCAGACAACATTGTTCACACACTGACATCTCAAGATGATTTATGAAAGATCAAAGGCTGTAGTGGATCAGAATTAAGAAGTACATGTTTTATGGAATGAATACCTTTCCACCTTCTCAATATTTCTTATGTTTTTTACAACAAATTGCCTGCCTCTCAAGAACAGGCTCATAAAAAGAGTGAAAAACACTTCTACCCCAAGCCTTCAAAAGACTTCTTTAAAAAAAAGTTGGAAATACTTTGGAAGCTATATATGGCAACACTTCCAGAACATTAAAATAGTGCTAGTCTGAATTTATCTCATATATCCATTTATGCTAAATGGTCAATGGCAGCAGAGAAACAAACAAGATCATTATTTCACAGAGGCTTTTTCCTTTGATTTTTAGCTTTTAGATAAACAGAAGATTCTTCAATAAATATATTTTCCAGATGGGGCTGGTTCTGTTGAACACTAAAACCTTGGATGTTATAGAGGCTAAACCTTAATGAACTCTAGGAACTGAAACGAAGTTGCTTTTGTCATTAGCAATTACATCCTAAGTCTAACAGGATTTCAATTACAAAAAGAAAAGGCAGCTAGCCAGAAAAACGATTGTCCACACTTAATCTTAAAAACTAGTGGCAACTTTCATCACCACCATCATTCCATCATCACGGTGGTCCCCAGGCCAGAGGGAGGCCTTCAGAGAGCCTTCTGCTCCTGACCTGCAACGCACTTCCCAGCACAGCTAAAACCATTGACAAAGTTGTATTTCGGGACTGGCAGTGTTGAAGGAGAAGGAAAAGGAGGAGGAACACAGTTATTTCTGCTTCCATTGTATCCTTACAACAAGATTTTTTTTGCCCTACATACAGTAAAACCGTATCTTCTCTGAAGCTCCATGAATGCATCTCTGTCCCATGGAAGACATCACAGAGTCACTGACAGTTCTGCACTACTTGGAAGGACTCTGCTTCTTGCAAAAATAGAGTGTGAGGCAGAAGATACACAGGTCTGTTTTGGATAAGTAGGCTTCATCAGAAATAATCCTCTTCTCCAAATATTCTTTACGTTTTAAACTGAGACCATATATCAAGAATGACCTGATTGCAAACAACACGGATTTCTAACATAGACTTCAGAATTCCAGTCATCAGAAAACACAACCATTAAACTGTGAACAGGTAAATCTTGTTACTCATAGGAGTCCAGATTTTCCACAAATATATGTGCTAATCAATCATGTGACTTCTCGCAAACATGGGTATTGTCTTTGGCTAGTTCTTCCTCAGCTTTGCAGCTGCTTAGATAGGAACTAAACCTTCTGCAATCCCGCCCTTTGCGCGTTTGTTGGTTTTGATCTATTCTTTCTCCTCTTTTACTTGACTTCTCATGAAGAAGGATGAGACAGGCGCAGAAACAGCCTCTCACAACTGTACAACAAGAGGGAAGGAAAAACAACTAAAACATCAAAATCCAAAGGCATCATCGAAGCTTTACACAATGTCCTGGAGGCAGCACCCTAGAATAAAATACATCTTCATGTCCCCAAAGCACTGGGCAAGACAAAACATCCATCAAACAGTAAGAGAGAAGTTCAGACATCTTGAAAGTAACAGATACGTTGTAAGGCAGGAACCATCGGTGTCATCATCTCCGTTTTACTGTAATTCTTTGACCGTTGAACTGGATGAACTTAGAGGTCTTTTCCAACCTTGATGACTCTATGATTCTTTCTTGAATTGGGAGGATGGAGGACATTTACCAATAGGAAGACTTATTTATGGTGCTTTCAATAAAACTGAACAGCCCTGGTGCCTATGTTACCACATCTCTCTGTTAAAGGCAAGTTAGCAAGTCTGAAACAAGGCTTTGCTGTAACTGCCCTTTGTGTTCCAAGTTTCCTGTTTGCCGTATTATTTGCTGACCATTTCCTGCTCTTCACAGACCAAACCACCCAGTGTAACACAAGCACTTACTTAATGTCAGAGTTGTGGAACGCACTGAATTGCGTGTCATCGACACCCTTCCTCACTTTGTGCACCGGCAATTCAGAGCAATGCTGTGCCTAACGGCAACAGGGAAAAGCAAAATCAAAGCAACTTCTCTGTGAGGCAAAGATGAAGAGAGCTGGGGAGAAAAATGCAAACATTGTTCATAAAAACCAGGCTCTATTCTACCTCTAGTGAAGTTCTAAGAAAAGATAAAATTAGACTCTAAATAATTTCCTTCAGTGTTATAATAAAATGCTGCACGCACCTCAAAAAATACAATCTCACATTTCAGTTAAAGAATGAACATTCCACAAACAGCCTACTGTTTTTTTCCCTCCCGGTGTTTCACTTGGTATTGAAGACTTTTTTATTTGCATAAATTTATAAAAGCCTCATTTTTGGACACTGATAGGTTAAGAAACTCTGATATCAGGTCAATGCACTAGCGGGTTGATACTTAACTAAAGAAATGTTTGCATTAATACAACCAATGGAATCATAAAACCCCCACATATTCCAAAATAAGCTTCCAAAAGTAAAGTATTTGCAAGCTTCCTTCACATTCATCATTTCTTTTTTACCATATTTTCACAGTCACCTCATGTCTAGCCATCTCCTCCATTAAAAAACCCTAAGTAGTAATTTTTTTAAAAATTTGCATTTTGTATTGTATTAATCTTTATTGTATTAATTGTTACAAAGCAATGTGCATCCCCAGCTCAACGACTTTCCTTTCAGCTGCACTCAAAGTGGAAATAATTTAGGAATCAGTCTTATGCTTTTTAATTTCTCTCAAAGAGATAGCTTTTCCACACCTTAACTAAACACAGTAATAGAGGGGAAAAAACCCCAGCCCTCTGTATAGAGTCTGATCTCAGAATTGCCCAGAGAGTATTATCAAATTTCTCAAAGTATGATAAACAATTCCAAGTCACCTGAAAACAGCTGTAAGGATTCAAAACTGTAGAGGTATCTTCATTACACTGAACTCCAGCTGACAAGGTCCATAGTCAAAGCACCCTGACACTTATTCCTAAACACTCTAAACAGCTGGCTTACTCAAAAATACTTGTTTTATTGGAGAGGGGAACTGTATTTCCCTTTAATAATGTCATTTATAGCGATACAGTGTCAGAACAAGTGAACAAGTTTATTTAATGCCCATTCTTACATACAGTACTTCAAAACTTCAAAGTCTTAGTCAGCAATTGTACGCATTAATTCTTCCAAACAGTCATTGCTATTAAAAAAAGCGCAATCAATGGCTGGAGAAATATGAATTTGCATTTTCAAGGATGTTTGGAAACATTTGTTATAATTAGCCAAACAAGTATTGTCCACATGACAGCCTTTTCTTACAAACCTTTGAATGTTTGACAAGGAAAGGTCATGTTTTGTAAAATCCTGGAAAGGTCATTCAATAACAAATCATGTGAATGAAATCACAGGAGTTCAAGGAGGTTAACAGAAACACCACAGGAATTAAAGCAAATTTTCAAGGTAAACAAGGTAAAAGGAAAACAGTCTGCCTCTGCGCTGGTGAAAGGAAAAAGCAAGGAGTCTCTAATTTGCTCCACACTGTAATTTTAAGACATTTTCTCTGCACTTGGTGGTTTAACACTAAGTATTATTTCTCATGTTCAATGCATTTAGGGAAGGATTAACAGATAACAGAACCAAAACATTTAAACACCTCTTCAAATTGCCTACGTTGACCTCCGTAGATTTTTCCCCCTTAATCTTGTGACCAGACACTTAAAAAACCCCCAAAACTTAACCTCCATCTCTACTAAATCTCAATCGTAGATCTCGAAACTTCACTGCTTGAAACTCTGCCAGCCTTTCAGCTAAACACTTTGACCTGCTTGTGACCTCCTATTTCCAGGTCTATTTTCTTCTTTACCAAAAGAACACAACATTTTTCACAGGCAGGAATAACAAAGAGTTGTTTATATAGGGTAATTTAACTACAGGATCAGTGCAGGGAGCAGTATGATGTATTTGATCCACAGACCAAGAAAAAAAGCCTTGCTCACCAGTGCTAAAGAAAAGCCTATTGAATAGTTTTCCTGGGGCAAGCCAGCAAATTGGTGTTCTTTTCATGTATAGGCATAGAAAAAACGAATTCAGGAATGATCCTGGGTCTCTGTCTCCACAGGGTGTTAAAGCCCTGCCCTGCTGCAACTCTGAAGTTTTCAAGTTCCATTATCCCAGGGGAGAAAGGCAGCACTTATTTACATAAATTCAACATTATTCAATAGAAATTTGCTACACAGGAGGAAATCTCTTCCAATACAAAGAATTTAGACTTACCAGCTATGCTTAGTTTATCATCATTACACTTGTGTTTTCACTTATGACAGGCTATTTGCAAACTGTAATTTATTATGAACCTCTTTATGAGAGTAATTTAACAGGATCAGACCTGTGGACCACCTAAAGTCTACGCGTTGACTGGCAGCAGCGAGTCTTGCAGGAGAGGAAAAAGTGCACCGCGGCAGCACAGGGAACCACCTCCCAGCAAAATATTCTAATCCCTGCTACAGAGTCAGAATTTCAACTTAGCTTGATGAGTTCAAGAAGGTCTGAAAGCATAACATTTCATACGGATATCATTAGATACTCCCCTGCCATGTGTGAAGTGTCTCCCCCTTTCAGCTCTACGTAATACCAATAGGTTTTCATAGAATCATAATAGAATCATGGAATGGGTTGAGTTGGAAGGGACCTCAAAGCCCATCCAGTCCCACCTCCCTGCCATGGGCAGGGACACCTCCCACTGGATCAGGTGGCTCAAAGTCCCATCCAATCAGGTCTTGAACATCTCCAGGGATGGGCTTTTAGATTGTAAATGCAGTTATCAACAATGTAGACAAAGAAATGAGTTGAAATAATCTTTTTTCCTACTAAATAAGCTTGATGGTAGAGCTGGAAAATCCAAGCAGCTTGGCCTTCCCATCATCCAAGCTGGATATTTTATTTCATACTAGGAGAAGGCCACGGATACAGTGGGCTTATCCATTCTCGGATCACACAACAGACAGCATTACCTATTCCCAGTGCAGAGTAAGAAAGTTTGACTTTTTAGCAACGTACAGTCAAAGGATAGCAGTGCACCACCCAAGCAAGACATCAAGCTTTACAGAAAGGTTGTACCTAATAATAGAAACACTTATTTGTTGAAGTTCCTGCTCAGCCAGTGGCATGGTAAACCGGTTTAGGGAAAATGATCCATCAGAAAGTCAAAACTACTACTAAATAAGTAAGTGAATAGTATCTGTCTTCACTATTCCCCTCAACAGACCTACCACACCACAGCACTAACAGTTTTGCATGAGAGCAAAATGAAGAAGAGCAGGATCAATGTAGCTTCCACAAGAGCAGGCTCCTCTCTACATCTCACTCCAGGCCTTTCTTTTCTGGGAAAGGGGGCAGAATGGATGCTACACAAGCACAGAAACCTCCTCAGCTGTTTGATGGTCAAGGAGTTGGTATCACGTTGGGACATCTTTGCAAGCCCAATAACACAAATGCCCATTGGCAGACCCAGAAACAAAACCTTGACAACTATTTCCAGGGGAAGGCAAGGCTGTACTTCTTCCACAGAAGAACGAATTAGCATAAATTTTGTGTTGCGTAAGTTTTTGCATCCACACGTACATGAACAGAGTAAATACCCATTTTCAGGAAGAAATGTAACACTGTTTCCTAGAGGACCATCAAAGTTACATCTACCTTATATCTGGTTCTCAGTCTATGTTCACACAATGGAGTTTTTCATCTTATTTCAGCAGTGTTCACATGCTGCCAGAATATCTATTCTTCACTACAGCTAAACTCAAGGCATTTGATTCATGCATTAGCAAATTTTCCTATGTGACTGTTTCAAACTCTGGATCTTCTGCCGTTCTTTAGAAGCATCTGAGGAGCTGTGCAGAAAGCATTCTCAGCTCTATGGTCCAGACCTAAGATGTCACAGTGTTGTCACTGTTTTCACAGTATCACAGTATCATAAGGTTGGAAAAGACCTTTGAGATCATCGAGCCCAAGCTATGACCCAACACCTACACCTACTCCTACTTGTCAACTACCCCATGGCACTAAGTGCCTCATCCAATCTCTCCCTAAACACCTCCAGGGATGGTGACTCCACCACCTCCCTAGGAAGCACATTCCAATGGCCAATCACCCTCTCAGTAAAGAACTTCTTCCTAATGTCAAGCCTAAACCTCCCCTGGCGAAGCTTGAGACCGTGTCCTCTTGTTCTGTCGCTGGTCACCTGAGAGAAGAGACCAACCCCTGCCTCACTACAGCCTCCTTTCAGGCAGTTGTAGAGAGCAATAAGGTCTCCCCTGAGCCTCCTCTTCTCCAGGCTGAACAACCCCAGCTCCCTCAGTCGCTCCTCATAGGGCTTTCAGGATTTGTGCATTACCTTTTCCTACAGGCTGCAGCTTCACCTTTATTCTAAAGAGCTCAAAAAGAACTAATCTAGAAACGTTGTGTGTCCGTTAGTGCTATTGTTTCTTTAAAAAGCTATACCAGTTCGTACTATGACTGATCAAAATGACTATCAGAAACAAGACACCTCATTTTGTCTTTCTTGCCAACTATTTTAGCTTATTTGCCATGAGCACAGGGTATAATTAATATCACACAGGAGCCAGCATTGTCATTTTTCAAATCATTTCCCTGGAAATGTTCTACACCTCTTAATGGCCCTGCTAATGCTGTAGCTGTCATGTTTTGGACAGCTGCGCTTTTACAAGACAAACTCAGCTGCGCCATGCGCCTCTCTGTAGACTTTTTAGCTCAACGGCTCAGAGGCCGTGAATGCCAGCTGGTAACGGCTATATGGAAATCTTTGATTAATTTTTTTACCTCTAGACGCTGACTGTTGCTCAAATGTCACCTTCCCAGTTTCCATCCCTAGCCAGCATTTTTCCCTCTCCCAGTACTGCTTGATGGATGAAGAATCAACTGAATGGGCCAAAAACATTGTGACTAAATAAAGCCAATGCAGCCTGTCCAGATGTGGGGAGAACACAAAG
This sequence comes from Neomorphus geoffroyi, assembly GCA_033558235.1. NCBI lineage: Eukaryota > Metazoa > Chordata > Aves > Cuculiformes > Neomorphidae > Neomorphus > Neomorphus geoffroyi. The sequence continues at coordinate 37,629,467 of JAUMJM010000016.1, forward strand.
GCTGGAGAGGGGCCAGGTCACACACATGAAATGCTCAATTGTTGGAGAGATGGAGCCCTTCACAACATTTACCAGGCTAGAACTAACACATACTGCTATTGCCACCCTGAAGAGTAAGGGGACACGACAGGCGTTGTGCTGTGTGAGGCTTTAACATCATGGCTCATAGTCTAAGCAAGAGTGTGATGTTAACCAAAAGAAAACTCTTCACACACAGCAACTGCAAAAATATTTTAGATTAGATATGAGGAAGAAATTCTTTACCATGAGGCCGGTGTGACCCTGGCTCAGGTTGCCCAGAGCAGTGGTGGCCGCCTCATCCCTGGAGGAGTTCAAGGCCAGGTTGGATGGGGCTTGGAGTCCCCTGATCCAGTGGGATGTGTGGGTGGGATTGGATGGGCTTTGAGGTCCCTTCCAACCCAAACCATTCCGTAATTCTATGAATCACCGCAAAGTGATTAAGAAACTCACTCAGTGGTTTACTCCAGAAATAATAGGAAGCTGACCACATGAACAAATCAGTACTGCTAAGCAGTCATCTGGTGGGGTAGGGTGGCTTGAATTTAACAGCTGCTCCTGCCTATGAAGTGGTATTTAGTGTCTTCTTACCAAGTGCAAGAACCAAAGAATGTGATCAATAAACTAAGCTAAGATATTCTGATTTCTAATACCTGTGAGTACAGGTATTAGAAACATCCATCTCTGCTGCTTAAATACTGCTGTTGCTCTCCCATTTTAACCTCATATCCATCCATGATCTTCAGTCCTGAGAAAGAAGATTACAAAACCTCTCTTCACATCATGTCTGCAAAAGAGACGTAAAGTTGTGTTCATGAGCTCAGCAGCAGCAGCTCTCCCAGTTGAAACCAGCCTGGCCAGGAACGTGATACGAACAGGATGCTGCTAAACATGCACAACTCCAAAACACACACTATATTCTCTTCTGCATGATTTGCTGCCATTTAAAAGACAATAAACAGCAACTTTAGATTGCTAACAACATGTCATTTAAGGTTTGCTGTTGCTCAACATCAAGAAAAATCAATGCCAGCTCTACAGGGGCAGAAAACCCAGAGAAGTGAGCTCCATTTCAGGTCTGTTTGAACTCATTTCCTTTCTCCATGGTTGCCCCCTTGCATACCCCCTCAGGCATCCCCTCACAGCAGGCATGACAGCTTGACACATTGACAGCTTGCACTGAATGACAACTGATTTGTACAAATTTCAAGCCTTATAAATCTACCTGTCACAACAACAACATAAAAGAGCTTGGACCCAGCAGGTAACTCAGAAAAAGCTTCCCCTGACAGCATTTTCTGAAAAGCAATGGCTTGCCTCCTGCCAAAAATTCCAACTATCATCCTTGTATAACTTTGAATAAAAATTCAGGGCCCATTTTCTTGCCAACAGGCTACCAATCGTCTTATTTAAAGATTAAAAAGAGCGAACACGGAAAAAAAAGCCATCCCCAGAATTTCATTTTATACTGATATGAAAGTAGTACCACCTGCTATGGCAGGATTACCACACCATTTTTCTCTACAGTGCTCAGACAGAGTAAATGAGTGAGGCTTTTTACGGTATTTAAACAATATCCCAGCTTGCACCGCTGTTCTGCATCCATTACACCGGAGCTGTTCGTCAACGCCACTCTTGCTGACATGAGTTCAAGAGTTTTTGTGTTTTACTTTGTTTTTTTTTTTTTGCTGAGTTGTTAAAAAAAGTAAAATTGCGATTTCAGAAATCAGTAAGGCTTTTCAAGCTACATTTTGCCGCCCAGCTCTGGTGAAAATCCACCTGGACATCAGCTAAATGCTAAACGTTTGGTTTTAATATATGCAGTGTTATGCAAGAGAAAAGAACAGCATTTAACAGTAACCCTTAAAAAGAAACATAAAGGGAACAGAGTCATTCTGAAAAGGTCTTTCTGAAAGGAGTTTATACCAAAAGAGTTTTGAAAACCCACAAAGATGATGAAACTAACATGATATTTTAAATTATGTGCATTTAAAGTCTTCTGCGACCTCCCCATAAGGCCACCTCCCAAGTACCACAGGAGATGCTACAGGAAGAACCAAATCAACTGCCTTTCAACCTGAAAAAAACCACATTAATTAAATTATATCTGTGATGAGGGACAGAAAAAGTTATTTGGCACATTTTATTTAAAAATGAAAGTGTTCAGCAGCTTGCAATGATAGTTCAAAAAGATTAAAAATTAGAGCTTTCTACGAAGCTGCTAGATAATAAGAGCAATTAATATGATTTGCATAAACTATAAATTCAGCCAATGAGACCTCAAAGAAACGGCTTGTCTTTCCTTTTAACTCAGGAATTACTGCAAATAGTAGTTGTCCAAGACATTTTGGACTCACAGAGCAAGCTGATGATCAGCACAAACTGTAACAGCACAAGTCAAGTGCTATTTCACAACACGTGCTCTCTTCGCATTTGCTACCCAACCTTAGCTACGGAAAATGTGAAGCGCTGCACCAACACCTGAGCCACCACTGAGGAGGGACGAAACAGAGGACTCTGCTACGGGAGACAGAAAGCCAGTTCCTTACATTGGAAGAGCAAAGGTCTGAAATTTGGCATTGCTGGACTTGCTGCTTCCCCAAATTGGGTATCCATAGCTACTCTATTGATTTCTTTTCCCGTGCCAATTCCACAGGCCTTGCTTAACACACGTGGCCACAGCAACCCCCAGGTGAACACACATTTCCCAGAAAATGTGTTGGAGTAGGCAAGAGGAGAGGGACAGATACACATAGCATCCTCAGCTCTTTGATCAGAGAATCATGGAATGCTTTGGGTTGGAAGGGACCTCAAAGCCCCATCCAGTTCCAACTCCAGGTTGCTCCAAGCCCCATCCAACCTGGCCTTGAACACCTCCAGGGATGGGGCAGCCACCACTGCTCTGGGCAACCTGGGCCAGGGCCTCCCCACCCTCACAGCAAAACATTTCTCCCTAAGATCTCATCTCAGTCTTCCCTCTTTGAAATGAAAACCATTCCCTTCGTCCTGTCCCTGCAGTCCCTGATCAAGAGCCCCTCCCCAGCTTTCCTGGAGCTCCTTTCTGTGCTGGGAGGCACTGGGAGGTTGCTCTGAGGTCTCCCTGCAGCCTTCTCTTCTTCAGGCTGACCAACCCCCGCTCTCAGCCTGTAGAAATACAGCAAAAGTGAAGTCTTAACTTGCTTGTGTGTAAGGACAGAACTTGTTACTGATGGAAAAGGGCTGCTAAACAGAATAACTAAAACCTGTGAGGGGCAAGTTCTAGGATTTTGTCCTCACACCCATGGAAGTCAGTACATTTTTGCCACTTAGCACCCTCTGTGTTATTTGTAACTGTCAGTGGAAGGGAAATCTGTATTTGTTAAGAGGGAAAGAGCCTGTGCAAATTCTTCCCAGTGCAAAGTGAATAGTCAATCACTTTTATAAGGACAGGAACAACTGAAACTATCCATTCGTGTACTTTCCTTTAGTCAACAATATTACCTTTAGTAATCTGGGGAATGTGCATCCATAAATTACAGAAAGTGTTATTGCATTGCTGAATAAACAGCAACATTTCCATCAGCAGCAGTGGCAGCCCCACAAAGGTATAACAAACAGACTCAATCATTTTCTTGTCAAGCTTTGCAATGACTGCAGAGTTTACTGCTGGAGATAATGTTGCTTTCCTCAGCATTGTGTGCCAAACTGCAAACTGCTTATTAAAACAAAACCTCTTTTTCTGAGCAGCATGAGTTGGATAATCACTTATTTGCACTCAAGAAAAAACAGGTTTGATGCCCAGAGGTGGTTAGCAATCAAGCATATGCATTAACATTTGGTTTGTAAAAATTGGTTAAAAAAATAAGTGATCTAAAAAAGGAATTATGAGAACCAGTGCCCCAGGTGGATCGTTTTCCCTGTTAATATATTGTTACTGATAATATATTCCAAACCCCTTGAATATGCCTCTAAGAGAGAAATTAGCACAGAAAGACAGGAGTGAAATATAAATCAACTATTCCAAATCAGATATCTTCTCTTTCAAGAATGCTTTTTAAGAGGAATAACTGGATTTCACCTCTGCATTCCAGGTACAGGTGGCAACTTGCTTTCCAGAGCAGGGAAAAAAAAGTAAACTTAAAAAGTAGTCAGCTGTGTCAGAGATACTGCTGAAGCACAAATCTATTATTGCCCTCCAAAGAAACAGCTTGGCATAACTAAGCCAACCAATACTCCTGAAAAACCCAGTTCAATTTTCTTCGCTTAAACCAGATTGACAACCATTTTACTTGGTTGAGTAACAGGAAAGCCTGAGACACAAATGAGCAAGCTCTGCCATGTCAAGAAAACACTGCTATAAAAGCAAGCCATTATTCTTGACTCCAGAAAGGCTCCCTTTTTTCCTCTTTTCATTTTCTTAATGATTAGACATACATTAATATAAAGGTAAGCAGACAGCCTTCTCTCGGCTATGCTGGCACTGCTGATTTCCTTCTAACACCAAGCTATCAGCCGCTCAGGAAAATAGCAGCATCCAAATAATGGAGATTTCAACACTGTTTTAAGTTTGAGCAGAGCGCTGTAAGACTCTCAAAGGCACACACACCAAAAAAAAAGGGACCTTAAGAGGATGATAGCGGCATTTTCCACCGATCTTTAGCAAGCATTTGAACACGGTTAAAGCCCATGTTGTATCCAAGAGAGAATAAAGCAATGGTAGCCAAGTTAGTTGACATGTTGGTGTTGTGTTGATGGTTGGATTGGATGATCTCAGAGGTCTTTTCCAACCTTAACTATGATTCTATAAGTCCTGGGCCCCAGCACGTGGAGCACCTCAGATATCCTCAGGGTGGGAAGTGCCAAACTTACAAAATCTTCTTCAATTACACAAAACTTTGAGCAGTTTTTTCAAGAGGACTTACGTGACCTTTGAACCTAAGCTCTAATGCAAAGTCAGGATTGTTTTCTGTGAAGAACAGCCAGCCTGACTGTAATTAGACATAAAAAGTAAGCATTTTTATCAGTTCTATCTTAGAATTATTTTGATCTAAGGGAGGGTTAAATCATGCCAATCTGCACATCTGTGCTCCTGTTCACGTTCATACAACCTGAGTAATTGCATCAATGTAAGCCCTTAGGAAAAAGCCTCCGAGTCAATTTAGAGTATGATGATAAATATTAAGATGTTTTAACTTGGTCAAAAGCAAAATCATGGCAACATTCTTATCAGATTTCTTTGTCAAATGGAATTAATGTCAATGAAACAGTCCATTAAATGCGTTTATAAAATACCTTTGTAGCTATTAATATTTGAAAACCATTGAAAATAACAATTCATTTCCTTCTACCACTTATTCCTAAATAGCCATAAAGAAAATTAAGCTTCTATGCAGTGATACTTGCCAGAATAACAGCGAAATAAGAAAAATGCCAAACTGTCTCCAAGACAAATAGCCTATCTCTTTTATCATGTTCATACTTAGTCTTACTCTTAATTTTTTGTCGTCCACAGGCCTAGGTCTTCTCTCTCCTACTGTTACCAAAACCATGCCCACAGAGCTCTCTGCTTTAATGGGTATATTTCTCTACCAGGTTCTGTCCACAAATTAATGCACTGTCTCCGAGACACAAAATAAATTCTTCAATATGATTTTCTCCATTCCCTTTCACATCTCCTTACTCTTACAGTCCTGTACTTCTCGCCACTCTCTAGTCCTCTCACACATTCCCATACTGAAATTATCTATACCTTTCTCTATTTTTCTTATTCCCACTCCTCCCCACAACTCTCAGACATCTCCTTCCAGTCATGGTCATTTCCGTATGAGGAACGGCAGAAATTCTTGGGTCTGTTCAGCCTGGAGAAGAGGAGACCGAGGGGACACCTCATCAGCTTCCTCACAAGAGAAGGAGAAGGAGCAGGTGCTGAGCTCTTCTTTCTGGTAACAATGATAGGACCCAAGAGGACGGCAGGAAGATGTCAGGGAAGAATCAGACTGGATATTAGGAAAAGGTTCTTTCCCCAGAGGGTGGTGGAGCACTGGAACAGCTCCCCAGGGAAGCAGTCACAGCCTGACAATATTCCTGAAGCATTCAGACAACACCCTCAGTCACACAGTGTGAGTGTTGGGGAGTCCTGTGCAGGGACAGGAGCTGGACTCAATGATCCTCGTGGGTCCCTTCCAACTTGGGACATTCTGTGATTCTATCCCCAAAGTAATTTTTTTGACACATTAATACCAAGACAAGCCTCACGCCGAGGAAAGACGCTAACTGAGAAACAATAACTCAAATTCATCAATCCTAGCATGAAGTTCGATGAAAAAAGAAGTGTTTCCTATTGGTCCAACGATGGATTAGCATAATTTTTCAAAGTGAGCAAGTGTTCCCTGTATAAAACGAACCATTGAATGGAAATATGCCTGAATCAGCAACATTAAGAAATAAAGGCAATAATACATTCACTGCCCTTATCTTTAACAAACACCATCCTATTCAGTGATTACATGTGGAAAAGGAGATGACTCAGTCAATCTTCAGCACTAGATGCATGATCCACTACCCAACAGTTCCAGAGTGTCCCTTAATTTCCATCGTTATCTACTGCCATGCCCAAATGATTCTTTGGCTACTTGTTAATAAAAGAATCAGAAGGTGCTAATCTCATTATCGCCTTGTCAGCAGTTCCTGTCAGAGCGTTGCTGGCCATTAATCGCCTGCTGCTGCGGTCAGTCAGGATCCTTCCACGCACTCCCAACATGTTTATTCTTTTACCTGTTAGAGTGGCAGCACAGCACACTACACTGACTACATTACAGAAACAGTTATTTACCTTCCTCTGTAGCACCACAGCTCTGATTGCATAGTTCAAAACAGCTTAGGCAGGCTGAGGGTCTATGCCTTCAGCTCCACGGTCCTAATTTATTACTTGGTTTACTTCATAGCCATGCTAAGGCAGTCAGGAAAATAATTGCCACCGTATGAAAAACCCCAAGAGAATTCCTATGCCCAGGCAGAAAACGGCCACTCACTGTTGAAACTGAAGAGCCCATGTTTAATCCTACTACTTCAAACAGTAGGTATAATTTATTGAATCATAAACATTGCACACCCAACTCGGAGCTTATGTATCACAAAACCTTTTTCTTACTACGCGCTGACAGAAATTTTAAAACACCAATATTCTTGATCATCTGAAACTTCTCTCAGATTGGTGGATTAAAAACCCAAAGCTTACGAGTAGGCCAATACGAGAAATCCATATTAGTGAGACTAGTATTTCCAATTAATGAAAAAGTAGATAAACAAAGATAAACACTAAATGGTAGCACTCAACAAAAATTCAAAAGGCAGATGAAGTGGGAGGAAGAATCAAAAGAGCGTGCCAAGGGGTAGAGCAACCACCTGCCACACACGGACTCAACACCATTGCAAAGCGTCCTCTGCAATACAATTCACAGGAAAGGCTCTCCCAGCAATGTGTATCCTAAATAGTTTGGAAGTATCTTCACAACTCACTCTCAACCTGAAAAGGATGCAAGGAGTATGGCCATGTCCAGGCACAACCAAATCCTCTCTGGATCACAAAATGCCAATTGCCCTTAATCAACCAAACCCTTCGGTATCAGAAGCTCAGACAGAGATGACTTCCACTAATTCTCCTTCTCCTTGTATTAGTTTAGACTATTTTGATAAGACAATCAGCATAATCTCTGTTTAGATGCCAAAAACCTAACCATTTTTAGTTAGGTTTTGGAGTTGTTTGGGTGTTTTTTTAAGAAAAAAGAATCCTTTAGCCCATTATTTAGGGTAACTAAAACATGTAGAAGCTCATCGCTCTACACTTCTGTTGAAAAATTCAATATTTGGCACAGCCCTAAGGCATCCACCAAATCTACATGAAAACCACGGAACCAAGTGAAAAATTGGCTAAATGGAAACAGGGGAAGCAATGTTATTTAGAAAGAGGAATCCCATTTGCATCTCAAGCCATGTTTGCCATAACACCACTACATAGCACAGGATTGTGAAATTGAAGTTGTTTTGGCTGAGCTGACAGCAATAAGGTTGATGTGAACCACAGAACCATTTAGCATGAACTATATTATAATATTCCGTTTAATCATGTTAAGTGTAGGGGGAGGGAGAAGTAGAGTAAAAGGAATATACAAGCAATTTACTTGCAGGCACTTTTAACAACTTTATTTAAGCTTGTTTTATCTGCATAAAGAACATCCCAATATGCTTGTTAAGTGAAATGAAAATGGAAAGTGTTTCAAGTAGCATAAAGACATTAAAGAATGCCTTAAAGTGTATGAAAATTTTACATCAGCTCTTATTACAGTTGATTGCTGAACTGACAAGGGGGGAAAATGTATCTCAGGTTTCCCTCCACTTGTACGTTAATAAGCACTTTTTAAGCACCATTCTGCAAAGAAACTGAAACAATTCAGTTCTGAAAGAAGAGCTCTGACTTTATCTCTACTAATAACGAATAATATCAAGATATATGTTTATTTTAGAGAAAGAAAAGATCTCTCTTCATCTTTTTTTATTCCAATTTTCTTTGCAAAAGTAGACGAATGTAAGCCTGTTGTCACCTCTAAGTCCCATGTAATTAGATGAAGCTTCTTCAAAGTGCAAAACTAGGCTTTATTGGTGGCAATTCGTTAGAGTCGGGATCAGCTTTAAAACTAACCTAGACCTCTCCAGACTTGGATCACAGTTTCCTGTGTCAATCATTTGCAGGGAAAAAGAAAGTTTGGGCTTAGAAATCCACATCTTTTTCAGATACCATATTTTTCATGTGAAAGATTTCTGTATTCATCATATTTTTTGACTTTATGAAACTAGAAACTCGGATGTATTGCTCAATACTAAACAACTAAAGGGATTGAAAACATCCAGACTCCTGCCAAACCCAACTCGTGTTAGCAAAGCCAATGCACGGCATTTACAGCACCTGAAACACACGCTTTAACCAAGGTGTTCAAAGACGATGCAACCCCTGATGACTAGAGAGACTTCAAATACACGCTTAATTTTTCAGAGCACATAAAAAACTACCACGTCAAAAAAATATCTCGACCCAAAAGGAGCTCTTCAGCCTACAACACATCGCCCAGCTCCTCTTTTGGCCTGTTTGATTAGGATTTACCCTATGCTGACAGATTATCTTTGGAAAGGCCCCTGGCTGTGCCAAAAAGAACAAGTTAAGCAAAGGATTAACCAATACACTTGCACTAATGCAGTCAAACTGTCACCAGGATCAAAGACTTCCACAAGAGACAGAAAGCAATTTAGGCAAGTGTCCCTCCATGAATTAATGCAAAATATACTATAACAATCCCATTGTGCCTGAATGAAAGATTCTACAGCTCTGCTTTCACTGCTCAGAGAAAGAAGAAAGAAAGACAGAAAAGAAAAATCTTTGTCTTTAAATCAGAGTGTTTATTCTCTAAGCAAATACTTCCATCTTCTCAGCACTTCTACTGAGACAAAAAATACTGTATGGAAAGTTCAAATACAGTACAATGGGAAAGCATTAAAAGAAGAAAATTCAACTCAAACAATGAAACTGAACAGGACTTCAGAGATCATTGTTAATTTTACTGAGTTACTTGATGCTGACAAATAGGATGAAGTAGTTGTAGTCCCTGTTACTTCAATGACAACCATGGTTCTGGAGACAAGTAGTCCCAGAAAGCTCACCTAAATTTGGCTCATTTTTATTAGGTGCTGTGTGATGGACGTTATGCGTGTATGAAACAAAAGTCATTTACACCAAAAATTGCAAAGGCATCCCTAATACAAGGAAAAGAAAAGCGATGTTGGGTTCAATAATGTTCGAGAACATCTTGGGAAACTATTACACATAAGGCAATTAATGTTACTAATTTTCTTCATTCAAAAGTTTATTGATTAATATATTTAATTTTGTTAATTAATATATTTAGGGCAACAAAGTTCTCCAGACCCTTCACCAGCAAGTCTCATGAGGAGGCTGAGGAGAGACGTCGTCACTCTCTGAAGCTCCCTGAAAAGAAGCTGTGGTGAGTTGGATGTTGGTCTCTTCTCCCACATAACAAGTGATGGGAAAAGAAGTAAAGGCCTCAAGTTGCACCGGGGGAGTTTTAGATTGCCTATAAGGAAAAATTTCTTTACTGAAGGAGGGCTGAAGCCCTGGCAGAGGCTGCCCAGGGCAGTGGTGGAATCTCCAGCCCTGGAGGGGGTCAAAAGTCATGTAGACGTGGCACTTGGGGACATGGTTTAGGAGGCACGGTGGGGCTGGGCTGGCATTTGGACTGGATGAGCTTAGAGGTCTTTTCCAACCTTAATGATTCCATGATTCTATGATTCTACACCAACATACTGATAATTTAGATTAACATGCTGATTTCAAACATAGCTCCTAAAAAAGTGAGCCATACTAAAACCAAAATGGGATGCTCTGTGTGTACCATTGAGAGAGGTGTAAATACTGAGATTTAGTGCCAAACGCTGAAAGTTAAATCATCCAAACTTAAAAAAGACAAAGTTTATTTTGGAAGCCACCTTGCAGTGCCACTTTCTTCAGATGAAAATATCCTCTCTCCCAAAGACGTAGAAAAAACAGCTCAGTAGTTTCAAGCATGGGAAGCACAAGAGATAAAGCCATGACTGGCACTTTTTAGAACTGCTTATAAGTTTACAGCCAGATTTGTCTAATTAACTGTGTCTCATATGCCCATAGTAAATTCTGTTTATTAGGATTTCTCCTTGATTCTTGGTAGCACCTGCAAAACAACCTGGACTTGTGTGCCTAATAGAGATATATGTTGTGTATGTAATGGTGTCTTATGAAATAAATGATAAAACAGCATAGCCTCTACAAAATGTGTATTTAGTCCAAGCCAATAAAAGTGCACTGATACATAAATAACTTGCTTAAAAATGAACAAAAATGTGCAATTTTAAGCCACAAATAAAACAGGAAGGAAGTTAAGCCACTTTGGAGAAATATTACAGATTTTATAGTGGGGAAAAAAACAAAATATATATAATGCCTGCAAGCACTGCCAACATCCCATATAACAAAGGACATATTACATCCATAAAGCTTATGTTTTAATACAGTGAAAATAAAATATAAGTCAGTGCATTACCAAACAGAGCCTCCCTGCTTGGATGAGGCGATTGTAACGCGGCAAGAACTTGCACCAACAGCTGAGCTAGCGACTCCAATCCAACCTCTCATTCTCATAGAATCATAGAATTATTTGGTTGGAAGATACCTTTGAGATCATTGAGTCCAGCCATACCTGCCCAATACTGAACCATCCCTGAGTACCTCCTCTGCCCAGCTTTCAAACACCTCCATGGATGGTGACTCCACCACCTCCCTCTGCCAGGGCCTGAGAACCCTTTCAGTGAAGACATTTTCCCACTGTCTAATCTAAACCTCTCCCGGTGCAACTTGTGGCCATCTCCTCTCATCCTATCGCTCATTCCTTGGGAGAAGAAACCAACACCCACTTCACTACAACCTCCTTTCAGGCAGCTGTAGACAGCGATGAGGTCTCCCCTCAGTCTCCTCTTCTCCAGCCTCAGGTTCCTCAGCCGCTCCCATAACCCCTGTGCTCCAGACCCTTCCCCAGCTCTGTCAGCTCTGTTGCACCTGTTTAAGTTCTCATCATCTTCAGGTTTTCCCCAAACTGGTATTATTTAATGTCTGGCTCTTTAGATTGCACAGGTCAGCATTCATGTTCACCTTGCACAATCCTGGCATACAGTTTACATCAACAAAAAGCAGTTATATCCAAAATAAAGAAAACCAGGATAACTCTAAGTGAATCACCATTTCGTAAGTAAATTGTCATCTTACATTTTATACAATGAAAGCACTGAAAGTTCTGCATTTCTATTTTTGTTCAATCATTATTCTTTCCTCGTTCTTTTTCGTCCTGTAACCCTACCACTAAATTACAAAATGCTGCAAAACTATTAAACTTCTCCCTGATCCAAGAAGAATTTTGTAAAGTTCAAAGTACGGCAACACGTACACGAAAACCCCTCAACAAGCAACTTCATTAATTAACGGTAAGAGTTCCTGACAGCCGCTCTCTGGAGAAGCGCTTGTCCTCAAAATGCTTTAAGGAAAACATTCAGTATTTCATCACTATGTTTAGACTTCTTATAAGATACACTGTGATTAATGGAGAAAAAATAAAAGTCTTACCATGTGCCAAATTAAGAAGCGCACTTGATAAAACAGGCACTTCTTCTTATGAGTAATTTGAAAGAATAACTGGTTTTCATTACAACCTCAGCTCCCAGCAGGTCATCTATAAACCAAGCCAGCTGCGGTTCAAACAAAGGTCTGTCCGAAGGATGGGCTCAAGGTGCGGATAAATTACTATTGCAAAACTACTGCCAAGCTTTACTCTCCCCTCTGCTTTTCTCATTTTAATGAATTGGGCTTGACCCCAAAACTTAGTTGTTTTTAAATACCCTAGCTTCATTTTTGTGCTGTATTTTTCCACCTTATTACAAATAAAGATTTATTTACTGCAATCAAAGCAAGCCTCTAAAAGTGTTCACATGATCCCTACAGTTTATACAAGCTTATGAGTAAGCTTCATGACCCATCAGGTACACGGTGAACAATTCATCTTACTTTAAAGCTCCATACTCGAAAAAGAAAGCACACATCCACAGCAGCATGTTCACACATGGAAGTTCTCCCTTAATCATTTTCCAGTTCTTCTCTATAGTTCTAAAAAATCTCAGGTTAAGGCAACTCAAGTAAGACAAAGGAGTTAAAAAAAAAAACAACCTTCCAGTGGACCAGGGGGCTCCAAGCCCCATCCAACCTGGCCTCCAGGGATGGGGCAGCCACCACTGCTCTGGGCAACCTGGGCCAGGGCCTCCCCACCCTCACAGTAAAACATTTCTCCCTAAGATCTCATCTCTGTCTCCCCTCTTCCAAATGAAAACCATTTCCCCTCATCCTGTCCCTGCACTCCCTGATCCAGAGCCCCTCCCCAGTTCTCCTGGAGCCCCTTTCAGTACTGGGAGCTGCTCTAAGGTCTCCCCAGAGCCTTCTCTTCTCCAGGCTGAACACCCCCAGCTCTCTCAGCCTGTCCTCACAGCAGAGGGGCTCCAGCCCTTGGATCCTCTCTGTGTCCTCCTCTGGACTCACTCCATCAGATCTGTGTCTTTCCTGTGTCGAAGCAAGAGCCCAGGATTGCACCCCTGATGCTACCATGACTGTTCAAGAGCCTCATCTCTGGTTCCAGTGGCATTCACGGGCAGATCACCTGAATCTGTGGGCAGTCTCTTGCAGATTTAAAGAGCAACGACCACATGACTTTACCTTCCGATTTTATTACCTTTGCTAAAGGAAGTCTAACTTTAAACTCTTTTAGTCCAAAGTACCATGGGGCAGCTACCTAGATACCACAGGCTCACCATAACTATTCTACCATGTGCATGCAATGTATTTTCACAGCTAAGAACTCTGCAACCTTACCACTTTTTATTTGCAGTTGAAAGTTATAAAACCATCCACCCTTAACAGTTAAGGCAACATACCTTAATCTGCTCAGAGGTTTGCATTCATTAATGAAAGTGCCAGTCGTTACAGCAGTAGATGTTCGGTTTCTATAAATTTCATATTGTGGTCGCAATTTCCCGTAGCCTTAGCTTACTGAAGTTCTTTTGATGTCAGTGCCTAGGGAGAAACCTTGTTTAGATAGCTTAAGGTTGGAGCTGCCAGGCTTTCAACGATGCCAGAGAACACAGACCACCGGAGAGCAGCACACAGGGGTCCGTACACCAGAATAAGTAAAATCCCACCACTAACAGGAGTGTAAATCCAGAACTGCTATCTACCATTCAGGACGTTACAGCTTCCAATCGTAGTTTACAGACAAAATTACATTCCAGATTAAATAAATAAATAAATGCATACATACATAAATACATAAACAAGGGGAAAAAAACAAACAGCTCATAAAAGCTTCAAAATATAACAGAGACCAAACACAGTGGGAGAGTTTAAAAAAACTCTAATAAAACAGGTCTCATGTCAACCTATGCAGAATAAATAGTAGTTCCAACTGCCCCTCTGGAGACTTGGATTCATCCAAGATATAAATCTCTGTACAAGTCAGCACTCAGTTTATAAAAATCAGAGCGAGATGAAAGCAATTAAACATAAAATGTGGCATTTTGGGTCTCTTAAGAGCAAGGAGGAGGAAAAAAAAACCCATATTATTTTCAAAACATTTGAAATCCTGTAGAAACATTGAAACATTACATTGTGGTACTCTAAATTAGTATCTCCTGTTTATAAACATATAAATTCAGTCCCCTGGCCCTACTGGGCTTATACAATAGCAGAGAGTTATTTTAACAGTGCCCTGTTAAAAAAAAAGAAGCAACTCATTTTCGACTCATTTTCTGCAGCAGGAGGGATGTGTGGCCTCATGTGAGAGAGGGAACATGCCTAAGTTATTACTGTAGGAAAGCAATCTGTCAAAGCCTGGTCGTTTTGGCATGGCGAATACCACTGGTGAGATCAGAGAGGCAGATCCTGCTTGCAATTACCGCGAAAGGACCTTGGATGCAGGCAGCCTGCTATCAATTATGCCCCTGGCCTCAGACACTTGGACTTGTCAAATTCCCAGTGTTTTCTGTTTTGTAACAGTAAGAAAAAGGGCTTCCTGTGATCGGTTCTTGGAAGTTCCTCGCATGTTGTGTCACTCCGAAGTGTCATTAACAATTCAATTAAAGTTTCACAGCGCATGTTAGCACAGCTCAGGTTTTTGTCTGCTCAAGCAAGGTCCAAGACAGATAAAGCAGATTCCGTCTCAAAATCTTGACTTGAAAAGTTATGCATTCATATGTAGATTATCAAACACGACACTGCCTGCCACCCCAGCGGAACAGTGCGTTTGATGTCCGTACTCTACCAATAGTACAGAAAAAAACCTGTTTAAGTAGAAAATCAAACAGCAACATCCCTTGCACGATGGAACTTCTTGCATCATTTGCTTAGTTTGGTATAACAGCAATTTCATGGTTTTTTATAAAGTCTCAAAGTCTATTTCTGAAGCTGATTTTATTTTTAGAAACCCCTAAGTATTAAATTACAATTTTTATTAGTTTATTTTCCTGTGTGGGATTTTCCTGAAAGATGAGCTCTATATGTAAAGTGTAAATGGATATTTAATTAATCTAAAAGGTATATTACACACAACTTTTACTGGACAGGGCCACAAAAAAAGAAGACACGCTGGTCATGCACATAGTTTATTCATAGCTCATAAGGCCCTCTGATTTTTTTTCCAATTATACAATGTAAAGAAATTGAAGATTTGAAAGTTTCGGGTAAAATTGGAAAGAAGGTTCAGCCTTAAGCCTTCTAAGGCAGCTTTTTCTCTAAACCATCAATAGGTTTAGTCATGCAAGGAGAAGATTCTTTAAACTTACCAAAGACTTTGTTTAAAGCCCAGGAAAATGTGGACTGTCAGCATCCTTTGTGTTGTTTTGCAGCTTAAACCCATTCCCCGGTACGCTGGTGACCCTCTACCCCAGTTCTCTAGTTTCTCTCTGACATCAAACTCAGGATTATTGTTAGATTTTCTTCTAGGCAAAGAGGAGATTAGAAGCCCAGCTGCAACAGCAGACTGACAGGAAAGGGGGGGCAGGAAAAAGACATGGATAGATAGATAGATAGATAGATAGATAGATAGATAGATAGATAGATAGATAAAAAAAGTTTAACCACCATATTACCTGCACAATTTTCTTCCACACACCAACCAACAGCATTGACCATCGTCCCCATGGCTTGAGAAGCAAAGACCGAAAGAAATGGGGGCATCTTCCCTCCCAGTGTCAAAACAGGAGTTGACAGTCCAAGGCAAAAATGATTTGCATGTAAATCCTGATCAAAAGCAAGCTTGCACCCTGAAGTTGTCAAGTTTTGCTACCAGTCTGACACTTAAATGGGCTATAGCAAAACTTGATTTAAACTGAGGAGAAAAAAAACATGGCAACTCAATTACCCCCTTGCAGATCAGATCTGGCAGTTCAGGTCAAACTTTTCACCCTGCCATTTCTCAATACCTGATGCCTTAAACAAACAATATGTATTCCTCCTACAACCCAAGATGAAAATACATTTCCCATGGCTCCCTACTGTGCCTTTAAAAGGGAATGACAAAAAAAAAAAACGCTTAGAAATATTGTGCAAAGTCTTCTCTTTTTTTGTTTTGTCTTTTTTTATTATCTCCTGATCGAAATAGCTTAAATTATTCAGGAGGAAAAACTCTTTTACGCAAATACATTTTCCTTAGAGAGATGTCTAATGTATATTGTCTTCTAGAGGAATTCATTTGCTTTTGAAAAAATCCTGTCCCATTAAACCTATAAAGCCATGCTGAATTGGAATAATGTTTGTCTGTAGCATCACAGAATAGAAAACAACTTCAACCTCCCAAAAGGATGGCCAAAATGTTCTTACAGTCTGAAATTTTGTGAAAACTTGAGAAATATTTATATGGTTCAATCAGTGTGTACAGCGACAAGGATTTAATTCTCAAAGCGGTTCCATCCTTCATCCAGTCAAGTCATCCAATTCCTCTTACCAGGTTTCTGTAGCAGCGCTCAAGTCGTTTCACCCACTACCAATTTGTTTTGTGTTCCCAGACAGGTTCCCCTTTGAGCAGCAACCAGAGCATTCACCATCCACTTTGCTCTGTTCATCGCCATTCAATTGAGGTCCCAGACGCACTTCAAACACAGCTCTATAGGCAAAAACGCTCAATAAGAGAGAGACCAGCAGGTTGCCAAGAGATCAGTAAGATTCTTTAAGCAGTAGAATTAGCAAAGTCCTTAATGAGATCTCATCTTTCACAAAAATTCATTCATTATAGTAGCAAAAATTAGGTGAATCGCAAAAATACATTTGCCACACTATCGCATCCCAATTGGAACTAAAGCCTGTAAGCATAAACCCACTCGGCCTCTCCCTCTCAGCTGTGAGGCTGACTTTGGTTACAACTGGGGGAGAATATCAAATACTGAAATGTCTTCTTCATGTGGATTTGAAAACATTCTCGGTATTCATGATCACACCACAACTGATCCTCCTTCCTCAAATGCCGAGACAACTGTCCGTCTCCAGTGAGAGCACAGCCGTTAGAGCTTTCATCTTTACAAATGTGTCGTCGTGGATGTTTAAAACCTGCACAGTATCTTTCCCCAATAAATCAGCCTGACAGCTTTATGAATTCTCCAAAAGAAAAAAAAATAAAAATCACCTCTACAAAGTTCAGAATGTCAGAAAAGGAAAAGCTCTGAAACCATTGCCAACATATTTTTAAACCAAGCACATGCACGTGGCTCATGGAGTGTCCACTCCCATTGATCGATAACGCAGAGCCTCCCCTCGTGTTCAGCGGAGAGAGTCCTGGCAGGGATACCCCACCAGTGCACGCACACAGCCCTCACCTGGGGAAATCAAGCCTTGCTGACCCTGCCCTCACCACTTCTTTTATTGTTTATGCCTGAAGAGTGCCGAGGATCCCACTGACCATAAGTGCACTTTGTTCCTTCAGCGCTCAGAGTGCCCAGGTTAGGTTTTCTCAGTACCACCTTTATAAATCCAAAGGTCCTCCTTTTTCTGCTCAGAGCTAAATCAGATTTACAACAACTGTCAAAGCACAGGATGACAGATAAATTAATCTTCCCTTCATGAGTTTACATCTGAGGCATCTGGGCTGCTGATCTGGCCCTAACAAGCAGAGGGTCTCTACAAGCTGTCGGTTAAAGCTGATGCTTTCATGACTGGAGATGAATTATTCTGTCAGGAATAATTCTATTTATTCAGGAGTTAGAAGGTGGGGTTTTGGCTGCAGGAGAGGATGATTTCATGGGTTAAGGTCCCCTTGAAGTGTCTGCTTAGATCTTGTCCTGGACTTGACTATACCACACTTGGAATTTTTAGGACATTCACAGAGTAGGGAAAAGCCTTTTTCTTCCACAAAGTTAGGTTTCGCTGAAGTCCGACACCAGCAGAGCACCATTCTCTCTGTACAACAGCCAGTCATTAATCCCCTTCCTTCAGCTAAGGCTGAGTAGCCAGACATTTCACAACATTGCCTGCTACGAAACAACAGCCTGATACGAAACAACAGCCTGCTACGAAACAACAGCCTGCTGCAACCTGCCAGGATGGTTCCTGGGAGAATGTTTTTCAGCTGCAAGAGAGGAGACTGAGATGAGATCTTAGGGAAAAATGTTTTGCTGTGAGGGTGGGGAGGCCCTGGCCCAGGTTGCCCAGAGCAGTGGTGGCTGCCCCATCCCTGGAGGTGTTCCAGGCCAGGTTGGATGGGGCTTAGAGCCTCCTGACCCAGTGGGAGGTGTCCCTGCCCATGGCAGGGGGTGGAACTGAGTGGGCTTTGAGGTCACTTCCAACCCAACCCATTCCATGATCCTGTGACTCCTTGTGGAAAAAATCACTGTTTGGTGAAGGAAAAGAGATGCGTTCCAAGCCCAGCTGGCGCAGCAGAAACAACGAGAGTGCCCAAGCAAAGCAGCCAGGAAGAAGTTACCATGTATTCCAGCTCAGGTCAGCAACTTGCAGGGAAAATGAGGCCATTGAGGAGTCAATTGAGGATCTATAAACTAAACAAGAGGATAAGCTAGTGAATACTGAAAGAGACTGACTGACAAGCTCCAGTCTGATGTAAAAGATAAATTCCACAATGCATCTCCTGTGTATTTAATCGGTTCACTCAACAGTTAAAGACGTGACCACGCAATGGTATCTCATCATCACCTGACTGGTTTTCACCATTCAAACTATGGAATGTCACGCGGGAGACTGCGGAGAAGCAGTGGGCTGAGTCTTTTAAACAACCAGATAGCCAGGGCTCAGTGACACATTCCTCAGTCCAGCGAAGGACACGGATCCAAGCCAGGGCACCATCAGGTTGGTAAAAGAAGTCATTAAGTGGTAAAAGAAAAGAATCAATATATGAAATGGATTCATATCATGGAATGGGCTGGGTTGGAAGAGACCTTAAAGCCCACCCAGTCCCACCCCTGCCATGGGCAGGTACACCTCCCACTGGGTCAGGGGGCTCCAAGCTCCATCCAGCCTGGCCTGGAACACCTCCAGGGATGGGGCAGGGTGAATAAACTTTTCAAGGAATGACTTTCAAGAGTTTGAAAGTAATGAAGAAAAATTCAACTCTTCTCTCAGTAGATAACTCAGTTGTAGGCAAGAAAGAGCTCATTTTCAGTAAGAACCGAGAGGACCTATTGAAATGCATGGAAAAGGAGGACATCTAGAAGAATCTCAGTTTTATTATTGCTATTTGATTCAGCACATTTATGCTCCTTCCTGAAGCACTAGCCTTCTTCACACAAGCTTTTCTTCTTAGGATGACAATACCCTTTTGGTTATATTTGCTTGTACACATACATTCATCATTAAAATGTCACTATTGCTCTTTTATTATGCAGAAAAGAGAATATTCTTGAAAAGGCTTGAAAAACACCCAGAAGCTGATCTATGTTAAAATTATCACTCCTCTAAGAAGACATCTCATCTTCCTTCTCACACTGTCATTATCAGCCATGAAATGCGCAAAGGACTCTACCCTAAGATTGTGTCCTCCCTTGAAGTTTACTTAGCACTTGCACCCTTCGTTGCACAATGTTTCCTCAAACCTCTCTTCTGTCTTTTGAAGGGACGGCAGGGCTGGGGGAGAGTGGATTCCACAGGATTTAAAAGTAACAAACATTAACTTTGCAGAGAACAAATCTCTTTCTTAGGCTAGACTACTTTAATCACAAGACAATCTTAAAATTCTTAAAATTTAAAATGGAAATGTGTATTTAAACCAGAATTCATTTTATATTAAGCACCGCTTACAACTCCAATTGACCTAGATCATCCCATCTTACTATCCAAAGCCCACGTGTATTTGCAGTTCTAGGAATTCAGTCGTCCCAGATGTCTGGTTTTCTGTTATCACTTCAAGAGATTTTGGCAAAAGTATGCACAGTAGCAGGACAATACAATTTGAAAACCTCTCTTCCATTTAGAGACAAGCGTTAAAAAATTAGCACTTGGGTGCTGTACAGCTGATCAACCTGCCTTTGCAAAAACAAGTCTCCTGCCACTCAAATCAGACCTCTAAAATTCAGCTTGCCTCTAAATGCACCAGATAAAAGAATTTTGTTCTTCTGAAGGTTTAAGTATAAGTCAATGTAAAAATCAAAAGGACCATTCCTTTAGGATTAGCGTCAATACAAGTTAACACTTAAATACCCACAAAGTACATTATAGTGGATTTTAGCAAAAAACATGCATGTCCCTGATTATTTTTAATATAACTTCTAGTCAGCAGAGAAAGCTAATGCAAGATCTATAAGATGTTAAGGAAAGAGAGATCAGTCTGTGGTATTTATGACTTTAGTCATTCTTTCTCAAAACAACAGATGAAATAAAATGTATGACATTCCCAAAGAGGGAGTTTCTACTGTAATTCATCTTAAAATGCAATGTTCTGTCATCTCCAGTAACACTTACTGAAAGCAACCATCAATACTTTTTGTCAAAAACCTGCACCGTGTAAAATGTTCCATCAATCTCTATTTACATAAAACAAAAAACTTTCAGCGTGGTTCTAAAGCAGAACCATTCAGATTCTCTGTCTTCCATTTTCATGCTCTGTTGAAAAATTATTTTGACTGACACAAAAAAAAACCCCAAAGCTTGACAATTTATGGTAAGAGTTCTTTTTAAAATACAAAGCAAAACCATGTAGATTTGTTCCTTTCTATTGATCAGCTATGCAAAATGAGGCATCTTTTGGTTTATTTTGAACCATATCCAGCTTTCCTCCTATGTATAAACAGTCTAAATATTCTAACTTAATAACTGGTGAAAAATTTTGCAAAGTAAGGCATTTAATATAGTTCACTTAATCGTGTTCCTGCATCCCCTATGCTTTTCCAGACATATAAAAAGCACTTAGAGTCACCATCCTGTAATTTTACTCACACGACCAGTACCATAAATTTCAATCACAACTAAATCACAGGGAGAAGAATATATGTGTAGTCAATGCTTTTGGGTTTAGGGGCACAGTTTTCTAATCCTCATATTGCATTCACAGTGTTTCTAAGCTATTAGGCACAGGCAGATCAATACCCAAACAGTTAAAGAGCACGGAGGGAAACTACAGCAGAAATACACAGCCACAAAGTAGTCATGCATTTTCCGAGTTCACAATCCTGTTAACCGGCCACTTCCAGAAATGGATCGGTTGACTTGAAAAGGGGAATGAGGAGTGCTTTCCAAATGCGTTCCTCTAGCATTTCCTCGAGAAAAGAAGCATCCTTTCACTTTATTACTTTCTCAGATGGAACTGTGCACCACCCAATGTAATTTAACCATGGCTTTAGGCCTGGGAGAACCAAGATGGGGCCAGGCGATGGAAGAGATCACCCAAACTCAACTGCTGGCCTCCAGAAGAACCAAACTGCACAGGATGTGGGTCCTTCCAAGGTACACAAATGGACACAACCACCACACAAAATTTCCTTCTCAGTAAAATATCCAATTGATAATTTCCCATGCTTTACCTACCCTTTCTACACCTATTTGCATACATTCTAATCAATGGTCATCAGTTTGCAATTCTTAATTTTAAAAGAGAAGAAGAAATAAATGCGGTTTTTCTCTTTTGTGAGAGCACTTACCCAGCTAATCACTAAGGAGAGTTTCAACTGCCAATAGTTTCAAGGCTTCTATTCCTATTTTTTAGTCTATCAGCAGATCCTTTGCTGCTTAAAAACACTTTCAATAACTTCCTGCCATTTTGCAGCTCTTTAAGAGCTTTAAAACATGCAAATGCTCTGAAAACAAGTTATTGTGGAGGTTATTCCACACAGCTCAGAAAACATTGCAGAAATGCAATGTAGACAGCTTCTCAGTGTTTCTGAACTGTAGATAACACAGAGGCCACAAACGAAGTAAACAAATTCTACAGAAAAGACATAAAAAAATACTTCTCAATAAAATAATACTGAAGGAAGAAAATAATCTAAAAAAGGGAGGCCTACATTTAGTAAGGATCTCTCACTTTAAAATAATTAGAAGATAATGAATAGCCTAAATAACTGTATTAAAATTAAACTGAAGATATACATTGTAAAAATTTCTATTTTTCATATTTCTTACTCTGGACAGTCAGCAAGACCTTAGTGAGCCACCTTCCCCACTCACAGAGTTTCACCCCCACTGTAGAGAGAGGGGGGAAAAAAATTAAAATTCTTGCCAAATCCCACCATATACACCAGCTAAAAATTTTCTTTTGCATACTGCTGTCTTTTTTTATTATTCTGGTAAACAGTTTCTGTTTGACAGCTGTGAAAACCAAATGAATAAAATTAATTTTGTCCTCCCATGTGAGGACAGGCTGAGAGAGCAGGCGTTGTTCAGCCTGGGGATGGCTGCGGGGAGACCTTAGAGCAGCCTCCCAGGGCTGGAAGGGGAAAGCTGGGGAGGGGCTCTTGATCAGGCAGTGCTGGGATAGGACAAGGGGGAATGGTTTTCAGCTGCAAGAGGGGAGATTGAGATGAGACCTTAGGAAGAAATGTTTTGCTGTGAGGGTGGGGAGGCCCTGGCCCAGGTTGCCTAGAGCAGTGGTGGCTGCCCCATCCCTGGAGGTGTTGAAGGTGTTGGATGGGGCTTGGAACCCCGTGATCCAGTGGGAGGTGTCCCTGCCCATGGCAGGGGGTGGCACTGGATGGGCTTTGAGGTCCCTTCCAACCCAAACCATTCTGTGATTCTATGATTTTTAAAAAACCCAACCAGTTTTCTGCAAGCTCTCCCATTAGTAGAGCCTTTGTTCTGCAAAACCTGCATTTGACTCCTTCTGCTTTATGTGTATTTTATTTATAAATTACTAATGTTTTTCCTAGGGCAAAATGGCTGAAATAATATCTACACCAAACCATATCCCTGTCATCCAAAGGAAAAAGCCCACAGTACAAATTGACTCAATGAGGGGGAGCTATTAGCAATGAATACACAAGCAATGCTCAATTCTGCACAATCATCATTACCTCCACAGCTGAACGCTTAACGTGCTGCCTCCTCCAATAGTTACAGAGGGGCTGTCTACATAATTTTATAGACAGTCAAGAGAAATAAGAGTATGATGTATGGGCAGTGAGATTTTGAAATGCTGTATTCCCTCTCTTTCGTATAAAATAGCGTCCAGTTACACAAAAACCTAATAGGAAGATCGCCAGGCATACCTTCCTGTTTACAAATCATGTAAAACACAAAACCAGCTCCGGTATAAATTTATCCTATTAAGTGAATCTAGTAATCTTTTGATTACAGCAGACATATTTGGCCAAGGAACTACAGATTTTCAAGCTATTCAATAGACAGATACAATGCCTCCCAATCATTATTACATGACAGAAACAGCGGATGAACAAGAGCAAACAGCACTAGTACAGACATTTCTCTTTCCTATCAACACTTAACACGCCAGGAAAATAAAGAGTCAGCTTCAATCATAGAACCATGGAATGGTTTGGGTTGGAGGAACCTCAAAGCCCATCCAGTGCCAACCCTGCCATGGGCAGGGACACCTCCCACTGGATCAGGGGGCTCCAAGCCCCATCCAACCTGGCCTTGAACACCTCCAGAGATGGGGCAGCCACCACTGCTCTGTGCAACCTGGGCCAGGGCCTTCCCACCCTCACAGGAGAACATTTCTCCCTAAGATCTCATCTCAATCTCCCCTCTTTCTTGATTTATTCTGGCCAAGGCTTAAGCCCAGCAGTTCCCTCCAAGATGAAGGGCTTCAACTCCAGCACATGCTAACAATACCCGCCAGGAAAAAGCAAGAGCTCCAAGAAGTAAAGAAGCAGAACAAGACACCTTAGAGATAAAGATCCCTAAAACTCAAGACAGAATTCTCCTAAGGACTGGGCAAAGCCCAGATGAAAGATTCACCGTACATCAGGTCTGTTCTTCAGTTTGGATTAAATCCTGCTGTTTCCTTCCCCTAACTCACACAAGAATGCAATAAACCGCAAGGTGCCCAATCCATTCCCTGGAATAACCTCCCAGAGTCATTTCTGGTCTACCCCCTTTATCCAACAGATGCTCTCGCGCAATTTTACGAACACGGCACCACACTCAATCATCCTGGCAACATGAAGAAGCGCAATGTGAACTGGCTAAGTGTCAGCAGAAAAACGATGGGGCGACTATAGGCAGAGAAGAAAAGGTGAGGGAACAAAGAGAAAGCTGGAAGCAAAAGACTCCTTTTGGAGAGTGGCTCTCAGCTGCTAGAGTAGCTACTCCAGAGGTGTAAGCAGGGACAGACTCTTTACTCAGTTCTGACCGCTCTAACAGATGCATCTTCATTGCAGAATTAACAAAGCTCTTGAGCCACCATCGCTAATCCAGTTCTGCTTTCACCACTCTGGTTAACACACTGACCTGCTAGGTGGGACAAGGGCTTTCAAAAGAGTACTGGGGTCTCCTTGGTGTTTTCCAGTCTCCCACCCAATGCCTTCAGAAATAATCCGTCAGCAGACCCACTGGAATGGAAGTGGAACAGGACTCTGTCCCCAGGAGCCAAGAATCAAAGGACACATCTTCCAGCACATGCAGGGAGCAGTTGGTGCGTCACCAGTGGGGGCACAGCAATTAAAACAGGACAGTTTGGTTGGTCTCAAAAAAATCAGGTTAATCCCAATCATTCAGGCTGACCTTGCAGGGAAAGCCTACTGAATAAAGGTTGTTTTTTTCTAATGCATCAGAATTTTACATTCAACCGTACAACAAAATTAACAATTCATTTCCAGTGGGAAAATGTTTACAGCAAAAGAGGGTGGGAGAAGCACTGTTTACTTGCCCAAAGTCTAAACATCATTCAAGTGAGATTTTTACCAGAGCTCTAAGAATCTGGGGTCTGTAGTGGCCAGACAGTAAACTGAGCTGGGGGTAGGGGGAAAGGGAACTGTACACAGTTTAAGTAAAAATAACAACTGGCTTTGCCCTCACTGAACAAGGGATCACTGAAAGTACACTGAATTTTTCAAGTGATGAGGTGAGGGTGGTGCGGCCCTGGCCCAGGTTGCCCAGAGCAGTGGTGGCTGCCCCATCCCTGGAGGTGTTCCAGGCCAGGTTGGATGGGGCTTGGAGCCCCCTGATCCAGTGGGAGGTGTCCCTGCCCATGGCAGGGGGTGGCACTGGATGGGCTTTGAGGTCACTTTCAACCCAAACCAATCTAGGATTCTATTCTATGTACATTATTGAGAATTACCTGAGCCAGTGCAGGATTGCTAATTTCTGCTTTAAAGCAAAATAAATACAACCAGGAACCTGAGGCACTGGCAAACTTAAACAAAAAAGGCACACACAGAGCACTTCCAAAATACAAATATCCATCATTCTTTTGTCCTGGTCCTGTCACTGTCCAGGGGCCAGCACAAAAATACAAGATGAAAACCATTCATTTTAGGCATCATGCAAAAATAATCCAAATCAACTGCCTGCAATCTCCCTAAAACAAAAAGTGAGCAAGACTGATCAATGACTTTTAATTAAAATGATGAAGAACGGCCGCTGAATTTGCTTAAGGGAAGCCGGGGAGCCCCGCACACACTGCATTGCGCTCTGCTATCTCAAGTTAGAAGACAGCACAGATAAAGGAACTGGCGACAAGAAATTTTAAGATGCATCCCAGGTGGCCAGAGAAATAACAGAATTTCAAAAATTCAGAGACCAAGCCTACTCCAATGGTAGAATTCCACTTAACATTTCCCAAATTAAAAGTGCTTCCAATAATAACAGCAGCCTAAAAGCCTGCATTAGCGAGGCCTCGCTCCTTCCGACCACTCCAACAGGCATACAGCACACTGTAAGAATTCAATTTGGAAACCATCATCTCAAGCACAGAGGAGAACAGGAAAGTCATATTGCTATAATGCTTAGATTATCAATCATCTTGACAGTTTATTGGCTTTATCACCACACATACCATTAAAATGATGTCTGGCCTAGAATGTCAGGAGGCAAACATTAAACAGACCAGGATTAAAAAGCAGATCCCAAACAGCACTCCAGTAAAGTTTCCCTTCCACTCTGAAATTAGTTGGAGCTGACTAAAGGACTGGCGCTAGACTTTGAAGAAATACACAGCCTAAAAGGCGCGGAGTCGACGCAGACTTGACAAGCTGATAGGTAATGTCATGTTATGGCAACGCGAAAGCTCCTAAGGTTGATTTATCACATACTGCGCGCAACAGAATGATGCTAATGGCGGGGGGGGGAAGGCAAAACAACAACAGCGTAATTTGCTGCTGCTTAAGAGCCCAGGGCTCGCATCAAAAGGGCCAAATGAACCCCTTGAAGTCAAGCAGCAACACTTGGCTTATCAATTTTGTAATTATCAAAACACACACATAAACCTTTTTTTAATACTAAAGTAATTTTACAGATTAGGAAAATCTAACAGTGACAGAATATATTCATAATTCAATAGTAGCAGATAATAAGGGCAATACAAAACCTGAATTTTTAAAGCACAGCTTTGTGTGTCAGCAATTAAAACTGTGCAGCAACAGGGTGCAGCTGAGAACTGTGTCATTTGTTCAGGACCGTGTGCTCAAGGACATGTGGGCAGGCAGTTACAGCCAATTAAACACAACTTCCCTTTTCCCCAGCCCCCATCGCTGAAAAAGCTGACATTCCTAAATATTATTTTAGTTCCTCTTTCCTTCTCTTGTTTATCTCCCTTTCCTGCCCAAAATGTATTGACAAATGGTGTTATCCTCCTTAATTTATTTAGAATAAATATGTCAATTTTATATTACAAATAAACTAACGACACGTCCAATTGAGAGCATCAGTCAACTAACTGACCCACTGCATTTGCTGAAAATAAACTGTTTATGTGCTTTCCCACGTCAGTCAAAACTAACATGCGTAAACTCACCTCCGTTTAAGCAGATTAATACAATAGCAGCTACAGCC
Source organism: Neomorphus geoffroyi (assembly GCA_033558235.1). Classification (NCBI taxonomy): domain Eukaryota; kingdom Metazoa; phylum Chordata; class Aves; order Cuculiformes; family Neomorphidae; genus Neomorphus; species Neomorphus geoffroyi. The sequence continues at coordinate 37,656,537 of JAUMJM010000016.1, forward strand.
TGCTCTACCGATGTCCATCTCATCATAGATGTGGCTTGAAGGAGTGGTTCTGTCTCCGAGGAAGGACTTGGGAGGGTTGGTGTATGTCAAACATGGATAGATCTTTGTTGCATAAGCGTTAAAGTAAGTAAGACTCAACTCTGTAATTATGATTTCACAGTCCACACTTACTCATGTTTTGAGGGATTGAAGCAGTGTTTTTCAGTACATGTTGTCATTTTGAAATTAAGGCAGCTAAGTGAAATCCGAACTTAACCGAAAGTGCTGACTTAATACTTGATAAACGGTGGCAGGAATTTGTAGCAAAAATCACTGTTTTATTCTTAACTGTGACGTTTACTGTATATCAGTTTACACAAGAACTTCAGCAAGGTCAGAGCCACAGAAGACGACTCTCAGTTGAATTTTAAAATAGAGGCAGAGATATCTAGAACTGTCATCTGGCAAAACTCCAAACTCAGGCAGTATCAGAATCAAGAGTAGAGACGAAGACGACCAAATATATCTCCAAAGATCTGAACACTCCTCAGACAGCTGAAGAGGATGAACCTCTCTCTCCAGCCTCTGAATGACCTAAGTGGGAGTCCTAATTGACCAAAAAGGATATTCAGAATTAGAAACTTAGCGAGCAATCTCTTTCTTGCCTCCATCACGTGGATGCCGTGGAGTAAGGCTTGGGAGTGATCTGACCACAGAAGCATCTCCAGCAAAGGGAAGGTCAGGTTCTAACCATGCTGTGCAAAGGTCAAGAATACAGGAAGGGGGCCTCAGAAAACTGCAGATTACCAGAAAATACACACAGACACAAACTGTCCCTCCCCACAAGTTTGTTTCTTTGCGTTGTGCTAGTTCTATGCATTTATTTGGAGGAGAGCTGGGGGGAGCAAACACAAAAGAAAAAGGTGGAGAAAGAAAACACACACACCCCTCCTCTAACTGTTACTCTCTTATAGAATCACAGAATTAAGGTTTGAAAATACCTCTACATCACCCAGTCCAACCCCCCTGTGCTACTAAACCATGTCCTGAAGCACCACATCTACATGCTTTTTGACCCCTCCATGGATGGAGACTCCCCGACTGCCCTGGGCAGCCTTCACCACTCTCTCAGTAAAGGATCTTTCCTAATATCCAATCTAAACCTCCGCTGGTGCAACCTGAGGTCAAAGTTAGTGAGGAGAAAAAGAACAATCTTCTCCAGGAGCAGACGAACCCCTACCAAAAAGGAGTACCAAGATCAGCATCCTGCACAGACAACACTTGCCCTTGCTTCAGAAGTCTCCACTTCTTCCACATCTGCCCACACAAACAGCGCTTGTGGCAACCAAGTGTTACAGCAAAAACCAAGATATGAAGCAGAGAGAGCAATTCCATTTTACACCGCTACAGGGTTCAGTATCAGATTGCTCCATGAGCTTTACTTCTCATGCCACGACTGCTGGACCCAGCAGCTCCCCAAGGACCCAGGCCTCGCTAGCAGTTAATGACGCATTAGACAGCCACCTTGATGCAAACCAGAAGGTGGCTAATGCTCTAACAAAGTGGTCCTAAACTACACTAACAGACAACATTCAGGGATTACAGACACTAAAAACCAGTAGTCATAGTTAATAACTGTAATATTTCATTTAAAAGGCTAGAAATAATGCATACCAGACACCCAAACAACTACAGATGACCGCACTGGTGTTAGAAAAGTTGCAATATAACACTGAAAGAAAATAAGCTGCCCACCTGCTGCAGCAGAATGACTATATCTTCTCAGCATAAACTCTTCCTAGCTGTTTCACCATCACAGGCACAGAAAAAAATGATGAAGAGCAGAAATTCAAGGCAAGTAGCTAGCAGTGTTATTACCAGGCACAGAAAACAAGCCAGATCTCCAAGAGTAGCAAGAAGACTTCTGCTCTGTCCTATGCACTTCCCTGAAGAGCAGCACACCAGCAGCTGTGTCAGAAGACAAACCACTAGCTAGCAGAGCATAACCTGCTTTTACGACAGAACAAGTTGTACCATCTAAACGTACACTTTAAAATACACAGCAAACTTTTCATGCTTTAACTCTAAACCATAGTCACTTCATTGTCCGTTCGTGCCCCTTGCAATTAATTTACATACCTGGAACCAGAATGTTAAAAAACCCCTATAGTCTTACTTTAAATATGAAAATCAATTTTATTAGCATAAAATAATGTAGCATGATGTGGGCAGTGCTTTTAGACCAGTATCGACAACATGGTAAAAAAGTAAAACACTTTAAACTACAAAGCTACCTCTAATATACTGCTATTGTAAAAAGTCTATATGGAAGCAAGAAAAACAAGGCAAAAAATAATCCATTTTTTTAATTGAGGCTAAAAATTCATTAGATAAAACTTAAATTCAGTATTAATGATATGAAACAGAAATGTTCAGAAAGCTTTGTATTGTGATAAATGAATGGTAGACCGTGAGCGCTGGCACCCCTTTATCAGGATCAGGGTATCAGATTGTATTTCTGTTCTATTGTGTAGATAGAGTGAACCAGCTACACCGACAGCATTTAAGAAATGAGCCAAATAAAGAAAAATTTCTCGGAATGAAAGAGTGGAAGTGTGATTTCCACAAAAGTTCTGTAAAGTACTATTATACTGGCAATATATTTTGCCTTTGGCAAGGTGCCATACACCCAGAGAAACACGGCGCCTATAAAAAGGCTGTGACGTGGCGCAGAAGAGGGGTTTAACACACCCTAAAACACACAGACGGCAACGACCAAGATATTCCCATTCTGGAAGAATGCTCTTGTAGCTCTGCAAGAATTGTAGTCCATTTCGTCGCTGAAGGTTTAGATGAATTAATTTTGTTTCTTTGGTTGTTTAGAACTTTCAATTGGTTGTTGCTTTTGAAAGGTGGACAAAACGAGTACAGACAAAGTGACTCCTAGTTAAAAAGCCTCAAAACCCTCTGCCATAGGAGGCACTAAAACTGTAAATGGAATGTAACTCACTATTAATGACTGACTTGCCCTAAGGCACAAGAAGTTGGGAAAAGGCCCATACAAGACGCTTTTGGTGCAACCAGCACAGTACACATCACAAATTTCCTTGCATGCTTTTCTGTGATGACATTCACAATTGCAACAAAGTATGCACCACAAACACCTCACAAGCAGACCATGGAGCCAATAAGGCTGGAAAAGACCTCTAAGATCACCCAGTCCAACCATCAGCCCAACATCACGGTGCCTACTCCACCGTGTCCCAAAGCGCTCTATCTACACACTTTCTAACTCCTCCAGGGATGGAGACTCCACTCCTGCCCTGGGCAGTCTCTGCCAGGGCTTCACCTCTCTTTTGGTACAGAAATTTTTCCTAATACCCAATCTAAACCTCCCCTGGTGCAATGTGAGGCCAAGAAAGGCTGTTAGTGGCCTAGCAATTTCTAATAACACAGTATTAAAGTAAAGTTGATGCTGTAGGAATCTAGCAATGCATGTATATTTGTAACTGTTGAACAACAAGCCGGGATGCACTGCTCAGCACAATAACAAAGCAATTCTGGCCCAAATACAACTTATTTGTCACAAACAGAAAGCTATTGTTATCCTCACTTTCCCAATAATTTGTCAAACTCTTCTTGACAGATTTGACTCTTGGCAGACAAGACTGTTCTTGACTCATCATGAATCTCCCACTAAATACTCTCCCCAAAAAGTGTGGCAAGAGCAAGGCCACTACCCTTATGGTTTGAAGATGTTTCAAGGCCTTAGTCACTACGTCTTCACTCGAGGTTAAAGCTCATTCTCTGCAAACCTAGAACACAGCTTTCAGTTTAGTCTGTGTTCTCCAGAACCAACCTAGGCTCCACATCCCTTTGTGGAACAAATCAGCGGTCATGAAGCGGGGACTTCTGGGGGATTCACTTTTAAAATCGCACCGCTGCTTTGAACAGAAACACCAACACAGATGTGACCTCAGTTATGTCCAACATACCCAAGGGAAAATGAAGAGCAGCAGTCCCAGCACACCACGGGAAGGCAGCAGAACAGCCCGCTGAAACAACACACGGTTAAAGTTTACCACCTACACCCTACAAAGAGTGTTTACAGCTTCAAACCAGACCCCTTAACTCCTAGTCCTGGAGAATCCCTAGCCTCTCCTTCCAGGTGATGTCCTTTCACACCCAACTGCTTATGCGCAATTACAACACCCAATTTCCAGGATCCAGAGCGCTCAGGGAGCAACAGGACACCAAACTGTCTTCTCCAACCACTCCCAGGGACACTTGTTGCGATAAACCACTCTATGCACACTTGAAACACCCAGCCAGTAACTGCATCCCACTTCAGAGTGCGAAAAGACACACGGATTTTTTTCAAACACGGCATATTCCTGGAAGAATATTCTTCTTTGATTTAGGAAATTAATTAATAATTAACCTTCTCAGCAGCCTACAGCCTCAATGGTATTTGTGGGACTGATAATTCTCCTACCCATCAATGCAAATCACTGTGAACTTCAGACATACTACGAGAAATACAGTGGTATTAATTTCTGGGGGAAGATTTTGATCTTTTTCGAGCAGTTTAAGACACTGCTGTACATTTTGCATGGAAGTCTTACACAGAAGTAGAAATGCTTATCATTTCAGAAGCCTGTATAAACTACTACTGTAACAATCACATTCATAAATGGTCACCCAAACTGCCTTTATTGCTTTCATACTGTAAGACCATATATCATTTAAATTCTTAGAATGTAAATCACACCTTTACAGTAAGGTATACTTAACAGACTTTCTATTTACAGTACATAATGCAAAGAAAAATGCCTCTAAATCAGCAACAATTAATAGCTCTGTACCAGCCGTAAAATTCAATAAATATTTTGAGATCAATGAGTGTGTGGTCAAAATAAAGATTCAGCAACACAAGCACCTACGGTTTTTCAGTGACTGCAGGGACGCTGCAGACAACGTTTTTTGCCGAACTCCAATATGCAAAGAGGTCCAAATTCCATGTTTGCTAAGGCTGCTTTTCTGAAGCAACAATTCCTCAGTCAACTAAAACGTCCCTCTTATCTGGTGTTGATTTCTCCTGAACAATAAATGGAGCAGAGTCTGGAATTGAATTCAGATGTGTCCCAGGGCTGCCTCTATCTTCTACAGCTTCATTTGTAAGTTGAGAGGAGCATCTCATTTGGTTCCGAACACTGAATTACTATGAACACTTAGTCACAGAGCTAAAAATAAAATTAAAAATAATTAAAAACAAGCGAACAAACAAAAAACCCCACAACCTAGCTCTGTTATACCTTACAACTCAGTCTTCTGTTTACCATCTTCAACCAGAAGCTGGCTGCTGCTACGACCTTTCTGAAGATGAAGAACCATGGGATTGGATAACAGATGTGGCAACCATACAGGTGCTCAAAGACATTAACAGTAGCTGCCAAAATGTTCCTCCAATTTGAATAATTTCTTTTCAGACATCAAAAACATCAGCACAAAATACCAAAAAGCTCCTTCCAAACTAACAATGTTGCAACTCCTAAGAACCTAAGGGGAAAACACTTTTATTTATCCTCAATCATGAAAACAGTTCAACTTGGGATGAGGGGGGAAGAAGTGGGAGAGCAGAGAGAAAAGGGAAGCGAAGGTAGTTGCTGAATTTTAGAAAGATAACGCATCCATTGTATTTCAAAAGCCAAAATGTTTCAGTGCACATCTCAAACTACTCAAAAAAAATGGGAAAGAAAAACAGAAAATCCAAATCGGATTCAGAACGAGACACCATCAGCAACATCTCACTACTAACTTCGGAGACACCACGCAGCTGAGTTTCTTCATCTCAAAACCTGGCTCTCACTCCAATCCACCTCCTTCTAGCCCCCACACCCACGTACACACACATCCCCCATCCCTTAGGACAGAGTACTCACACCGATTTCTTCCTGCCAAAGACAGTCACATCCCACTTCCACCGAAGTTCAACAAAACAAAACCACCTTTTACTGGTTCCACTAAAGAAATGCCAAGGTCTAAAGTTACTGAGATCTCTTACATACGACAGGTGTGACATTCTTAAAAGCAGTTGCCTACTGACAGGAGAGGCAGGATTTAACCAGAAGCAGCATCTCTTCGCAACATCTCTTTTGCATATACAATGAAATTATGGAAAGTTGGGGCCCTGGAACAAGAGCTTCTGAGGACACTTTATTCAAGTTAGCATTCCCCAGTAGGCTTTGGTTCAGAAAACAAAGTACTGTATAGAGATGACACACCTTTCCTCATTTTCCATGCCAAAAAAACAATATGGAATTAGAAAATCGAGCTTTATTTCACAGAGGCCATGGAAAGCAGTGTCCTTTTCATAGAAGCACAAAGCCTGCAGACATCCATAATATTTTTTCAATGAGCATTGCTCAATAAATGTTGCAACCCTGAAGCTTTTAATGTATTAAAGTGATGATATCATCAGTGAAAGGCACTTCAACAGAGCATGAGAGTAACAATTTTCTTTTTTCAAACTCAAAACAGTAACAAAGTTGATTAAATGCACTTTCTACTAAAATCTTTGCAGTATGTGCATTTACAGGCAAAAAGTAGCAAACAATATACAAAATGCTGAAATAACAAAAAAGCCCCCATGAACTAATATCACACAACAAACATTGTATTTAGGTTTCAAGAGATACGTGCTATAAAAGCGTAAATTCTAAGTTAATAAGTAGAAATACTAAATAATAAATATTTGGAAGATACAATATTTCCAGTTATTGTACTCAAAAGCTAAAAAATGTATTCAGTTCCACACACAGAGCTGCTCTGAAAGCCACCTTGAATACATTGCCTTTGTTTGTTTAGGTTATGCACAAATAAATATTGGGATGACAGTTAAAGACACCTCCTTGAAGTAGTTTACCCAATACATTTGGAAAGCGAATGAGGAGGAGGAGGAATAAGAAAGTCTGGCTGCATAAGATTCTCTTTGTTGCCTGCTTGTTAAGGAATCCTTCTGGCACAACTGAGGGGATTATGAATTCACATGTGAATTTATCCCCTATTAAACTTTTACTAAAAGGGTCAGTTAGCAGGAATGATAAAGCTCAGGCACACCAGTCACATGCTGGCAGAGCATCTGGGACCAGCTCTGCTCAGGCACAGCCCCGCTTTACAGCTTTAGCAGCAAGAGGAAGCGATGCGGGAGGGTGGCAAACCGCCCATTTCTGAAAAGATCTGAAATAGTGCACAGTACAGTTTCACATCAGACAAAGGCAGCGTGACTTCAGGTCACGCTTGGTGTTTTTTTAAAGAGAGCACTAAAAAGACAGCCCAGGCTAAAATCTCCCATCTCTGTGGGTTTGCATTACTCCCCTAAGACCCGGCTACTCAGATATTCTTCTTCTCCACCACAAGAACTCCTTCGGTTAGGCACCTCAGCTTCCAAGCAGTGCTCCTGAACTAACAGGTCTATCACCACTGTACCGTTGGTAGAAAAATTACGCAGTGACCTCACTGATACTGAAGCCTGGCCACAATTTATATTTACAGATCACATAAATACTGCATACTTTCTGGCATTCAATTATCATAGAATCACAGAACAGTTTGGGCTGAAAGGGACCCCAAAGCCCATCCAGTGCCATCCCCTGCCATGGGCAGGGACACCTCCCACTGGATCAGGGGGCTCCAAGCCCCATCCAACCTGGCCTTGAACACCTCCAGGGATGGGGCAGCCACCGCTGCTCTGGGAAACCTGGGCCAGGGCCTCCCCACCCTCACAGCAAAACATTTCTCCCTAAGATCTCATCTCCACCTCCCGTCTTTCAGGTGAAAACTGTTCCCCCTTGTCCTTTCCCTGCACTCCCTGATCCAGAGCCCCTCTCCAGCTCATGTCATATATATTCAAATCACTTTTAGGTAGAAGAGGACAGGTTTTTGGATTAAACCTGCTTTCCGCTCACTTCGTGCTCACAATAACCTCCTATTCTATAGTTACTCATCCAGTTTTCCTGCCCATCGTGGTCTGATCAGGAGCGTTCCTGAAGAAGGCTGGTTTACGCCACTGGTCAGTTTTAGTCTGCAGCACAATGTACAGAGCACCCGTTTCCATTCCCTGCATGGACAAATATTCCAGCAGTGCTGTCAAACATTTGTCTGCACAAGTTTAGACTTCACTTTAGCACCAGTTTTACCATCATTCAAATTGCTTCCACTGTTAATGGAAAGAAAAAAATGAACTTAATTACAACCAAACCAGGTAATTATTTAAAAAACATTTTGTGGTTTCATATTGAATAGGAAGGGTTTGTCTTACGTTTCAACACCTCAGTTGTATTTTTCTAACTCTTGTTTTTAATCCCTTTCACATGCTCAATTTGCCCGTGCTATTGATGCAGCTACAGTTCCTTATGATGCGATTGCACTGCATGGCTTCACATACAAAAACAACCAAAGCTTGGAACATTCCAACACCTGCAAAATAATCGTTAATTACTGCCTTGACTCAGATTATAAGCTAAGTAAAGAAGGACAACAAACATGTGCCATGCAAATATCCTTGCACAACAGGATTTAAACATGTGAAAATACTTTTAAAAACAAGCACTGATTTAGAATAATTTTCTGCTCTATAAGATGGGGCTCGAACAATTTATATTGTTTTAAAGAAGGAAGATCTGCAATCTGGAACACGATGTAATTTTGCCATCAACCAATCATCAGCTAACAATATTTGTGTAACATGATGAGGAATATAACTCATGATTGCCTTCGCATCTCCCAGGCACTCCTCAGTCGCTGCTTTTTTTCCCTGCGCATAAAGTAAGTCTATAGCCATTGAAATAATTTAAATTTCTTCTTTTAAAACAAATAAATAAAGCAAGCTTTCCAATATACAGTTTGGAGAATTTTTGTTTGTTGCCTCTTTTTTTTCCCTCTATTATATTTAGAAAGAAGAGCACAATGACGAAAAGTAAGTGGGTTTGCCATCAAAAGCCTTCACTGTTCTGCCACACAAACACCTGTCAGTGGGAAAAGTCTTCAACTTCTTCCCTTCTCTTTGCTAGGAAGCAAATGCGCATAAAGCTTTCAGACTCTTTTCCTCCAGTGTTTTGAAGTACCTTTCAGTTCACATGAAGGGTAACAATTGCAAAGAGGCAGAAGAGAAGGGAGAACTGGCACAACGGGAAGACTGAGGAGCAGTGAAAGCCTCCTCGCTTATTGCTACTCCTTTGTTGAGCGCTCTTGTGGCACACCCGCAGCCAAAATGGTATCAAAAAATCAGGAAAAACATTTCAAAAGTTTAATTCCTAACATTGCAAAAGTTTCATTCCTAATGTAAATGTCTTTCCCTGTGTTTATCTTCTCCCCAATGACTTTACACAATAACAACACGAGAGCATCGTACATTTAACAACGAGCTACACTATTGCGTACCTGTTATATAAAATTCCAATTTACAGTTTACACAGGAATGTCTTGCATCACAACAGTTATGCCTAATTATCTTAATCAATATATATATATTTTACATATTATGGAGGTTTTTATTATTTTTCTATATATTTATAGTAGATTAAAGAGGTTTCATAGTTAACAATCGCTACTGAAACACGAACCAACATTTTTAGAAAGTGTTCGAAAAATCTAACAATATAAATAAATATATTTTATATATCATGTGGGGTTTTTATTTTTCTGTATATTTATAGCAGATTCGAGAGGCTTCACCGTTAGCAGAACCACTACTGAAACAGGAACTAAGATTTTTAGGAAGTGTATGAAAACATCTACCAGTACATATAAATATATGTTATATATTGGGGGGAGGATATTTTTCTATATATTTATAGTAGATTAAAGAGTTTTCATTGTTAACATAATCACTACTGAAACAAGAACCAATATTTTTAGAAAGCATATGAAAAATAGACCAGATTATTCTTAAATCACCGTTGCCAGCAGCCACATAATTGGAATTAAGCTTGCTAATTCCATAAGAATAAAATCCAAAATATCAGTACATTTCACTGACACAAAGTTAGATCTTTACGCTATCAAGCAGGCAATCTCGTGACAACAAAGCCCATCCTTCTTGTGGATTAGCAACCCCTCACTTTCATCTGCTGAAGCAGTTCTTCGTCCGACACCCAGCGCTCACCCTCCCCATCAATCCAGGGATACCTTTCCTCTGAAACAATTACACTTGAGGAATTTTGAACTCCTGGTTCAGACTAATCCATCTCACAACAGAAGCACCTTTCAGGCTTCCATTTGACACGAGTCCATCGTTCATCATCTGCCGGTGCATATGCTTTTTGCTGACAGAGCTCCATTACCAGAACAAGCTCAGTAAGTAAAGCTGATTTGAAACAACTATATATTATAGGTAGCCGGCATGAGACACGCAGATTTTGAGTCTGGAAAATCACTGCATAAAAAAGGAAGGGGAGGGGGGGGCGGGGGAAGACCCTGAAAAGAACTCTTTAATTATTAAAATACTTTCACTTCTCACCAACTGCTGCAATATGATTTATTAGTGTTAATTTGCAATTTGCTTGGGAACAAGGGAAGAGAAATTTAACTCTATATAGCAAGTACATAACAGGCTTTGTAATTCTTGGACCAGAAATGATATTGTCTTTTATTAATTATAAAATGTTGCAGCAACGCTATCAAAACACAGACTCCTACTAACTTTAGCATGTTGTAAGATCATCACAGCTGGAAAACAACATGCTGACCCATCAATTCAGCAGCACAAGCAAGAACATACTTGGTTCTGGGTTTTGACCAAACAAAGGCATAACAAGGTATTTCTGTAGGCTCTCTGGTAATTTTAAGTGATTTACCAAGACGTATTAAGCTTCATCGGTCTGTGTGGTTTAGTACTTCAGTCTCTATTTTACAAATACAAGTGTAGGGCAACGAGAGGTTAAGTAACGTATTCAACATCCACATCTTATTCATCACTTTAGCCAATCAACCTTGCAGTTACCGGGGGTGGGAGACGAGAGGGTCTGGCCAGTTTGGCTGTGCACACCTCAACCATCATCTCCTACTCACAATGGTTTTAAAAAAAATGCTCTTCAGCAACCTAATGACTGCATACATAATTATTTATCTTCAGAAGAATAAGTGTTCAACAGTAAAAGCAATAAAAACTATCACTATTTTGGAAAATACACCTATTTTCAGAGTATAAAACTAACTCCTTTAAACTCCTTTGTGGGCACATCTGATGTCACGTTTCGCCAACAAAACAAACCTTTTCGTTGAACCAAGGCTACACAAGAATCATAGAATGGTCTGGGTTGGAAGAGACCTCAAAGTCCATCCAGTGCCACCCCTGCCATGGGCAGGGACACCTCCCACTGGATCAGGGGGCTCCAAGCCCCATCCAACCTGGCCTGGAACACCTCCGGGGATGGGGCAGCCACCACTGCTCTAGGCAACCTGGGCCAGCGCCTCCCCACCCTCACAGCAAAACATTTCTCCCTAAGATCTCATCTCAGTCTCCCCTCTTTCTGAGGAAATGTGGCAGGATTTTCTGCCCCACACATCATTGCTACAACTGTCTCTCAAGTTCTGAAACAAAAGCATCAATCCCGTATTAAAGCACGATGCAAGATCTTTGTTAAACAACAAGCTTTACAACCCCAGGAGCCAATCTACACATGCCCAGTCCTGCATTTCACCTCTTCTGCCCACTCAAATGGGAGAACGAAGCACAATGCACTTGCATCTGACAAGGACCTGACCTACACCTACAGCAGGCTGATTTTACACGGCCATTGAAAACCTTGCTTCAACAAAGGTTCCATCTGAAACACTTCTGAAGCAGGGGAAGTTTGCTGTGATTAAATTCCCTCCCTACTGTTTCTTATACAATTTATTCTTCCAATATTTCATAGCAGTCATTTTTGGCACTACATTGTAGACAAAGTGGACTGTTGTTCTGGTTTTCCCACAACTTTACCTGCCACATTTCCTTTAACTCACATCAAAAAAAAAAAAAAAAAAAGTTTAAACAAAAAATTATCATATTTAACTTACTTTAAAGTATGAAATTATTCCAGGCCTCATTTTGCTCCAAGCTGTAGACATGCCCACACTCTTCAGCAGATTACTCACAAGCATTGTCTGGAGCGGTGCGTATAAAATGGCTAATGGCAGTGTTACCCATTTTTTTATTTAGTACATAAATAAAGCAGACTGAAAATAAATATAAAGTCCTGCAGGGCAGGTTCTGTGTTCTGTAGATAAAAAAAATCATTGGTCATTAAGTAAAAATTTCATATGCAGTGACTACAATAGAGAACAGTTAAGTGTAAAGAATGGAAGCATAGATCAAAATAGGAGTCCATATTTTCTAGGGAAGATCAAAAGTGATACTGATGCTATGAGTCTCCTATTTTTCATTTAGTAGGTCTCAAAACTAAATTATTAACAGTGGACCACACCACATCAGTCAAAAAGACTGAACTGGAGACCTTTTGCCTGAGGTTAGACTCTCAGACACTCCAATCAGCACATTTAAACTCTTAAATATGATGTTGCCTTCAGTATTTTTTCTATCCAGCTTCAAGAGCAATTTATGAACTTATGAGAGACAGATGCCTCGAGTGAAAAAATTGACCTGTCTTTTTCACAGGACGTGCAAACTTCAAGAACCTTGAACCTTTCTAATCTGTCAACAAAATACGTCTTCGGTTGCCAGGTGGGTATTTGTAAAATAAAACTGAAAGCTGCACACACGATATTGAGACACACAGCTCAACAATGAGTCAGAATTCCTGCAGAACACCTATATGTGCATATTTTTGCAAGCAACAGAGAGAGAAAAGATGTAACAGCATCAACACAACAATGACATCTCTGCCGGAGAGTTTACCCAGTTTGTTGCAATAATAAAGTAGCACAGGTGGGATAAGCAATTAAAAAAAGAAATAATGCTTGCTTCAATGGAGGTATCAGAGACTGTAATACAAAAGACCTCCACCAAAGTCAATAGCTTTTTGTAATGGTTGTTTACCTGCTAATTTAAGTGTATTCCTTGTGAATTATATTGTTCATTAACGAGGTACGTAGTCTCTAGTCCGACTCTGTCAGAACCGCTAGAAGTGTGGGATGCAGACTATGTTAAAGCTTTACTTCCCAAGTAGCAACAACACTAAAAATACATTTCAATATTTGGAAAGAACACATGCTACTTTCATTACAAACTGTATATATATCTGCATCCCAGCTCCAGCCAGAGGTCAGCAGGTTTATTTGAGTGGCTCCTACACACTTCATCTGTTTCCCCATATATGCAAGACCTGAATACTGGAGTGTACGCATTTACAAAGTGTGATCCATCAGGCTTCAACATAATCTCCCCTAACGTAGAGTTGCAACATGTACCCAAAGCATGGGAGCTCTTTGTCACTTGAAGGGGTTGTCAGGAGTGAAGGGAAATGTCTATAGAATAGAATTATGACTTTTTTTTAATCCTTAACACCAGACAGTTTATAAAATGCTAACCAGTTTTACAGGTAGTCGCTCTCTTTCCCTCTCAGGTACTTCCCTTTATAGAAGGCAACCTAAGAACATGCCAATCCCAAATATCCACTTCACACTGGTAAATTGCTACGAGGGATTCACCTTGACGGCTTGTAGTTACAACATTAAATTAAGAAACAAAATAATTGCAGGAGGCAGAATCATACTTTATACTTTTGTAGTATAACCAGCAGTGTCTGAAGTCCCAGATACTCCCAGAGGCACAGCATGCAAGATCAGGCTGGGTGGGGCTTGGAGCCCCCTGATCCAGTGGGAGGTGTCCTTGCCCATGGCAGGGAGTGGCACTGGATGGGCTTTAAGGTCCCTTCCAACCCAAACCATTCAAAGATCATAAATACATGCTTATAATAAGTCCACCATAATTTAGCACTTGAACATCATTATGTATTTTTAAGTTTAACACATCCAAAGACAGCTGGAAGGCTTCAAACACAAACTCAGCAGGACTGGATGGCCAAGACGGTTCAAATGAGCATAGGTTGTTGATTGTTGCCAAGTCAGGTTTTAATCTAGTTTGAAAATCCTTTGCTCTAATAGAAAGAGGTGCAAAATGTTTCTTTAAACTGCAGTGAGCTCCCCTCTGAGCCACCAGCAATTTGGCAAGTCAGATGAGCTGGCACATCAAAGCACTCTATGAGTTCATGAAGACCAATAGCTTGTCTGTAAAAATTTGCAAGGGCCTAATGCACTCTGACAAATGACAAAGGTTATTAAAGGACAGCTTGTGGGAGTATAATTGCTCTGTGACTTTATCACTATTAACAGAAAGAACATCGGTAGAGAGTGAACACCACGAAACATGAGTAAAGGAAGCCACCAAGATCTTGACTCAGCAAAGCACAGAAGGTCATTAATTCCATTTCTGCATTACAAAACAATTAAGAACAGAGCTAAGCATATCTGATATGGCTATCGGTTAGCTGGAGGGAAAGGCAGTCATCACGTCAGGTGCCATGACACTGCAGCGTAGACAGTCTGCACTACTGCTTATGCTGGTATATGCTTTTCACGGATGATGAAAACATTCTTACCAATTTGCTGTAGTCTTTACACAGATTCTTTTGAATAAGTTACAGGACAATTGAGTGTTTGCAAGGACTCTGTTTTCACAGCTCTTGTCCATAATGTGCGGAGTCTCCCCAAGAAAAACACAAGTTTCTCCATGTTTCTCAAAAAGAATTCCCGAAGCTGAATAAGACCAGTCACAATATTTGTTCAGATTGTGTTGTTCAGCAGCAAGAGAATAATAAGCAGATTAATAAAATACAGCCTAAATCATATATCTATAAATGAAATACTGTTTGAAAGCAACTGATTTCCATTAGCAGATAAGGCTACAACTCTTCACCAAAGGAAACTCTACCTCCAAAAAGAGTGTGCAACGAACTGTTGGAGCCAGTAAACCGGTACCAACACTGTATGGTGGCAGTTGGGCATGGCCTCCAGCCACACGGCAGAGATTATTCTTGCACTACATGAACCTATATGAAGCAGCTGCATTTAAGGACTGAAGATAATTTGTTTAACAACCTTCTGTAGCTGGCATCGATATTAAGACCCCCAAAGACGGAAAAAATAGCAAAGGAAAAGTAGAGGTGGGGTGATGGTAATAGAAGGGAGAAGAACCTGAACCAATACTCTTTCAAGAATGATTCACTGTTTCTTTATTTCAACACACCATAAAAAACAATCTTCCACAAAACGGATTTGCTTGGGTAATACGTGATGTCATCATAAATCATGTTTTCCTCTTCTGTCAGTGTCAGCAGTGTTCTTGGACTTCCTTGGAATTGGGAGGGGGAAGGGAAATAGAAAAGACCATCTTCCAGCTTTGACAGAAAAGGGCCTTTTTGTTCAAGACATTTATCTTCACATAACCCAGCACTACCCTCCTGTAGGAGTCATGTGGTGAGAAAGTATCACAAAGCATTACCAAGACGCAAAGCCAATATCAATATAAAACTCTTTTATACTCTTTCCAAACATGAACATCTTCAGTTGTCATCTGACTTCCTCTCCACTGGAGAAAATGTGTATTTGCTCACATTTAAAAAAAAGGATTAATCAAATCTATACCAGAAGGACATTCCCGCCATTCAACAGAAGGACAGAGCTGTGTGACAGAAGTCATGAGCAGGAAGTAAACCACATCCTAATAACAAAAATAAGCACTCACCCTTCTCTACTTTCACCCCTTCTTTTTGGCTTTAATGAAATTGTGTCATACTCTTTTGCTTCTTCTTAAGCAACTAATTATTACCTGTCCACTAAGTATAAACTGTTTTTAATTCTGATTACAGTTATCCACAACGACCTCTGATTACTTCACAAAAATCACTTTATAGGACTATGATGGTTGATCAAGCATTTGTGAGCAGTAACAAGAAAACAGGACAAAGCCCTTAACATAAAGCTTAATACACATCAAGACTTTTATTACTGATGTGGTTTATAAATTATAGTAAATACCACAGTATTTTCCTTCCTCCTCTATTAGATATATAAAATATACTTTATTTGTCTGCTTATGCAATATAAAAAACCCTGAGCCTCCTGGTCTCAGGTTCATGACTGTAGCACACACTTTCTTACAACAGACCTATCAGCCTTAACAAGGAGAGAACAGAAACACACAACATTTTTAGACTCTCTAGTCTCCAGGTATGACATAGCAAGTGGAAAACAGTTGCACCATCTACAATACACCCTCAATAAACAGAGTAACACCTATTGGTGAAGAAGTTCCACCTTGATGTATGGAAAGCAATAACTGTCCTATTGATTTAAAGAAAGGGGAAAATTACAGTTAGGAGCTGTAGAAACACATGGTGGGCAGGCACCACGCTATCAAGTGAGAGAAGATACCTGGAAGCAGAGGAAACATTCTTGCAGTCACACAAATTGAGATTTGTGGGAATTCAGTGGAAGGCAGCAAAACTGTCCAAACTTGGGTCATCCAAGGTGGCCGGCAGCAGGGCGAGCGGTTTGAGAACTGAGTACAGAGCAATCAGACAGGTTAGCAAAGAGGAGCAGCAGAAGAGTTCCCTATCTTTGCAGGTCAATACCATTAGAACATACCAAACCAGACAAGCGAAATACCCACCCTGCTCTCTCCCAAACTCTCAGCATCCTGGTAGGAACAGCAAAGCCTGTTAGAACTGACAGCATAGAACGGAATCCACTCATCACGAGGTCCCAAATCACTAAAGAAATAAATAACAGAGCAAAGCAAGTTCTTCGAGTTATTTGAAACTCAGTCTGTTCTTAGTTTATGATTGAAATTTGTATTTTGAAGACTTCTCGGACCTTAGATTTCATGCTTTCTAACATGCAAAGAAAATAAATATCACGCAAGTCTCGCATTAAAGGGATCCTCCACTGAGAAAAATGTATCTCTATGAAAGGAAGATAATAGCAGATATCTAGCCAGGGTGTAAAGTACATAGGCATCTTCTGTGACTTGTGATCAATGAGTTTTAGGCTTGTACTGGACAAGCTCAAATCAGAACAGGAAACTCTGTTCTGTCTCAAAGTAACTTCCATTACCCCATGAAGCCACTACCTACACCCCTTGCAACTATTAGATGCCATATACATCCACACTTGGCTTGGAGAAATTCTAAGGAATCAAAGACAATTTCCACACTAAAACCAAACAAAATGCCCAGCAAATAAGCATCAGAGGAAAATACTCCCAAAACTCACCATCCAAGACACTTAACAGTTTTGAAAATGACAAATCATCAGTGAGACCATGCATCCTTACTCATTGCTTTACTGAAGCTGAATCTTCAAGGTTTGTTTCCTCCCAGAAGCCTTGCTCCCAATACCTACCTGAAAAGCTTCTGCTATTCTGTCTCATATTTCAGAAACAGAGAACATGCTCAGAGGCATTTTTTAATAATGATTTCAGTTTAAAATAATTTTGAGATTCTTAAGGATAAGCCAGCTAAAGGATGTCTGGAAGCATCAGGCAGGAAGAAAAAGAACCTGCCAACCACCACTGAAAGAAACTACAACATGGCAAAATTAGTACAAGCAGGCTGGGATCTTGCTTTAAAGGAGCAGGATCTTTATGCTTCCAAAATCCCCCAAGTTTGTCCATGCAGTTATCAGGATGCAGACTCAAAAGTACCATGCACATGGAATCATAGAATGGGTTGGGTTGAAAGAGACCATGAAGCACATCCGGTCCAACCCCCCTGCAGTGAGCAGGGACATCTTAACTTCGATCAGATTGCTCAGAGCCCCATTCAGCCTGGCCTTGAATGTTTCCAGGGATGGGGCATCCACCACCTCTCTGGGCAACCTGGGTCAGGGCCTCCCCACCCTCAGTGTAAACATATTTGGAGACGCTTTTTCTTACAATACTTGCATGCAGATGTGGGTGTAACTTTAAAAACTCATAATATTTTCCCCAAAACAGTGGAAGACCAACTAAAAGCTGTGACGATCAGTACTCTTGAGTACTACCCAACAAACACCTTTAACAGCTACTATTCCAGTTAAGAAGGCAAGTTCAGTGTTGCAAACATCAGCATATGTTTAATTAATGTGTATGAGAATGATGCGTAGGGAAATAATATAAGATTGGAAGGCAGAAAACGTTTTGCAGCACTACAACAAAGTATTCCAATACCTGGAAAAGGAAACAGTTTTTAAAAAATGTCCCCCTCAACAACACTAAAAGAATAGGACATAAAATGTTCACAGAGTAAGTAAAGCAGAAATCAAAGTAATTTGAAAGTAAACATTTATCTCTGCTAATTGAACAATAGAAATAGTGTAAAATCACAGATTTCACCTTAAATCTTACTCAATCATTCTACAGAAAAATAGTCACTCTGGGTAATTTGTTATTAAAATAGATTTAAGAGCACCCAAGTGATCGAGGCACCTAAATCCCAGGGATTTTCAACAAAAAGCTACAGTTAAACAATAGAAATAAAGGTTAAAATACTGTTTACACACTGATTGCCTTTAGCCAATTTTGTATTTCACTCTTAGACTACTTTCTTCTCCTGAGCTGAAATATTATCTGAAGGAAAACGAGAAACTCTCAAACCAGCACAACTGAAGTTTTTACAGGTCACACGAGATGCCTGCTGCCACGCACCAGATGTGCGCAGCAAAAAGAAAGTGGTCAACATATGATATTAAAAAACAGTGCAGTTTCAAATACTTTAAACATGATGTCAAGCACATTCAACAGGTCTACAAATGCATTACATTAGCGTAAATTTAGTAGGTGATAATTGAAATCAGAGATCCCGTCGTTACTGCTGACATGTTCCTAAATACTACCCAATAAATTTGTGTCTGGTTTGGATTCCGTAGGACAGCTGGGAGGGTGGAATCGCCAAGCAGGTCTACACACACACACACACGTACGATGTTTCTGTATTGAAATTCCAGTACCTTCCCTTTCTAGAGCCGACATCGCAGTGACAACACTGTCGTACAAACACGCTCCCCTGCCTGAATTCTACAAGGTCATTCTTTACTGCAGGCTCTGCCTGCCATCACGCAGCAAGCACTGAGTACGGAGCAGGACAGCATCCTAACCAGCTTTTCCCACACAGGGATTGTCACAGTGAGGTTGCTTCACTTCTTCTAGACAGATGAGGTCTGTTCTTTCTATTTCGTCAAATTCTAGAAAGGCTTGAGGGAGAAGGGACCTTAAAGCCCACCCAGTGCCACCCCCTGCCATGGGCAGGGACACCTCCCACTGCATCAGGGGGCTCCAAGTCCAATCCAGCCTGGCCTTCAGCACCTCCAGGGATGGGGCAGCCACCACTGCTCTGGGCAACCTGGGCCAGGGCCTCACCACCCTCACAACAAAACATTTCTTCTTGATATCTCCTCTAAATCTCCCCTCTTTCAGCTGAAAACCCTTCCCCTCATCCTGTCCCTGCACTCCCTGATCCAGAGCCCCTCCCCAGCTCTCCTGGAGCCCCTTTCAGCACTGGGAGCTGCTATAAGGTCTCCCCAGAGCCTTCTCTTCTCCAGGTTGAACAACCCCAACTCTCCCAGCCTGTCCTCATACAGGAGGTGCTCCACACCCCGGATCATTCTCATGGCCTCTTCTGGGCTCACTGCAACAGCTCCAGGTCCTTCCTGTGCTCAGGACTCCAGAACTGGACGCAGGGCCCCAGGTGGGGTCTCACCAGAGCAGAGCAGAGGGGTAGAATTCCCTCCCGTGCCCTAGTGGTGCCACTGCTTTGCACGCAGCCCAGGACACGGCTGGATTTCTGGACCGCAGGCTCATATTGCCAGCTCATTCCCAGATATTGTGGTGGGAGTTTGCTATCGGTCACGCAAGCAGGAGGAACAGACTGATGAGCTCTTCTATAAACACCCAGGAGAAGTCTCGCGATTGCATTCTGTTGTTCTCGTGGGGGATTTTAACCTTCCAATGTCTGCTGGAAGTACAACACAGCAGAAAGGAAGCAATCTAGGAGGTTCACAGAGTGTGTGGGTGACAACTTCCCAACACAACTGGTAACAGAACCGACTAGAGAGGGTGCCCAGCTGGACCTGCTGTTTGTGAACAGAGCGGGTCTTGTGGGAGAGGTGAAGGTTGGAGGACGCCTGGGACACAGCGATCACGAGATGGCACAGTTCTCCCTTCTTGAGGCAGTGAGGAGAGGGGTCAGCAGAACGGCCACCCTGGACTTCCGAGGGGCAGACTTTGAACTCTTCAGAAGGTGCTGGATAAAGTCCACTGGGAGGTGGCTCTTAAGGACAAAGGGGTGCAAGAGGGCTGAACGCTGCTCAACAAGGAAATCCTGGAGGCACAAGAGCAGCCCATCCCCGTGTGCCGTAAAACAAGTCGGCGGGGAAGAAAACCAGGTTGGCTGAGTAGGGAGATTAATAGCTATCTCAGAAAAAAGAAAGTATATGAGCTTTGGAAGAGGCAGCAGGCATCCCAGGAGGACTACAAGGGTGAGATGAGATCGATTAGGGAAAAAATCAGAAGGGCTAAAGACCAACTAGAACTTCAACTGGCCACTTCAGTCAAAGACAATAAAAAGAACTTCCTTAAATGTATCAGCAGCAACAGGAGGACAAAGGAGACTCTCCCTCCCTTGCTGGGTGCAGAAGGGACAGTAGTGGTGAGGGATTAGGACAAGGCAGAGGTGCTCAACACCTTCTTTAACTCCAAGGAGGAATGTCCTAGGGATACCCAGCCCCCTCAGCCGGGAGATGGTGGGAATGAAGCTCCAGATGTTCGGGGGGACTTGATTAGAGACCTGCTTGGCCACTTAGACACACACAAATCCATGGGGCCAGATCCATCTGAGGGTTTTAAGGGAACCGGCAGAGGTCCTTGCCAAAACCCTTTCCCTCATCTCCCAGCAGTCCTGGCTGACTGGGGAAGTGTTGCTAAACTGAAGACTGGCAAATGTGACACCCATTTACAGGAAGGGTCGGAGGGAGGATCCGGGGAACTCCAGGCCTGTCAGTCTGACCTTGGTATCAGGGAAGGTCATAGAGCAGATTGTCTTGAGTGCTATCACACAGCACACGCGGGACAACTGGGTGATCAGGCCCAGCCAACATGGGTTCACCAAAGGCAGGTCCTGCCAGACCAACCCCATCTCCTTCTATGACAAGGTGACTCGTTTAATGGACAAGGGAAAGGCTGTGGATGTGGGGTACCTGGACTTCAGTAAAGCCTTGGACACCGTTTCTCACAGCATTCTGCTGGAGAAACTGGCTGCCATGGGCCTGGACAGCCACAGCCTCTGCGGGGTTAAACACTGGCTGGATGGCCGGGCCCAAAGGGTTGTGGTAAATGGAGTTAAATCCAGTTGGAAACCAGTCACGAGCGGTGTTCCCCAGGGTTCAGTGTTGGGTCCAGTCCTGTTCAACATCTTTTATCAATGACCTCGATGGAGGCATCGAGTGCACCCTCAGCACTCAGTTTGCGGATGTCACCAAGCTGGGTGAAAATGTGGATCTGCTTGAAGGAAGGGAGGCTCTGCAGAGGGATCTGGACAGGCTGGATCCATGGGCTGAGACCAACGGGATGAGGTTCAACAAGGCCAAGGGCAGAGTCCTCCATTTGGGACACAAGAACCCCATGCAGCGATACAGGCTTGGGGAAGAGTGGCTGGAGAGCTGCCTGGCACAGGACCTGGGGGTGTTGGTTTGCAGTGGCTGAACATAAGACGGCAGTGGCCCAGGTGGCCAAAAGGGCCAGTGGCATCTGGGCCTGTGTCAGACCCAGCGTGGCCAGCAGGAGCAGGGAGGTGACTGTGCCCCTGTGCTCAGCACTGGTGAGGCCCCACCTCGAGTGCTGGGTTCAGTTTTGGGCCCCTCACTCCAAGAAGGACACTGAGGGGCTGGAGCGCATCCAGAGAAGGCAACGAGGCTGGGGAGGGGCTAGAGAACGAGCCCTATGAGGAGCAACTGAGGGAACTGGGGTTGTTCAGCTTGGAGAAGAGGAGGCTGAGTGGAGACCTCATCCCTGTCTGCAACTGCCTGAAAGGAGGTTGTGATGGGGTGGGGGCTGGGCTCTTCTCACAAGTGACAGCGATGGGACGAGAGGAAATGGCCGCAAATTGTGCCAGGGGAGGTTTAGACTGGACATTGGGAAGAATTTCTTGACTGAAAGGGTGTTCAGGGATTGGCACAGCTGCCCAGGGAGGTCATGGAGTCGCTGTCCCTGGAGGTGTTTAAAAAACGAGTAGATGAGTTCCTTAGGGACAGGGTTTAGTGGGGAGACAGGCATGGTTGGACTTGATGATCTGAGAGGTCTCTTCCAACCTTATGATTCTACGATTCTATGATTCTCATGTTGAGCTTCTAATCCTTACTGATCATCTATTAATTCTTAGCTAAGAAAGGAAGAAAGCCCAGCCACAACAAAAGATACAGTTTCAGCTCACATCTTTTTTATTGTCCCTGTTAGTTTTATAATTATACACTGTTCAACCACCAGGGAACAAATATGAGAAAATCCTGATCCACCTCAAAGCAAAAAAATTTCTTCCATGTCTACAATGCATCCAATTTTATATTTATTTTTTTTTAGCCTCAGCTTTATCATGAATGGGATCTATCCTAGGGTAATGAGAGCAGCAGATGAGCTTCCTAAGCTACTTTCCATCATTTATCAACAGTCCTGGCTCACTGAGAGGTCCCGGATGACTGGAAGTTGGCCAATGTGACGCCCATGCACAAGAAGGGCCATAGGGCCAATCCAGGTAACTACAGACCTGTCAGCCTGACCTCGGTTGCAGGTAAAATGATGGAGCAGATAATCCTGGGCGCAATCACACGGCACCTGCAGAATGAGCGAGAGATCAGGCCCAGCCAGCATGGATTTAGGAGGAGCAGGTCCTGCCTGACCAACCTGATCTCCTTTTATGACCATGTGATTCGCCTGTTGAATGAGAGGAAGGCTGTGGGTGTGGTGTACCTGGACTTCAGCAAGGCCTTTGACACTGTCTCCCATAGTAGACTACTGGACAAGCTGGCAGCCCGTGGCATGGACAGGAATGTTCTGTGCTGGGTTAGGAATTGGTTGGATGGCCGAGCCCAAAGGGTGGTAGTGAATGGTGTCACATCCAGCTGGTGGCCAGTCACTAGTGGTGTCCCCCAGGGTTCAGTGCTGGGCCCGGTCCTGTTTAATATCTTTATTGATGATCTGGATGAGGGGATCGAGTCCTTCATCAGCAAGTTCGCAGGTGACACCAAGCTGGGAGGAAGTGTCAATCTGCTAGAGGGTAGGAGGGCCCTACAGAGGGACCTTGACAGGCTGGAGAGATGGGCTGACTCCAATAGCATGAGGTTTTAACAAGTCCAAATGCCGGGTTCTACACCATGCAGAGCTCTGGGCTGGGGACAGAGTGGCTGGAGAGCAGCTAGCCGGAAAGGAACTTGGGAGTGCTGCTGGACAGGAAACTCAACATGAGCCAGCAGTGTGCCCAAGTGGCCAAGAAGGTCAATTGTGTCCTGGCCTGCATCAGGAACAGTGTGGCCAGCATAATCCCCTTATACTCGGCACTGGTCAGGCTGCACCTTGAGTACTGTGTCCAGTTCTGGGCCCTCAGTTTAAGAAGGATGTTGAGATGCTGGAGTGCGTCCAGAGGAGAGAAACAAGGATGGTGAAGGGGCTGGAGCACAAGCCCTGTGAGGAGCGACTGAGGGAGCTGGGGTTGTTTAACCTGGAGAAGAGGAGGCTCAGGGGAGACCTTATTGCTCTCTACAACTGCCTGAAAGGAGGCTGTAGTCAGGCAGGGGTTGGTCTCTTCTCTCAGGTGACCGGCGACAGAACAAGAGGACACGGTCTCAAGCTTCGCCAGGGAAGGTTTAGGCTTGATATTAGGAAAAAATTCTTCCCTGAAAGGGTGATTGGCCATTGGAATGCACTGCCCGGGGAGGTGGTGGAGTCACCATCCCTGGAGGTGTTTAAAGAGAGACTGGATGAGGCTCTTAGTGCCATGGTGTAGTTGACAAGTAGGAGTAGGTGTAGATGTTGGGTCATAGGTTGGACTCGATGATCTCAAAGGTCTTTTCCAACCTTGTGATACTGTGATGTCCTTGCTGATACCCCGCTATCAGAAAACATAAAAGTGCAGCTGAGAGAATAAACTACCCCTAGGAGCACTACAGAGCTGGCAGGTGGACTAGTGTCAACCCTCACGCCTGACAACGTGCAGAAGCAGTAAATGGGAGGTGGTACAAAGGGCTGGAAACAGTACTTGGCATCTCAAGTTTATCAACAAGGCCCCCTCACCTCTCAGATTTGCCATGTGTAAAATGGAGACAGCGTTGTCTTCCCACGTCTCAAAGTAAACTGAACTTGGGAAGACACTACTAAAAACTGTGCCCGTAAGGATACACCTGGCGCTTTCCGTAACACCACCAGCAGTCTGGCTTATGAATGGAAATTGCATCTAACTAGAGCCAGCGAAGGCTGGGAATGGAAGAACAAGGCTTCCACTAGTAAAATCACAGTTGTTCAGTTCAGGTGCATGAACTGCTGTGCACAAGCAGCAAATACTTCTTAAATTCCATGGATTATAACATTCTAAAATTATGTCGAGCAAAATGCATCCCAAAGAACTTTGAAAAAGCTAGGTTTTTAGAAGTTAAGACTTTTAATAAATTGTTGTTTAGAAACTTCAATGCAGCCCACCTCACTATAGGCCAAAAGCTAGTCCTTCATCAGATTCTGGGAAGACAGTCCTCAAAACTAGGTCACTTAGAACCCAAGTCACCGGTTATTCAGGAAGGAGAGGGCCACACGGGGAGCGTCCTGTAGCACCCATACGGTTGTTAAAGTCGCTGACGATTAATGTGCTGATCTTTCTTACGACTTTGGATCCAAAGAAAAAGCAAAAAAGCAGCCTTATGTGACATTTTTGTTCTATTCCCCTTTTCTACCACCCCCATTAAAACATTTTCCTTCTCTCTTTTTCACTATTTGATATTAAAGAGTCATTTCTCGCAATAAAGGGATTTAGTGATTTGGGAGTAACTTTTGTATACTGTGCACCCTCCAGACACCCCAGAACTACGTTAATAATTTTCTTCCTATTAATTGTCTCATCAGCTCACAGCTGGCTATGCTTTTTATTTCATTATGTTATTCATCAATCTAGAATAGAACTATAACAGAAAAAGAAATTGGAAAGGAGCAATTTCAATATTTCAAAACAGATGCAAATCAACGCCAGAGATGCTACACAGCATATTTTTATTGAGACAATTCTATACATGTCTGAAAAATGAACTTGTAATAAATAAACTCATATCCTGTGGAGGTATGTTTTTCCTTCCATCTTATGAGCTAATTATGCCAACGCAACCTAACGGTTTTCTAAATGCCTTATAAAGTGACCCAGTTACTCAGAAAGTATTATTTTTAAATTGATGTGATGGATGCAAACTGGAACGTTCGGATTTCAATTCTGGCACCAATTCCCGGATCCCCTTCCCAAGTAATTTAAGGACTTCCTCCCGATAGTTTTTCATATTCTTTTAACTGACATTTTATCTTTATACAGTATCTCAGCAGAATGAACATGCACTAAAACAATGACAGCCCTTCTTTGGCTGTCATCTCTCATTCTGGCAAAGACAGATGTCTTACACCAGCTTATGCCAATAATAGAGCCGACAAAAAACAACAGAGACTACCTGCCTCTGATGTAAAGGCACCAATTCACATTTGTGACACTCATTTGTCAATTAACAGATTTCTTCCATTGTTGACACATGGGACTTAAAAGATGTGGGCTAGAATGTGATGAATTAAAAAAGACAGATGAGTAAGCTATGAGCTGCAAAGTAATACTATAATGTGCTTTAGATAGGAATATCAACTGACACCCCTGACAGGCCATACAAGGTTTTATTTCATTTTGCTCTGTATCTAGGCTTCATACTTTGTCTTCTTTGTTCTCTTTTCATCAAGCTCCTAACATCTCATTCTGACAGCCAGAGACATTTAAGGCACTTTCGTCTCAAATGCAAGTTAGCGTACTTGATTTGTCATTAAAATGCAAAACGATTGCCATTGCAGGTAAATGTAGGTATGCTTAAAAGGTTGGATCTGCAAAGTAAAAGCTGAAGATGGTTTCTGGCTGCTTTGCTTAACTCTTTCACCAGCCTCAGAGCTTCTCTAAGGCAAGCGGTACCGCGCTCCAATAGAAACGTAGCAGCACCTGCAGTTTTACACAGAGTCCATTCTAGTATATTTAAATAACATAAAAGCTTGAAGTTACACTGTCAAGGGCAGAGAGGGACTGTCAAGCGTACACACCTTAGCATGATTTATACAAGAATCTGGAAAAAGTCTGCCTCTGGGGTCAAACCTCTCTACTCTCACGCACTCCTGACGCCAGGGAGGAAAAAGCAGGGGTTGATTTGTTTGTTTTTAATACACCAGTTGTGGTTGGGTTAGCTGGAATCACCAGTGAGGGAATGTTAACAGCAATTTGCTTTCTCTGTTCAATGATCCCTTAAAGAGAGATGAAGGCCTTCCAAGAAATAAATAAATAAAATGCTCTGTAGCAAAAAGACAAGGCAAAGATTTAAAAACATTGCAGAAAAATAGACCTGCACAGGATGGAAATGAGTAACACCCAGCGTTCTCCACACACGCACAGATCTGCATGCACTCTGTAATATGAAAAAGGTTGTTTCTATTCAACTGGATAGATTCAAAACACCAAGAATCTCAGCATACAAAACCTAGTGAAAGGAAATATCTGTTATTTCCTGCGAGTGGTAAAAGGTTTGCAAAGCAGCAGTACAGTTTAAGCAAGTAAACTTTCTTGATACAGAGGTTAAGTTCAGATATTACTTGATTTTAGGAACTTACAGATGAACTTCTAACATGTCTGTACCCACCCATATTTCTGGTGCTTTTTTACTAGGAATAAAGGGTACAACCAGGGTTTCACTCCACTCACTAGGATGTTGGTTTGGTTTGGGTTTTTTTTCTAAGAATGAGGCCATGTGGAAAATTGTAGTCAAGGAACCATTCAGGAAATCCGATTGAGATTACAAACTCATAGTGCACCAAACAGAAGGTCTGATGTTCCTGCGTACACAATAAAGCGTACCAACTAACTCTGACGCTATATTACCTACTGCTAAGACATTATATCTGCCACAGTATAGGAATTATCTACTCATTGCACGTTATATGATAGTAATAGGCTATGCTGTAAATACAAGTATCAACTTGATAATTACTACCTATCTGAAAGGGTTTCTAGTGCCCACGTTAGCGCATCGCTCTAGTGCATTTCTGTCCCCACACAGAAAAGAAATGAAAAAAATACCATACAAGACAGTACCTTAAAGCTATCTTCATATTTTTCCTTTGGTTTAAAATACTAGGGATACAGCAATGAAGATTTTCATCCACTGAACTACAACACCCAATGGAACTCTGGCCCATTCAATTTTAGCTCAACACAGGCAATGTCCTCTCTTCCTCCATTTACCTAGCTACTAGAAAGCAAGACGGATGATGGTCAAAACTAAATCTACAGTAATGCACTAGTCTCTAAGTTTAGAAACTCCTTATCTGTGGTTCAGTGATTTAAATGCAGGTGAAGGTCTTGTTTCAACCCACCTGTGGCTGCAGCGACCAGAGTCTGTAATGCAGTGGGGAAGTACTGGTCCACGTGGGTTGAGACAGATTCTCATTGGAGATATGTTCTAATTCTGAAAACCCTATTATTAGTAGTAGTCACAGACCATTTGTTGATATGGCTTATTTAAAGGAAGCCAAAGAATTAACAGTGAAAGAAACCAAACCACTCTCTGTCATTCCCCACTTAACGCTGGCAGACAATTTAGTAATTGTGCACCTGGTAGAACTGGAGCCACCACTGTCCTGGAACAGGTGAGCCAGCAACTGCCTGGCTGCAGATCCCAAGCAACACAGTGAAAAAGGGAGAGAGCATATGCAAGAAAGCCAGAACCTCGTGTCGCACCTGCATCCAAATCTCAGCAGCACGTTCTGCTGATGCAAGGAGCTGGAGGCAGCAGGGAGGAAGGAAAAAAAGCAGAGTGAGGGAAGGAAGTAAACTGGACACATCCACAGCCTCTCACTTAGATGACTAGTTTCAACTTCTTAGAAAACACAGTATCTGATATTTTTTTCCCAAAGCCATTCCAACATTATCACCTTCACACATGACTGCTATTCCACAGAACTCTACTGTCCAGGACAGAGAGTGGATTAAAGGCAAGTTAGTAGGTATAAAGTGTTTAGATCCTTGAGTAGCTTTAATTTTAATATCCACACACTGGACTGCCAACTTATCTTAATGAGTTCTCCAAGTATTTAATACACTGTTAATCCCGGGCCTGTGTAGAACACC
This sequence comes from Neomorphus geoffroyi, assembly GCA_033558235.1. NCBI lineage: Eukaryota > Metazoa > Chordata > Aves > Cuculiformes > Neomorphidae > Neomorphus > Neomorphus geoffroyi. The sequence goes on from JAUMJM010000016.1 coordinate 37,684,940, forward strand.
TTTCCCTCAGCCCTTAAGTTTTTTAAGGTAATCAGTACCCTTTATCACTTGGGTAACAAAGTCTTGAAAGTCCTGGGAGCCTAAAACACAGCACCCTGATCCTGTGCTTTTGTGACCACTGTAGGAAGGTTTGGACGCATCCCATCTAAACTGGTTTAAGGACAATTCTGTCACATTTTCTTGTGCTGTAAGAGACTTTATACTCAAGAGACAAAATGCATTTTTAGCACTTGGTTAAAAAAACAAAACCAGGGAAACAAAACCCTCAATTCACTGTCACCAAAATACAACTTCTCTAGCAATATCCCGGTCATAAAAAGCTTCTCTTGCTCTAAGTAGGTAACTGGATGCTCCCAAACAACTAATGACTTAAAATTTTTAAAAAATCCTGTTCTTTTAGTGATTTCAAGGCCAGTATATTTTTAAAAAAATAATGTTCACCATGAATAAATATCTAAACTAATTCCTAAAGAAGTCATTGAAGTCACCACAAGTATATGCCTCTCTCACAAAGAATACACACACCAACGTTCATCTACAAACTAATGGCTGGAAATGATGATTTTTAAAAACTATTAAAATGTAGGTAATAGATAGTTCTTCCTTTAAATTCACAAACTGAGTTCCATGTCAGCATGTCTGCTCATAGGTTAACATTCTAAGTGAAAAGCAGCTCACATTTCTGAGTGTAATTTAAAAACACTGAGCGCTACAAGGTCTACCTATTTTCTATTCACAAGGAACAAACAGCACCAGTCAGGCCACCTGCTAAATCATAGAATCCTAGAATGTGTTGGTTTGGAAGGGACCTCAAAGCCCATCCAGCCCCACCCTCTGCCACGGGCACGGACACCTCCCACTGGACCAGGAGGCTCCAAGTCCCATCCAACCTGGCCTGGAACACCTTCAGGGATGGGGCAGCCACCACCTCTCTGGGCAACCTGGGCCAGGGCATTACCACTTTCACTGTAAAAAATTTCTTTCTTATCCAGCCTAAATCCCCCTCCCTTACTTTAAAGCCCTTACTCCTTATTTTATCTTACTTAGCTTATCAGCTCTGAGTTTTGGATGGATTAAAAACGAGCCATGGCCAGTTGGTATTTTGCATCTCTTTTTTTGTGTTCTTTTAAAGGCAATGTCTTTCATCACAGCAAGGTTCCTACAAACATGAGGAATGAGATGGTTCTAAAAATGAACAAATTCTTACAGCTGTATTACAAGAAGCACATTCACTGCTACCAGTTATGGACTCAGTGGGCAAATTAAGTTAAAAGGGAGAAGATATTATAAAGAAAAGAAATGATCTTCCAGCTCTACCAATGAGCAAGTCAGGCAAGCACAGTCAAAAAGAGAGAGGAGGAGAAACACGAGAACAGAAAAAAACTGAACTTCACATGATTGCCAGCATCAGCTCATGGGTAAAGCCTGCCACCGAGTTCTAACTGCATTAATGATGACCTTAAAGACAGTATAATTATTGTATAGCATGTCTGGTTTGACATGCTGGCTCCCGAGCCTGAGGAAAATGCACGGCCCTTTGGCGCTTCTGTGATACTCACACTTCACATTGCGTGACCTAAGGGCTTGGGGGGTTGTCTTTTTAAACTGAAAACTCCTCTCCAAGCTAATTTATGTAAAAACGACATAAACCACACAAGACTACATCTAACAAACAGGCAATGCGTAAACTGAAGCTTTGGAACCTACCAAATACCAACTAGTTATTTGTACCGTGGTCTCTCAGCAGGTTTGTTGAACAGTGGAGGATAGAAACCGGTAGGCAAAACTACTCAAGCAATTTCTAACTGCAACCAGATGCTGGGAATCTTGCGTAGTGCATTAAGGAGAGAAGATACCTTCTAAGAGAACAGAGAGGCAAAGACAGAGGCAATTGCTCCAGGGTTAGTGCAGGTCCTTCCCTTCAGCCAAGCTCCTTGTCCTCAGACAACAGTTATTCCCGCAGCACTTCGCTCTGGTTTCACAACGGCAGGGATGAGGAAATACTGCGTTAGAGCAAGAGAGATTAAGGAAGTCAAAAAGTAAGAATGGTACCAGTGATTACTATACTTAGAACATGCTCTTTATCACACCCTTTTATTTAATCCCCAAAACTCTTTAAAAATAAAACAGTTGTTCTGTCTTAAAAATCCAGATGACCATAGCCTATACAGGAGTCACCAAGACATTATTTGCAATTTATTGACATTCTTTGAAAGCTAAAGAGTGCATCAAGGTATTCCTCCTCCAAATGCCAATACTTTCCACAGACTGCAGTAGTCTTCCATTTATTAACTAACTGATTTTCTCTCAATCTGACACAGATTCCTGTCATTCAGACTCGAATTAAAAATAAAAACTCGTTTTTGTTTAAGGCTGATTGCATTTCTCACAAGAGGAGCTGGTTTGACTGTGCCAGTGAATTACACTCTCTGCATACAGAGAACAAGCAGAGATTGTGTCCATTTAGCCCCCAACACCACTCCAGAAATGAACTCCAGTTTCACACAGGAAACAGATCAAGAGCAAGCAGTTCACTCCTCGTCTGCTCAAGTACAAAGCATTGCGAAGCAAACATCAGCTCACAGGGAAATGTTCCACCTCAGTCAAAAGGTCTTAACAACAACAATGAGTCAATGGATGCTCAATAAGACACCCCGTGTCTGTTCAAGTCCAAGGAGTCTGTCACTCACCTTTGTTCAGGAACACAGATCTCACCTTTATTCATGATCACAGCCCCTTGGAGATGGATGTCACCAAAAAAAGAACTTTCATCATCCAACACAGCAATATTTGCTACCTATATCTAAAGATGTAAAAGTTCAAGCTCAAAACCTTACTTTACTTCTTGTCAAACTGTGCAGTATGTTTAATATTTTCACCAGATTTAATAGCTCTGAGTAATCTTCCCAAGAATTCTGCAATACACACCCTGCCTCCCTGCCAAAGGTTCAGGTAACGAGTTTTTGCCCCATTCTACCACGTGATAGACTCTCAAGCCAACTCCTTCCACAATGTTAAGTCTTCTTGAGAAGCAGAACAGAAAACGATGTGATGTTCTAATCCATCAGATCCAGTAAACCAACGGGTAAGAGCCAGCATGGGGGGTCAGAGGTACAAATACGACGTGTTTTCACAGTCTGTTAGGGACTATGTGGCCATAAAAAGTCAAGCAGGGATCAATGGACAAAAAGAGAAGCTGACAGGACTAAACAAGATGACACCTACCAATACAAGACTGAACTACAACAATTTACACCCTAAATTTTCCTTTAGATATTAATGAGTTTGGAGAAATAACTAATCAATCAAAAAAACCAACTTACATCCTTGGCACTGTGTGCTGAAATCAGTGAGATATTTAAATACATAACCATAAGGCGTTACTTTGATATTTTTAAAATTAGCCAGTCACTGGTCCCCTTCAACCACCAAATAAACCAGTAACTGTAAATAAGACACAGCAGGAAAATATGCAAATATACAATACACAAAGACACAGACAATACTTTGTAAAAGCAAATACTCTACAGTTACATTGAAAGTTGATAAAATATCAGGCATGGCCACTGCGTGCAAGACAAGCTTTATTCCAATAGTGCTTTTTAATGTTATTCAAAGGGAAAAAAGCGTTTTCCTTATACATTACCCAGATCACATCTAGTTCCTGTTGAAATGCCACTTTTCAAATGGGTGAGGCATGATGGAGAAAAAAGAGGGGAAGAAGAGAGCAAGGAGATTTAGCTTTGAATGTCTATCAAGTATCCAAAGCAGAATTACTACCTGAAGTCTAAAATCCTTTTTGTTATTGGTAATACTCTATTTCCATTTCCACAATATACAAACAACTATAAAACTTCACACAACTTATACAACTCCACAGGTGTTACCCAGGTAGAAAGTGAACTCACCATCACCTTTGTCTTCAGTCTGTCTAGTAGAATAAGACTATTTCATAGTTATTTTAATAGATAATTACACATAACGTAGTCCACAGTGATTAATAAACATGCAAGGCTTCATCTGAAAGTCCATTACATCTGTAAATTTTAAATAATTTAAACATATATTTAAATGATTCCTTGTATATAAATATTTCATTGAGCAAATTGATTTCCAAGTGAACTGCTTCTAAAGAACAACCACCCTGAGCAGTGTTTGTGTACATTTATTTCCAGACATTCACAACATTTCAACAGTACTTAAAAAACAGCATCTTGAGCTCACCATAGGACATCCCTTACAGGTAAACTTTAGGTACCCACCTCAAACTACTACATCATTTGAACATGATAAATTCCTGCAATCATAGGAGCAAAATTATCAATAACGTATACATTTCAGATTGCCTGGCTGTGGAAAACACTGTTTCTTTGTTGAAGTCCCTAAATACAATTCTATTTGCCTTGGAACAGTGGATTATTTCAAGTATAAAATTTATAAACATTTGTAAACCAGTATTTTCTTAGAGGAAGAAAGAAATCTCAGCTACTAAACATCTTTTTTCTAAAAAAAGTAATACAAAAATCTTCAATACTCAAACATATTAATTCTCTTTTCACATAGGAAACTGTGGTCATGCTTGAAAGAAAACAAAAAAAGGAGAGTGAAACAAATTAACTGCATAGCTCCGATACACTTACTTCAGACAACATACTATAAATCATCTTGAAACCAAACAGGCAATTATAATGTGCACAAATGTTATGATACTGTGCATCTCTCCTGCTCAAATGGTTCTAAATTATTGAAACTGATGGCTGAACAGGGCAGATTGTTGCAACACACTTGGATCACTTGAACAATCACAATCCAGATTCCTCCTGTAGCTCTCCAGTGCTGTAATGTTAATAAGCAGATAGACAGATGCTTCTTTGATAACTCAGGTCACATCAAAGGGGATTAAAATATCATATATGGCCAAAACTTCTGTAGCAGTGTGTTTTGTTTGTAAAGGAGCGTGACTTTTTTTCCCCTCCAATACTGTAAGAAGCATCTAAAATTAAAGCAAGTACCTACATCTTCCTTCAAAGTGCTCAGCGAGGTCAGAGCAGCAGCTCCTTTCTCCTCCCAACCACTTCCCCGCGTTAGAATCCTCAGCACCTCGGTATATAAGAAAGAGGAGCGCGAACCATAAGACAGACCCATTTCAAAACACAACCAGTTATTTGTAAACACCACTCTTTCTCCTCCGGATTATCCGCAACTGCACGTTACAAGAAAAAGCAGCAAGTAAGGTAAATCAATTAGCTCGCTAATTTCTCACCCTCATTTAAGCTCTACACTGTATTTGTCGTAATTGCCTATAATTATGTTAATTACTAACTCCAGCATAATTACTATATTTATTGTCATTGAGCGCACTATGTACCCAAAGCAAAGCTGGCGTTTGTCGGGCATCAAAAAAAGAAATAAATAAAGCAGCACAACCGTCAGGAGGGGTTTCTCTGCAAACCGGCTGAGGTACCTTCGGCAAACGAAAGGGCAAAAGAGTTTTCATGCAATGCTAGTTTGAAAGCATCGGTTCATTAAGGATATTAATTTTCTGATAACTACACATTTAAGCATGACACACTGGAGCAGTATCTCCAGGATTTAGCAATTATTAATGCGTGACAGTTTCAAATGCTAAGTGAATCAATTAAACAGCAGCATTCACAATTTGAGAAGAGATAACTGCTTCATAACTGCCTAAGACTACAATTTTCACATGACAAAAAAGGGCCATTCAGGCTCCTTCAAAACCTGACAGGTCAAGAAAGAAGTTTGAAACAAAAGCACCTTATAACCATCATCTCTCCTCTTTACTTGTCAGATCAACTTTGCTAGTGTCTCCGCTGAAATGGCATCACCATGCCAGCTGCCACAAGGTGATTTTTCATGTCTTGTCAAAGAAATCTTTTATTCTATTTGCTCTGCATTAACATGTTACATTTATTGATCAAGCCCTTTCTGCAGCCACAGCAGGGCACTGTGCTCTTATGCCTAAGGGGGCTTTGATGTCCTGGTGACATTCTAGACCGAATAATGCACATACTAAATGGATTTAATGCAGAAATGTGTTTGTGCATGACAGCTACATTAATAACAGCCCCTCACACTGATAAATATGCAATTGCTACGATTAAGAGTTACCCAATTATGGTGAAAATATTTTTCTACCTTATAAACAAAACCAAACAGGTTTAACAATAGTGCGTTTTCTTCAACGTTTTGAAGTGCTATAAAGATCAGTCTAAGGGCTTTTAAAAAATATGTCATGCTTTGTTTTGAATTCTGGCTTTTCTTCCCATCTCTCTTTTGTTGTTCATCTCCCTGGTCTGTGTGTCTCATTGCTGCACAGGCAGAGAAGGTGGCAATAAAATAAATAAAATAAAATAAACCTCCCTTTCACAGGACTCAACTCACAGAGCAACACGCCCGGGAAAAGTGAAGCCCAGTTCCAAGCTGCCACTTGCACATCCCTGCAGGCAAGAAACCAGTAGGCAGAAGAGAGGAACAATCTCTAGTCCACGGAGAGGATATCACAAAGCCTCAGCCTTCAGAAGTCACGGAGGAACATTCCAGACTAGGATTAAAGTTCAAGGGGATGTTTTCATACTTACACCCTCTTAATCGGACAGTGGAAAATATGCACAAGCACATACTGTGCAAATTATTCATGCTTCGAGCAGAAATAATCTGCACCCCAGCGAGAGGTAAGAGATAGCTGTATCTCTGTGAGCACAATTATTGGATTAATCCTCCCTCATTGGCCAAGATTAAAGATTGCCTCTCCCTTTCGCCTCGTAGCTTAAGACTCAGAAAAAATCTCTGCGAGGTAAAGGAAAACAACTCCCATGTTTAAAAGAACTGAGACAAAATTAGCACATGGACTTCTCTGTGAATTGAACTGTTATTTATAAAAACATGCCACCTCTTTCTACAAAACCACTGACGTGTTATTTAAGCACTGGAGTGCGTTTAACCTTCAATGAGAGGAGAAATTTGGCACAAAGTTATCAAAGACAAACAGAAGAACCTTTAAATGGGGGGATTTTTTCTCTCCACGGGGAGCAAGATGCATCAAAAAAAATAAAAAGCTCTGTATTTCATCCAAATCTCTACTCCTTGCTTACATTACCTCCTTCCTACTTATTTATTCCTTTCTTTCCTTCACCAGTGATTATTATTTACCTTTTTTTTTTTTTTCCAATTAATTCTTTAACTTCCAATGATGAACAATAGTTTTTCATTCCTCCTTGAAATCCTTCCCAGCAAAGCCTCCCGGTAACACTGGCACACCAGTGACTTTCCTTCCCATTCCTCATGCTTTCATGAAACAGGAACCAGCGAATGCTTTCCACATGTTACGAAACAAAACAGTGGCCTTTACAGTACTTTATTATCAGGGAAGTCTATCAAATACAGTTGCTGTGAGAGCAGATTTCAAAAGCAAAATATCCCAGCTCCCAAAATATGCCTGAAAAGACACAGTGTAAACAGCTCATTTCTAAAATAGCTGAAGATCACTACCAATATCAAATCAGAGAATGGTTTGGGTTGGAAGGGATCTTAAAGATCATCCAGTTCCAGCCCTCAACAGAATTAGAAGAGCTGCTCCAGCTCAGGCTGGTTTACGATGAGGCACCACTAAGCTGCAGCATCTCAGTATAATTTAGGTCAGAAGGAGCATCTAGAGGTCAGCCAGTCCAACCCCTGGTCAGAGCAAGGCGACTTCAAAGTTATGAGTAGGTTGCTTGGGGAAGTATCACCCAGGATGGAGATTCCACAGCCTCGCTAGGCACCTCTTCCACTCAGCCCTTCCCATCCTGAAGCCTTTCCTTACAAACAGTTGGAAATTCCCCTGCTGCAGCCCACAATGACTGCCTCTCATCCTGTCATTGGACATGTGAGAAGGATTTGGCTGTATCTTCTACACAACAGCCCCCCCATTAGTTCCAAAAGGAAACAAATACATGGCAAACCATTCAAAACATGTAAGGAAAACAGCATGAGAAGAAATAAGTGTAGAGTGGTCTGGGGCTGAAGGATTCCCAGCCAGCAGAGGTGCGAGCAGGAGGCAATCCAGTGGCACCATATCTTGCTGATGACAATCAGCATGCTTTTAACTACTCACCAGCTTTTCCCTTTGTCTCAGAAACAACAAACTGCTGTTACTCCTCTTTTTCAGCTCCTTTTGCTATTCATCTCCATCTTTCCTTTCCCTCCTAGGGAAAAGGGGAGATGCTCAATGCTTGTGACTGCTAACAGCCACTTTGCTTTGGCTGCCAGAAGAGAGAGCTGGAGCCATGGATCGCTCCTGGTAATCAAGGAGAGACAGTAGCTTTTAGAAAAAGGCAAACAAGAAAAACAGCTCTGTTAAAGAGCAATTTTTTGTGATTATTTAATTGAGTGTTGTTATTTAATTTACCTCATCTGATGCAAAGCACCTACATAGGCCCTAACTTGTATTTACCAGAGAGGAAGGAGCTCCAGCCTGGGAAGAACTCTGAGGTCAGAAGAAATTGGTGAAAAATGTACATTTTCCTCCATATTAAATTGCCAATAAAAAAAGAACTAATGGCAGGCCTCCCCTCCTCTAGCGTAGTCCTCCAGCTCTGTGTACATTTATGTCTTTACATCCTACCCAAAAAGTAAAAAAAGGCAGAGGCGTCTGAGTAACAAAACCACCACACAGAAGAACAGTGAATCCACAGAATTACTCTGCTTTGCAGAAAAAAAGACAACGTATAGAAGTGCCATAACAAACAACAAGTAATTAGAAGATATCCATAATTTTTTTGAAATTATTACACAAATGTGTATGAATTCAACACATCTTTTAAAATAGGAAGACAGAGGAGGAGCAATTCCTTGGTTTGTACAAAATAAGCCATATTTCCCAGAAAAAAATAACACATCAGCATCTCTTGAAATGTATTATTATTAACAGAGAAGCTCGGCAAAAGTTACTGGCACCTAACTCGTAAAAAATAGCACATTTGACTCATTTCCCAGTAATTTCCCAACAACAACAGCCAGTCTTCCCACTCTTCTTCCAGGATTCCTGGACACACCTCTGAAAACGCACCTTTACAGTGGAAAGCCTTAAAGGGCAAAATGACCTACCTGGCTCTACCCTGACTCTTGCAACCAATTATCTACATTATAGCAGTATCAAAACCAGCACAATTCACTACAGCGATTGTTCAATCAGGTATTACGTTATATCAGCTGCATAAGAAAGCTTTCTGGCATCTGTATCACACAGCACAAACATCTTCGTGATAAGAGCCTCCCGTGTGGGTAAGCGCGTGCACGCACATGGGAAGGACTGAGTGTAAAACCACACACGGCCTCGAGTTTGGAAAGGACAGCGCTGTAGAGAACAAGGTACCTCACGCTACTTTTATCCTCACAAGCAGATTCTAAACTTACCTTCAATAAAAGAAAACTCAGAGTCCCACCCTACAACTAAGATACTTTGCTTTTCCATAGACAATTATACACCATTCCTTTCTCCCTACTCACCTACAGTCTTCCACCTGGAAGAGACACTGCAGAACCTCACCAGGTTCTGTCGCAAGGGTTAAATGAAAAAGAATACTGGAATAACTAAGGGGAATACTATAGGATTCTAAATCAATCCATATATTGAAATAATTAGAATAGATTTATGAATTCTACCTGCACTTCATTTTAGTGCTTAATTAAATAGCCACCCAAAAATAAAGCCATACAACAAAAACATTATCTGGGAAATGAGTATTACAAACCATTTACAGCAATGACCAGAGATCTACAAATGAAAATAAGAGAGAGCACACACTTACATGTATTTTGGTTAAGAACAATTCACTCTTGATCCCATTCTTCAGTTCTTCAGGCAGCAATGTTTATTTTCAATTTGGAGCAGAGAACAAACAATAAGCTCCTCATTGGGCATCATTTATGTTAACATGAGAAACTACAAGACTCACCTGGTTATCTGTGCAAGAATGCAACAAAAGGAGACAAACACTGCCTACAAAACAGTGTCACCCACTTAACAGCTAAATGTACCCCAGTGCATGTACTCTTCTATTTTGGAAAAAAAAAATTTAAAAAAATCAATATTCTACTTCTGGAGTTGGTTTTGGAGTTGAGGATCTTGATATTGCCACATACCTTAACAAGTTGAAGCTGAGATCTAGCCTTTTTGCCATGTGTCCATATTTTCTTCCTAGGAATTCTGGAATTTCTTCACAGTCTTGGTTGATGTAAGACACCTGAGAATGGGAAGCAAAAAGGGAACATACTGAAAGTGGATTATTTGGTTTCCTGTCCAGGTTCTGTCTCACTGATCTAATGACAACATGCTATAGTAAATATTCATCACAGTTTTAAGCTACATCAGTTTTGCTGCTATAGAATCTATCACCATCTCATTCTCCTATCGATACAAACAATATACACCTATAGTCTTACGTACAATGTTTTGTCTCCTTTCTGGTAAAAATAATTTGAGCAAATACATTGCACTTCTGCTGTTCCATGTTAATACTTTGATCTGACATTACTTTGTATAATCACCCTGATATGCTCCCGAAGGACCTTGTATGACAGACCAGAAGCCATTCCAAGGACTCTCAGCACACAGCACACTGAGAGATCACTTTGGGAAGTTGGGTCTGGACACACCAAAGCAGGGCACTGCCAATCCATTCTCGTAACCATTTCTTCAGAAGATTATTATTGCCAGGGAAACGCTAGGGATGGAGCAAGGGGGTTGCCCAAGATCTGGAAAACCACAAATGCAGTTATTTTCAGACAGTTGTGTAAGTCTTAAAGGTTCCTGGCGCATTTCTCCTTATATTTATATTAATGTAATATTATTATATTATATCATATTGTATTACATTATATATAATACTTGTGAATGCTTTCCATCTTTTTCATACTGCCCCATGTAACCCGCCTTTCACAAACATAGGCAGAATTAGTGGTAGCAAAAACACAGTCTACTTGGAGGGGTTTGGATTGTTGGGTGTTTTCAAGCCACAATGAAGTGAGCGATAATATTTCCAGAAAAACACAAGCAATAAACCAGCTACACTTTTACAACACTCTCTGCTGAATCGTTTCCTAAAACTTTGGTTTGATTGCTCCAAGGAATCCCCAGAAAGTTTGTCAAACCCATTGCCTGGAATTCTCTATACCCACAGTGGTTGATCCTCCCAGTGCTCAAAATATCAGCACAAACACTGACATCATGGACTTTGTACGAAAGAAATCTCAGTTAACCTTCAACAGCAACTTGCTAGTTAAGTAGATTTCAACACTCTGTTCAACCGCTATACAGAAGATTGTGATACTACCTAAATATTTAAAGTTAATTTCGAGACCATATCCCATTGGTCTAAAAGATGTTAGATGAAAAATATGCAAAAAACCTCAGACAAACATTGTTTTGATAGAAAAACAGTCTCTATTCTGAGCAGCCGAAAGGGATACACTCCTGCACATCATCCCTGTCCTTATACTCTAAAAATGATTGCAATCTGATAATACTATATTGCATCCCATTTAATTCATTTTGTTCAATAACTTCAGCAGATAAAGCTGACAACAGTGAAATAATTTTTACGAGCAGAAAACAGGTAGCTCGAAGCTCAGTTTAACAACTTCTTCACCTTGTTAAACCGTACCTGCTCTTGCTATAAATTCTGCTACCAGACACACACATGACTTCAGCAAATCTACGGACAAAAGGGAAAGGAACAGTTTTGGGCAGTTGGCATCCTAATGGTTTGGACATAGCAGAAGGCATTTTGCAGAATTCATTAAATTAAATATGGGGGTTTATTCCTCCAGTTTTCAGCCAAGACAACTACAATGCACTGTACAACCACACATGCAGGTATGCATCAAGAAATGCATCATTCTTCACTAAATGCTAATTTCTTTAAGGTTTGCAAACCCTTGGATGACATCACATTCACTATAACAATAATAATATATATAATAATAATACCTTAGATAAAGCATTTTATTCAGTGTAACACATTGAAATAGAAATTAGTAATTCTAATTGAAACAGAAACTACTAAAATACCATGTCTGTTAACACCAGAAGTGCAAATTGCCTTGAGCGACCACAACCATCACAAGAGCACAGACCATCACTCACCAGAGGCTCACTAACCTGCCTTCCCATTGCTTCAGAAACTTACCTGGCCAGAAACGTTCTAGCTCAACAAGGACAAAAGTTGAAAAAAGAAGGTCACATAAAAATATTTTGGAGGCAAAACACGTAAAATGCTGTAAAGCTTCAGCCTTTGAACTGTTAGAATATACAAATATATTTTCATATCTGGTGCAAATTATCCACAGGTGTATTTGCAGTTGAAATACGGTTAGAATCATAGAATCATAAGGTTGGAAGAGACCTCTGAGATCATCGAGTCCAACCGTGCCTGTCTCCCTACTAAACCCTGTCCCTAAGGAACTCACCCACCTGTCTTTTAAACAACTCCAGGGATGGCGACTCCACCACCTCCCTGGGCAGCTGTGCCAATCCCTGACCACCCTTTCACTGAAGAAATTCTTCCTGATGTCCAGTCTAAACCTCCCCTGGCACATCTTGCGGACATTTCCTCTTGTCCCATCACTGTCACTTGTGAGAAGAGCCCAGCACCCACCCTGTCACAGCCTCCTTTCAGGCAGTTGTAGACCTTGTAATGCTGAGGCCTTGTAGGAAGAATTTTCCTCCTGCAAAGCCCACTTCAGCACCCTCACAGTGCAAGCACATTTTTCAATTTAAAACAAATAGATTGATTTTTCCACAAGGTGCATTCCACCTCAGATCTCTGTACCCCACACAGACGAACTTGCTCCAGATACCCAGAACACTCAAAGCTGTAAGAACAGCAACAACTGGCAGGGATGCAGTACACGATAACCCTTTTTTAACAAGTTTATTATTTCCCCACTTTGCTGCTTTTTAATGCTGATCTAAACCAAGACCTTAAGAGCCTGGATAACACAAGAACAACATTTCTTCATTTTCATTCTTTCCATTCAAAATCATTTACCCAGAAAACAATAAAACGTACATAATTCAGCATTATTCCTTTTGCATCCATCTCAAAGACCCTCAAAACGAGCATCAGCCGCCAACCAGAGATGTCACCACCTGAGAGAAAGGATACTCTTCCTGAAACTCCTCAGCTCCTCAGGTCCAAGGCACCCCAGCAACAGGAGATTCCTTAGAGTTTTCCATACCAGAATGTCACTTGGGATTAAAAACTGGATGCAGATGTTTCCATTGCCTAATTCTCTAACTCCAATCTAGCACAGGTTGCTCACAGTTAATCACTCTTATTACTTTTGCCCTGCTTGATACCCCACTGAAACGTTCAGTAAGTTCCCACCAAGCCCAGCATCAGATAGGATATGGATGTTCCAGACATTCCTGCAGACCCTTCTGTATGTAATTCAGGAAAAAAATAAGCTTTTACATAATATTGAAATTGTAAGTTAATCAGTGAATTGCAGTTGCGCCTCTCTTTTGCTTTAATTTCAGAGGATACTATAATGTAACCTCCGCAATCATTTTACAGTGACATTGTAATCTTAGTCACTTGCAAAACTAACTCATAATAACATAATATCTTTAATAAAGAATGGCACCAAATAGGCCATCTATGAACTCCAGATATTCCCCATTTCCTTCCACTGAAGGGAATTGCGTCTGGAGAACAGTTCCAGTCAGCTGAGCATTATCTTTTACTCACTTCGAAGACTGTTCGTTAGGCATACGGCCAAATTAAGAGTAGGTTTAACTCGGAGGGGCAGAAGGCTCACCCAAGGGAAGCTGGCAGCGTTGCTCCGCGCACTGCACAGACCACAGGAACCGTTTCCTGCGGCAGCCGTGGAATGAGCCAACTGCCTCCCTATCACACACAACTTCACATGAATTGCACACAGAAACAGCAGCCGGATTGAAGAAGCAATTAGACAGCAGCACGCTGGTTAATAGCAAATCATTCTCAAAAAGAAGAGAAGATTAATTTACTCATTTTGTGTGTGGAGGGGGGGAAACCCCACACAATTTTGCTAGTTTTGGTCACAGTTTCAGCAGTAAGGACATAAGATTTTAGCCAGTTTTTTTCAGTGGCCAAACAAGGCGTTGGGGAAAGGCCAGCAAGACTGGTTTGACTTCCCAACTTCTCTCTTTAAGCAAAATGGAACACACAGAGTGTTTACACCCAGCAGGAACAACACCCCCCACAGAACCATCGAACCATGGAATGGTTGGGGTTGGAAGGGACCTCAAAGCCCATCCAGTGCCACCCCCTGCCACGGGCAGGGACACCTCCCACTGGATCAGGGGGCTCCAAGCCCCATCCAACCTGGCCTTGAACACCTCCAGGGATGGGGCAGTCACAGCTTCTCCTGTTCATCCGCGCAGCCCCCGCAATCCTGGAGGGGCAGGACCTGCAGCGAGCGGGACTCGCCCTGTCCCACCGCCCGCAACACCTGGAAATCGTGTCTGTTGCATCCCAGCGGGATCCAGCGGTGGCGAAGGCAGCAGAGGAGTAACAGCCCGCGACTCCCTGCCCTCCGTTTTCACCTGCTCGCACCCGCGCACATCCCGGTGCACCTGTGCAAATCCCGGTGCACTCCCGCATCCCGGTGCGCCCACGCACACCCCAGCACTCCTGCACACCCGTGCAAGTCCTGGTACCCCCGCGCGTCCCAGTGAGCCCCCACGCACCCCAACACCGGGACGGCTCCTCCCCTGCGCGAGCGACACCCATGGGGAACTAAACCGCCCCAGTCCCCCGCCCCCATCCCTGAGCCGGGGCCGGGGGCGGGCGGGGACACGTACCTGGGCTCCGCTCACCACGGCCCCCGCCATGGCTGCGGGGCGGGCGTAGGGGCCGGGCCGGGGCAGCCGCCGCTCCCTCGCGGCAGGCGGGCGGTCAGCTGACCGGGCGGAAGCGCGGGGGGGCGCGGCGCGGGGCTCCAGCCCCACGTGCGGCTGCGGGCGGCGCGCGGGGTTCCGCGGGTCACGTGGCGCCGGTTCAGGGGCCGCTCGCGGCCCGGTCAGCAGCGCGGGCTCGGGGCCGCGGGGCCCGCTCTTCCTCGCTGCCTGCGGGGCGGGAAGCGGGCAGCCGCCACCCGAGGGCAGGGCGTTCCGTACCCGCGTCTGCGCTGGCGGCAGAACGGGCCGTTCCGAGCGCCATCCGCGCGCGGGCCGGGCCCGCGCCCTCGCCGATCCGGTTTCCCCGGCGCCGCGTGAGGCAGGGAAACGCCAAACCCTTCTCCCGCAGCGAGGAAGCGAGTCCTGCACCGCTGAGTAAGTTCTGTTCCTCCAAGTTAGGGTTCTTGGTCAAAGCGTACTTGCTCGTTCAGGTCATCACTCAGCGGGCTTCGAACAGTCGGCGCCTTGGTTTATTCTGGCAAATAACTCGTGCCAAGGAAAACAGGTACCATGTGCACTGTGAACTGAAACAAGAATCACAGAATCAGAAGGTTGGAAGAGACCTCTGAGATCACCGAGTCCAACCGTGCCTGTCTCCCCACTAAACCCTGTCCCTAAGAAACTCAGCCACCCGTCTTTTAAACACCTCTAGGGATGGCGACTCCACCACCTCCCTGGGCAGCTGTGCCAATCGCTGACCACCCTTTCAGTGAAGAAATTCTTTCTAAACAAAGCAATATTCTCTTCTTGCTGGATCTGCCTCTTTTTTATCTCTCCTTTAGTTCCTGGCGTGTGGTTCCCATCAGAGCAAACACGTGCAGCGCAAGGCACAAAGTGGCCCGCTGCTATCGTTGGCTGTGTTTGTCTTAATGAAGTAAATTCAGTTCAATATTACACTCTGTAAAATTGGAATAACTATATTGAAAACAACTTAGCACATCATTATCCACATTATTAGTATTAATTTTAGTAAAGTGTTAGCTGTCATTTCAGAGATACCTGCAAAAAAAAAATTCCTGCCTGAACAGGTTACAAAATAGCACATACAAATAATAAGTCTGTTTTTTCCAGCTTCTTACATTGCCAATTGCATTAACCTGCCATTGATCCTCCTACTTACTAGGCAAGACCTTGTCTAGAGGGAAAAGTTGCAGGTGCAGCTCCCTAAACGGGGTGACTTAAATTGACTTTATCATAACTTCAATCAGTCAAGCTGAATTTTGTAAATTACAAAAACAGCTTAAGGAAGTGGCAAACTGTTTTAAGTGCATCTCGCTTATAATCACTCCTTTGAAACCAGTTCAAGGTTTTCTTGTACAGACAGGGCCTAGATTATTATCTGCCATGGATAAAATAATAGATCCGAATGCAGTGGTGTGTAACAAACAGGGAGCGCTACCGACCACAGTGACAAAATGGGCACAGGAAGGGAGGAACAAGCCTTTCTGGAACAGCAGGGCGGAAGAGGAATGACTGTCTTGTTATGATGCTTCCCTAAACTTTGAAAACTCACTTTTTGAACAGTCCAAATTGTACTGCCACACAAGGTTTGGGTTGGAAGGGACCTCAAAGCCCATCCAGTCCCACGCCCTGCCATGGGCAGGGACACCTCCCACTGAATCAGGAGGCTGCACCTCCAGGGATGGGGCAGCCCCCACTGCTCTGGGCAACCTGGGCCAGGGCCTCCCCACCCTCACAGCAAAACATTTCTTCCTAAGATCTCATCTAAATCTCCCCTCTTCCAGTTTAAAACTGTTCCCCCTCATCCTATCCCTGCACTCCCTGATCCAGAGCCCCTCCCCAGCTTTCCTGGAGCCCCTTCCAGTACTGGAAGGCCGCTCTAAGGTCTCCCCAGAGCCTTCTCTTCTCCAAGCTGAGCAACCCCAACTCTCCCAGCCTGTCCTCACATGGGAGGTGCTCCAGCCCTCAGATCATCTTCACGGCCTCCTCTGGACTTGTCTCCAACGCCTCCATGTCCTTCCTGTGCTCAGGACTCCAATTTACCCAACTTCTTTTTTTCCAGAGTCTCTTGTTTTATTCCTTAATTTCTAAGCACCCACCACCTGTACATCATTTTCAGAAGGAATGAAAACTCACAGCTGCCACTGTCTCCCACTGAAGGAGTATTTCCTAACATCTAATCTGAAACTGTAATGAAGTTACAGCATTGTCTCAGATTTCAAACCGATGAGTCAACATGCTCATTAGTTTGTGCCTCATGTTATTACCAAGCTAAAATACATTACAGTGCGATATAAATACAGGAGGGCTTTTTTAGCATTAGAGCCTGCTGATCGTCAGTGTCACTTTACGCCATGATCATCAATCATGGCGAAGCTGCCTCTGGTTTTAAAATTTTTCACCTTACAATATATTTATTTTTCTGAGCATCTCTTCTTGAGTCCTGGCCCTGCACAACCTGAATCATTGGATTGTTTTCTCTACCTTTCATACAGCTGCCTGTGGAAGTAAAACTTCAAAGACAAAAGTTTGTACTTAAAGAATATATTTTTGTTGGTAGTTGCTTAGAAGCTGAAAGTTCTGTGAGGATTCTTTGTACAGGTTGAAGTAATTTGTATGGCAGTTGCGCTTAGCTGCTGAAGAGAGCAGGAAGCAGGTGTACAGGCTGCCCAGGGCAGTGGTGGTGTCTCCATGCCTGGAAGAGTTAAAAAAAGCACATAGACATGGCACTTTGAGACATGGTTTAAGTAAGCACGGGGTGTTGGTTTATCTCTTGGGTTGGGTGATCTTGGAGATCTTTTCCAACCTTAATGATTCTGTACTGTCCAATCAGAAGTGAGCATAATTCAGCCGAATTTTAAGGAGCAAGAGTTTTAGTTCCCTGTTGTTCAGTGCTAAAGCTATTTTTCGTTACTCCTTTTAAGTACCAGAGATTCCCATAGAAATGTACGGCAGTCGCTAACAATTTGGATAGCTGTGAAAGACCAGAGCTCAAACAGAAGCCACCATCCTCTGCCGTTTGTTAAAGAGCAGCTTTTCCCATTACTGACTACTTTCATTGACCCATCCTTCTGGGTGAGGAGGGATAAATATAGCTCAGCTAGCATTAATTCTGCATCATCTGGAGACGTCCCGAGGAAAAGAACATGCACACACTTGATGGAGGAGGGAAGAGCTGAAAGCTGGAAGTTACAGAGCTACAATCTCCGCAGGCCATGCATTGTCAGTTAATATAAAGAAATACACGTAAACCCAAAAACTGCAATAAACGGGTTTTACATTTCTTGAAAATGAGAGAAAATGCATGAGAAATCAAGGTAGTTTGGTTAAATTTGACTCTTCCTGCTGCTGACATTGGTGTTTTACTCCTCTCTCCCCATTTCCTTGGATGTAAATATACTAACTTAGGAAATCCTTCAGATCTAATCACTTGCATGATCCTCTTTTCTTGGAAAGCTGAAGCAGAATGAATGTTTGACTGTAGATTCTATACTACCTGCTGGTTTAAGACATTTTTGTCCTGAGTTCTTCAGTTCCACATAGAATCATAGAATAGTTCAGGTTGGAAGGGACCCCAAAGCCCACCCAGTTCCACACCCCTGCCATGGACAGGGACACCTCCTACTGGATCAGGGGGCTCCAAGCCCCATCCAACCTGGCCTGGAACACCTCCAGGGATGGGGCAGCCACCACTGCTCCGGGCAACCTGGGCCAGGGCCTCCCCACCCTCACAGCAAAACATTTCTTCTTGATGTCTATTTTAAATCTCCCCTATTTCAGCTGAAAACTGTTCCCCCTCTTCCTATCCTTGCACTCCCCGATTAAGAGCCCCTCCCCTGCTTTCCTGTAGGCCCTGTTGAGGCATCTAGCACAACTCAGTCCCACAAAGTGAAGTTCTTCATGAACTAGGAAATCACGTGTAAGTTAGTGGAAGACCAAAGGAGCCCAGTGCAGGAACTGCTCTTTAACAAGAAAATGGCATTACTGTGAAACAGGAAATATAGAGAGAAAAATCCCAGCTTGTTGGTTAAGAAGTCCTGTGATATCAGAATTAGATTCATTATAGCTTTCCAAACACTATCCCACTCCTTCTTTCCAAAAACCTGTTCTTCTAGACCCTTCTCACTTTCCACGTGGGAAAGTGAGAAGAAGCTGAGCCAATGTAATGCTTCATTCATTGAGAACAGAGTGGCACTCCTGAAGCTGTACGTTACATTTTAGTCTCCAAGCCATCTGTCCAAATAACAACAAAAAAAAATGTTTTACTAAGCCTTCTTTTGGTGAGAAACACAAAGGAAACAGCAGACCAAATCCAAAGAGACTTCCTGTTTATAATGCAGACATGATTAGAAACAGACCTAAACTTAAGGAAATTCTTGTCTCAATTTTGGAATCCCACTTTGATTCCATACGTATAAAAGTATCCAGAAACGTGCTGGTGTTTGGCCAGCATCCTGGGGACATTTCTACTGTCACAAGAGAACAGTTCATAGCTTCAGGTTAATAATTGCTGCTCTTAAGTGAAGATGAAGATGGACTGTTAACAATATAACAAAGCTTTCCGTGCTTAGGTTTCTCACTGGAGTCCTGGTCAGATGAATAAATCTCCTATCAGCTGATGATGTTGGATAACATGTAGGTCTAATTAGGTACAAACTGTTTCAGTCCCAGCAGAGAGATATCCACATTACAAGATCAGCATGGAAACAGATACCAGAGTTGCCGTATTTGCCAAAAAGAAAAAGGTAATAAATACATGGACATAGAGAATAAAAAATCTCAACTCTCCAGGCTTTGTCTGATCAGAACTGAGACAGCAGGAGTCACACTGCTGTGGTGCAAAGTCTTCAGTTTCAAAGTTGACAGAGTAACATAATTCAATACCATTAACTTACCAAAACCAGAAACCACCACAGGGTTCTGGTTTAGGATTTCTTTCTCCGATACTGGTGACATAATAGTTCACAGGATTCTGTAGTAAGTTACTGCTGCAGTTGGGTCACTTACTGAAGATTCTGTGCCCTGAAGACAAGGCTGGGTGAACTCTCTAACAAGAAGTGAAGGCTGGATGAAATCTATTCACAGATGATGCTGTGTTTTTAAAATTCACAGTAATATTATGAAAGACTTCATACCAAACCAAAGAAAAAAGTTTCAGGAAGTTTAAACTATTATTTATAAAACTCCTGCAAATAAACTGGCTTCCTCTCTGTGAGGAAAAAAAAAATAAAAAAATAAAAAACTTTGATTATTTTTGGTGGAGTAACTCAGTTTCTGTGAAAGAACTCAGCAAAAAGGAAGCTGTCACAACAAATACCATCATGGATCGGGACTACAGGACAGAGGAATCAAGCATAGCTTTGCAAATTGAGCTCTTAGAAAACTGGCAGTAACTGACAAAGACTACTTTATTCTCAGCTCAAAACTCTTGAGAAATACGCACGGTTAATTCTCACTACGAAGGGACAGAATGGCCAGATTAGCCAACCAAGTTGCTAGCGTTTTTTCCCAGTTTGTCAGCTGACTCAGGCTTCCCTACTAAAACAAGAAGAGAAAGATACAAGCATTAGGTTGTACATTATAAGGAAGTTCTGTTTGTAAAGACTTTTCAAAGTACTACAAACAGCTAAGAGAACCTGCAAACCAGCACAGCCTGTGAACCACGTGTTAAAGCATGAGGCTGTGCAGTGGGAGGGAGGGATGGATGGTGTAAGCAGTGTCTGGTGGCTTGTTTAGAGCCGTAGAATGGTAGAATGGTTTGGGTTGGAAGTGACCTTAAACCCAGTTCCATCCCCTGCCATGGGCAGGGACACCTCCCACTGCATCAGGGGGCTCCAAGCCCCATCCAACCTGGCCTTGAACACCTCCAGGGATGGGGCAGCCACCACTGCTCTGGGCAACCTGGGCCAGGGCCTCCCCACCCTCACAGCAAAACATTTCTCCCTAAGATCTCATCGCAATCTCCCCTGTTTCAGCTAAAAAACATTTCCTCTCATCCTAAAATATTTATTGATCATTTACTAAGCTTTTGAAGAATTAAAACTTAATTTTCTTCTTGCGAGAACGTGCTCACTGGTTCGAATGCTGCTGGTGATACACAGCCAGGAAAGTTCCGCCTGGCCTTCTGACTCACTGGCACCCCAGGTGCGGCTGACTTGGATTCTTCTGTCTTCTTTCTTTGCTCTTACGTTTAGTCTAAGTCTAACTTAAAAAACTGGGTTGACAAAACCATAAAACCCTTCATGAAGTGAAGAAGAAAGTTGAAAGAACCTCAAAAATGAAGAGTATTTCTGCTTGTTCTGTATGTTCAGGCATATGGAAGGAAAGCAAGGTATCAGATTTAGTTCTTCCCTATTGCTAACTTTTCATTATGCATAAACGCATACGTTAATGAAGCTACAGAGCTGTCCACACTGTCACATAAATAAAGTAGTTCTAATTAGAAGATAACCATAGGTCTGGAAATCTTTTGTTATCTGAGAAGTTTGAGGGTGTCTGGTTTATGGTACTAATTAAAAATGGTTCTGTTTAAGCAGGAAAACAAAGACCAAAACATTAATTGACAGCTAATCAGGGAAGGGAGCAAAAAGAAGGTGTCCACCACTTTTAGAGATTCTATTTTAAGCTTAATTAATGCTTAAGTGAATATATACATTTTTCATCATACAGACCCATACAGTGACATATTAGAAGTAATATTTTCAAAGTTTCAACTACAAGGAATTTTATCAGCATTCATCTCCTCCTCCTAGTGAATGGAGATGCCTATTAATTCCCTTCTGTCTTTACTGTTTCAGTTGTTTGCACTGGATAGAATTATAATTTATCTTTCAATGGAAAGATTACAAGGAGATGTTTTTCAAAAATTGTTCCTAATGATCAGTGCTGTTTATACGGGTTATTTTGAAATATAAAGAAAGTCACACCTGATATTTCCAAAGTGTCATACACCTGCAAATTTCATGATATTTTATGTATATTAAACAATTAAGACCTTCTATCAATTAGGCATTAATATCCCAATTTTACAGTTAGTTACACTGCAGGTAGTTTGAAAAGTTAACTGTCCTGCTAACACTGCTCAGGAATGTAGATAAAACCCACGAATGACAATCCATCCTCCATGCCTAATGAAAAAGGAAAAATCGTTTCCCCTCTTGTAGAGTGAAAAATATAAAAACTAAAATTAATGGGCAAAAGTTTGGGCTCTTACAGAACTTCTACCTTTTCTTGTCAAACAAACTACAGCTTTACAGACTTCTAAGAGAGAGGTGGATGTGTACAATGAAGAGATTTCTATATGATGTTCCTTGAGCTGTGGTGATGTAGACCAAAGACAAAGCAGGGGCTCAGTAGGGTAGTCTGTACTGACTTTACCTCTCCCCGTCTCCCAAGCCAGACTAAATATCTTGTACCGAACAAAACTTCAGCTTTGGACCACTTGGAGAGGGTTTTTCTTTTTCAGCTGGCTCCCTTAGAGCAAGTCCAGGGCAGTTTATGCTTCTTTGAACAGCAAAAATGAAGGCATCCAATGACCGTATAGGATCACATCACATTAATTCTATCAACCTTGCAAGTCTCATGCCACTAGAAAATATATGTCATTTTTCTATTCTGACTTTAATACACAGATTAGAGAAAGAACACCCCATTTATCCTGTTTCTAAGGTACTATAGTCCATCACTGATTACAAAATGTGTTTCCAACTACACGTAACCCATAGTAGTAGCCATAATGGTGTGATTTTTCTGTCTGCTTTCAGTGCTAATACCTAGAATTCCAAATGTACCATTTCAGAAGGTTATTCTTATTGTTACCTTAAATTATATTCCTTCCTCGCCTGTAGTCCTCTAACTGGGTACAGAAACTACTACAGGTTTCTCATTTTGTATCAGATTTCTGTATGTTCTGTGCTGGTGAAGAACAAATAAGCTACTTTGCTATATCGAGCTATCTTGGTTTTATGCTAAACGCTCCTCTCAGAGGAGAGAGTGACAAATTATGGTCTCTTGGCATTCACTCTGTTGCAGATCTTGCACCAAATGAGGCAGGGATCACGCAGAGGGGATACCATTTGATCTTCATGTTCTATCATCATCAAGACTGCCATCGTGTCCATGAACTAAACAGAACTAGGATTGTAGAGGCAACCTCCATTCTGGCACTTCATTTTTTTTCCATGCATGACCTAGCATGCTTAATGTTCTTTTAATTTAGAGTCGCTATGATTGTCATTGAGGTTCTGAGCCAGATACTTGGAGTACATCTATAATGCGCCTGTATGAGGGAGAAAACCCTAGTGCCAAGTCCTATTTAGGTAGATAGGCTGATCTCCAAACTGGCTCCACAGCTGCCCCTCCCTTGCTAACTCCAGCCATGGGCCATTCTGGTGCTCTGCATGTATTGGAATCACTTAATCCATGCTTTGTGTCCAACATGAACTCTCAGGTATGCTCTGTAAAAGCAATCTGACCCAGTGCATCAGTTAATTAATTAGTGACAGCTCCCAGTGTTCCAGAAATGTGTTGCAAGTCACCGAGAGCACGGCCATAATACAGTGTTCCCAGCTGGCTCTTTTAATTGCATGACTGAGAAGAAACACCAGCCTGTGGTCTTGCTAGCCTACACTGATCTCTGCAGAAGTGATAAAGAACATGTCCAGTTATATTGGGACAATTGAGCACCCGCTTTTCTGGAGTGAATTCGGGCCAAGGAATTCCAGTACCAATGTATCAAAAAAAGGAGGCTGCATTCTGTCCAGAAACTACAAACCAGGAAAAAGCAATCAGTAGCCTTCCCACCTCAGTGAGTGGACCATCCATGCTACAGAAGGGGCTGCAGGAATCTGCTGAGACTCATGTTTTCCAAGTGAGGACGGCAGCATCAGAAGAGAAAAGCAATCTCAGTGCCTTAGTGAGCTGACAATGACTGATACAAAGAGCTGATGGAAAAGCATCAGAGGGATGATAGAGAGCTTACTAACCTGAATTATTGCCACCTGTGGTTGTTGTGTCCAGGAATACATACAGCATACACTCCCTAATACCTGCCCATGATATCCTTACTTCCCCAATTTCAAAGAGGTACAATAAAATCAGGGCACTTACCCAAGGTGGTCTCCTGTCTTGTCCTGTAAGTTCTGTCCCATTGCTACCTTGGGGATGTGAGACAGAAAAAAACAGCACCTTCCCCTCTTCTCCCTAGAGGACTGGAAGGTTCAGCTTCCACATTCACCCAGCCTACTACGGAGAGCAGGTTCTAAACTGAGAAATCAAGAAATCCAGATGGCTCTGCAGTCATCTTCAGTTCAGAAATCCAATGCAGCTCAGCATAGAGTGAGTCCAGAGGAGGCCACAGAGATGATCCAAGGGCTGGAGCACCTCTCATACAGGGACAGGCTGAGGGAGTTGGGGTTGTTCAGCCTGGAGAAGCGAAGGCTCTGGGGAGACCTTAGAGCAGCCTCCCAGTACTGAAGGGGGCTCCAGGAAAGCGGGGGAGTGGCTCTTGATAGGGGGAGCAGTTTTCAGCTGAAAGAGAGTAGGTTTAGGTGAGATCTTAGGAAAAAATATTTTGCTGTGAGGATGGGGAGGCCTGGCCCAGGTTGCCCAGAGAAGCCGTGGCTATCCCATCCCTGGAGGTGTTCAAGGCCAGGTTGGACAGGGCTTTGAGCCCCCTGATCCAGTTGAAGGTGTCCCTGCCCATGGCAGGGGGTGGCACTGGATGGGCTTTGAGGTCCCTTCCAACCCAAACCATTCTGTGATTCCATAAACGGTGTGGTGTGTGTCTGATGGCAATGTGGGGACGTGTGAAACTCCCAGGCCTTCTGGATGTAGTTGGTTTGCCTAATGTGGGTAGAGGAAATTAAAGCCAGCATGGGTCTATATTGTCCCAGTGCAGCAGCTGATGAAGTGCATTGCTTGCTAAACTGGCCCCTAAACTTTGTCTTGGCAAGAGGATATTGTTTATTCGAAGTGGAAGCCAAAAGCAAGCAGTGTACACAACTGGGGCACCAAAGCCTGCACGCACCTTGGATTGTCAGGGTGGGTACAGCCTTCTCTAGGCTTGGCACACCTCAAAGTCATGGTAGAAGCTGAAAACAAGCTTTTTAATGGCTCCCAGCATGCCAGTTCAGCCTCCACCAGAACATTAACATCAGGTTCTACACCACCATAGCCACAAAGCACCTGAGCTATGCTCCCTCCTTCGCTTGATAGACTTTTCTCTCCACAAACTTTTGCTGTTTAATAATTTCCCATTGTTAGGGGAAACTCAGCTATCGTTAAGTTCCTTTCCAACTCCTTGGCACCTCACAGGTCACACACAGGGGTGAGGGGAGGGCTCCTTCACTCTGTAACCAAGAGAAACTGTGATCTGCTCTACTGCTTGACTTGAATCAAGCAAAGGAGCTAAACTGCATTTACACCCATTTCTGTAATGCAAGACACTGTCAGTGCTTCAGGTAGAATAAAAGCACTCGAGTTAGTTCACGAATTTGCATAAGTAAATTGTTTAAGTTATGCTAAAAAGGTACCATGACCAAAACATTATTATTAGAAACCAACACCCTGAAAACACTAACTACTGAAAAATGTTTTTGTCTACTTTTATAAATTACCCAAATGTTGCTCCTCATCCATTACTGGCAATAATACCGGAGTGACATGCATTATGCATTAAATATTTTCATAAGCATTCAGAAGTATTTGTATTAAACAGTGATAGCAGATATTCACTTAAGATTTAAAACTGTTAAAGTTGATAGTATACAGTACATATCAGAACATCATAGATTAGATTAAGGTGGATATCCTCAGGCAATTTTATTTTATATGGAGTGAAAGGGTGGGAAACTAAGCATTTTTAATCCAAAAGAATTCTGCTCATGATTTGACCTAAACTGATAAAAGTCGAGCAGTTCATATCTGAACTTGTCACCTAAAGGTGAACTAAAAATATTTAGCCATAAGGGGCAAAGAATCGAAATCGGCTCCAGAGTGTATGAGCAAAGGTAAAAAATTCAGATAACTTAACATTTAGAAAATGAAACATGGAGCCAGTAGCTACCATATCAAAGTCTGTATCAAAGGCAGGACCCCACTCGAGCTGTTAGGTAATCCCTGAGGTGAATTAGTGGGCATCTCTGTCACAGAAGTCCGGTCATGCAACTGGTATTTCAGCAGCGTCAACAGCAAGGATATCAGTGAATGCTCTCTAATTATCCTGGCAAGGCAGAGGAGGATGTTCTGCACTTCATTCCCTGGTGCCACCAATTTGACATCTTTATAACTGTTAAATTAATTTTTCTGTATTCGGAAGCCTGTTTCAGATCTCAATCTCATAATGATGAAATTCCTCCTGCCTTACAAGGTCTCAGGAAGTCCCCAGCACCACAGATCCATTGATATTCTCATGTCCACACTGTGGACAGGTAACTGGAGAAAGCTGAGGGTGCTGCAGGTAGGGGCTTTTCTGGGACCCTTGATAATATTCCACAAGAAAGCATTCCTAGGCCTTCTCGGAAGACGTAAGGGCACTGCTGATAAACATCTGATCATGTAGAAGATAATGAAGTATCTTTAGCCCCACGCTTCTCCACGAGGCAAAACTACTTTTGTGTGTGTGTATACTGCAAACATAAATATACCCTACCCTGGACTGGGTATTTTGGCATCCCATGGCTATTTACTGTTCACCGTAAAAATGTTATTGCTTTCATTACTCCAGAATAAATATATAAATAGAACTACAATCCTGCCACAGGGAAGAACCGTATTTCCTCTTGACTTTCTTCTCAGTTACATCAGGTTGCTCACCCAGAACTCGGCTGGACTCATCTCGCCCTTCGCTCTGCATGAGAACAGTGATTTTCACACCAGCCAAATCATGGAATTTTCCAATATTGGCCCCAAAAATTTCCACATGCACAATTAAGCCTCACAGAAATTTCTTCTCTGTGTCTTTCTTTACTACAAAAACTTATTTTAAGAGGCCTATTGAAAGAAGCAGGCAGTTCTGGCCAAGAATAGCTTTTACCTCCACTGTAAAGAGCCCATTACAGATCCACAGCTGTTTCTATGAGAGCTGCAATTAGAAATATTCCCTTTAAAAAGCCTATCTACTCTACATAGTTTTCATGATGAATAACAAAAAAAGGCATCAGATTCTTATTCTTTCCTCCTTTGGTTTATTAATATTATTTATTATTAACAATAACAAGAGAAAAATGTATACCAGCAATCCAGGGAAAGTGATGCGTCTTCTTAAATTTGGTTGTAACATTTATTGGTTTTTCTTAGACATTACAATTTGGGTCCAAACGTTCCTCTTCCTTATTAACATACCTCAATATGAAATACCCATTCTACATATGAAGGCATCCTACTTAAATATGGGGGGGGGTCCCCCAATCAGATTATGATAAAAATGGGGGAGTGAGGCATTGGGTGACTACTGAACCAGAGCAGCTGCTGCCGCAGCCCAGATCCATTCATATGGGAGTAAATGAGAACGTTTTGCCTTTCAGTCCACGCAGAGAAGAAGCAAGCCCGAACTGAAGTAGCCACAACGCTATTATATCATCTCTGTCGCAGAGCTGTTCAACCAAAGAATACTCTTATACAGAGTTCATAAATTACATTTCAAAAATGGTGCTCTGCTAATTGATTTTACCCCTGTGTATTAATAACAGTCAAACAAGACTGAAAAGCTCCATAATAACACATTTGTACCTTTGTCGTGCTAGCCCAGAGGTTGTTCATGATGTCAAGGTCACAGGAAAAACCACCGTATTGTAGATAACTAAAGAAAACAAGAATACTAACTTCAAATATTGTAGAAATGCGTGGCAACTGCTAATTCAAAGGAGCAAATCTACTTCATCATTACACATACATGTTGAATTACAGCTCCCCGTGAATTTGAAATGCATTGGGAATGCACAATTTAATAAGTTTACTTAATCAGACTCCTTATTTACAGTAAGGACTCGTGACCTTGGCCAAGCTCCTGTTGCCTTTAATCGCAGCTCCTGACGCATTTATCAGAGTGGGGAATACCTGAATGAAGCTGGGCAGGCAACAACTCTTCACACTCGTCTGCTTCCACCTACTTTGTCATCCATGGAGGTTACGAACTTTCTGTGAATGAAATAGAAGAAAGGAATATGATTTTTATGGGGAAGAAATTACATCAAGAGTAATTCTCTGCTCAATTAATGAAGAATAAAAGTTACAGTTCAATGAAGCAGGATGGGTGCTTGGTTGTTTCTTGTTCTTAGTCTGCTTCAAATCCTCTAACAAGCTGGGGAACAGGCAGCCTCCACAAGAGCTTTCAGTTCCCTTGAAAATGTATCTTCATTGACACAGATAATTCTCACAGGGGAACTTTCACAATGCAAAATCTTATTTATATTTTCTTGATTTCCCTACAAAACAGCAAATATGCAAAAACCATGCAAGAAAGTACACTGCATTTTGAAGAACATGTTTTCATTGTTCAGCTCCTCTTTGAGTATTACGTAGTGACCAAGAAGAAACGGGTGCTTCAGGCCCTTGTTTGCCTCATGCTTTCTGACTCTTTTTATACACTAAAACACTTGCAAGCAGAGTTTATATCATCACTTCTTAAGTAATCCCCTTCCTTTTGACATCCTGTAGAATTTTAAACTTAGGTGACTTTTTTTCCCTCTTGGCTTACTGGTGGCTCACTTGTTTTGCCTCAATAGACCATGGGGTAGAAGTGACTGTGTGCGTCCTTTTAAGCTAAATGTGTATTTCCTAATATTTGGCACATTTTCTTGCTGTTCTTTTCTTCCGTTTACCTCCAGGTAAGCCACATAGCACAACAGTGAGCAAAGAGGTGAGATGCCAGTTCAAGTGATGTAATGCTGAAAATTAAATTTACACACAAGTGTTCAGAGCCTGGGTCACAGCTAGGTCGCTCCTCGGAGTGGGAGGCGATGCAACAAGGAGCACTGGATAATGATTCCTCTATGCTGAGGCCCCTTTCATGAAATACAGCACAACACTCTACCTCAATATCTGAATCTAATCTGATTCAACGTCTGCAACCACTGGGATTGGTTGAGTGGTAAGTGAGGGGTTGTATTATTTTGTTACATGCTGTACTCTGTCTCCTTTACACCCACAAATAAGCTTTCCAGTATCCAAACCCTTATCAAGAGATGGTTTAGATAACGGCTGGCTGTCTGAGGATTTTTATGGAATACAGCTTATTGTTTAGAGTTGGGGAGGGTGGGTTTATTTTTGGTACTTGTTTCTTGAACAAAGAATTGAGTCTGGTTTTGTTGTTTCTGCACGGTCACCCATGGCCCTGGCTGTTCTTTCTTACCTGTATTTATCCACTGTGCCCATTTGCATCCAGGTAGAGCTTTCTCCCACCCCTCCTCACCTTAAGATGAGCTTCCAAGTGGGGTCTATCTTGAGATGGTAGGAAGTGTCTGCAGAACATCTCTGCCCACATACAAGTAATTAGGCCTTCCCAGGAGGCACAGGCTCTTCCAAGTGATTCAGGCCAGTGGGACAGGCTTTGCAAAACCCCTGTGACTCTTAAAAACACTACCATATCAAAAGGTAAAACAACCTGTACTATTTCCTACTGCTGCGCGAGTCCTCGCTTTCTCACATATTGCATCGCCAACAATTTTGCACTCTACCTGCACAGTTTCCTGCTGCCAGACGACAATTCCGCAGTCAGCCAGAGGCTGACAAGCCCAACACCAAGAGAGAGGCTGTCAGGGCCATTTTGCATGAAGCACACGCAGCTCCTACCCAGCAAAGCCCTAATGTGTTGATTTACAGAGTCCTCTTGGCTGACATGGGAAAATGAGTCTGGTCATGCTTGATTTAACATTTTATGGGCAAAGAGTCAGCCTGCTATAGTAAGTTTGGACTACTGCAAAGGTTTTGCACGTTTACACACAAGTCCACGGGAAAAAAAATATTCAAGATGCTAAGTGGTTTTGATGCTGAGATCACTTGAGCTCTGTTGAAAATAATGTAAGTTTCAATTAAATAAAGACAAAGGGGTACTGTAGAGGCTGAAGTGGCGGGTCCTGGTCTGAGCCCAAAGCAGCAAGGCGCTCAGCCAAAGCATGAGGCAGGCTGCAGTGGAGCTGTGATGGGGCCGCCGTGGGGATATGGTGCCTGGGATGCGGTGCCCAGGGCTGCGGTGGGGCTGTGATGGAGATGCAGTGCCCGGGCTGCAGTGCCTGGAGCTGCAGTGGGGATGTGGCGGGGCTGCGGTGCTCGGAGCTGCAGTGGGGATGCGGTGGGAGGGGTGCAGTGCTCAGAGCTGCAGTGGGGATGCGGCACCTGGGGATGCACTGGGGGTGTGGTGGGACTGCAGCGGGGATACGGTGCCCGGGAATGCGGTACACAGAGTGCAGTGGGGCTGTGGTGGGACTGCAGTGCCCGGGATATGGTACCCGGGGTGCGGTGCCCGGGCCTCCCCGCACTTCCCTCCCCACGGTCCTTTCGCGGGGCCGGGCCCGGGCCCGTCCCCAGTCGCTCCCCCGGTCCCTCCCGGGGGCGGACCCGGGCGGGGCGGACTCGAGCGGCTCCGCCCGCCCCGGCGGAACCAGCGGCGGCCGCGGGGCTGCCCGGCAGCACCGGCACCGCGTCCTTCCGAGAGGGAGGGTCCCGGTAATTAACTAAAGGAACCGGAGCGGAGCCGAGTAAGTCGGCAGTTAACGTCGCGCCGGGCCCGGCGGGAAGGGCAGCTCCCGGTGCTACCGAACCGAGTCCGGTGCGACCGGTGAGTGCGACCGAACCGAGCCCGGTGCCTCCGGTTGGTGCAGCTGAACCGAATCCGATGCCGCCGGTCGGTGCGACCGAACCGAGCCCCCCCGCTACCGTCGGCGCAGCAGAGCGAAGCCCGGTGGTGCCGGTCGGTGCGACCGAACCGAATCCGGTGCCTCCGGTCGGTGCGACTGAACCGAGCTCGGTGCGACCGAACTGAATGCGGTGCAAATGAACCGAATCCAGTGCGAGCCCAGTGCCTCCGGTCGGTGTAGCCCAACCCAGCCCGGTGCAGCTGAACCGAGTCCGGTGGCACCTGTCGGAGCAGCTGAACCGAGCCCGGGACCCCTTTCCTCCCTCCTCTCCCTCCCAGGGACCGGCGCTCCCTCCGGGATGATGGAAAATAAATCCTAAAAAAAAAAGAAAAAATGAAATACCGGCTGTCCGATTTCCCTCCGGACTGAACACAGGAGGAGGAAAAGCGCTTGGGGGTGCCAGGAGGAAGATGAGTGTTTCTTTCATTAACCTAATGGTAATTGCGAAAAGACTCCCCTTTTTTTGTCAGCTTCACCTAATCAAAAGCGAATATCTGTATGTGGCGCTGACAAAATCAGTAAAACTTCACCTTCGACTTTATTGATCCGAGCAGACAGGCAGAGTTTTCTACGGTGTTCAATTTAGGGAATTAAAAAAATCGCTCGGCTAACAGCATTTGGTACATTTCTAACCCATATGTCACCCTTGGTGCTTTAAATAATTATATTTGCATGCAGGGAGTGATTCATAAATATGTCAGGATTGTGAAATATAGGCAGGCATTTCAAACTTTCTATTTAAAAAACATGAATTATGGCCACGAAAAATGTGTTCCCATTTAAGGGTGATACGAAGTATTTGGTGTCTAGTACGGAGGCCCATCCATCATATAGACAATAAAGAGAGTTTTTGCCTGACGTTGGAAATTTATGGTTGCCCTTCTCTGCCCTAATAACTCAAGCATTGTGTCAGCCTGTGACAGCCTTTGCAGAAAAACAGCAACCCTGTTATCAATCAAAAAGCCCTTTTACATTTTTAGCAAAACTCTGATCATCCAGACACCCTTTTAATGTATATATTACATCATTATAGATCATTCTGCACTTTTACTGCAACTCAACAAAATGATCCATCACTTCAGGACAGTCCTGATGAACGCTGATGTAAATTATTGGCACGTCGCTAGTACAGTACCAAATGAAAAATGTACTTTAGGTGGAATTAATTTTAAGGTGTAAAAAGCTAAAGATGAAAGCGATGGGGATTAAGATGCATCATTAGAGGTGACAGAAAACAAGCTAATAGTTATTAAAATTAAGATTATTCTAACCTTTCGTATCAGGGACCCAGACTATGAGGAAGAGAGCTGAGATGCACTGCCTGCTGCTCCCTGTCCCCTCCCAAACCTGTCTGTCTTGCGCCAAGGATTATTCTTCATTTGTTATTTTGGGGTGTTTGGATAAGGTTAATTGTTGGGGATCCGACGCCTTTCCCAGCCATATCCTCAAAACTTTGAAACCGCACCTGGCTGATCTGCACAGTTTCCATAACAAAGTTGTCAATAAACACTCTCTGCGTTCGGAATCCAAGGGATGGAGCTGCAGATCTGTGTGCCACAGTTAATTTCGGAAGGATTACTCTAACCAGCTATGTGCTTAGTTGCTATAATTCTCTCCCTTAGCCTCCAGGCTTTCGCAAAAGATAAACACAGAAATGCCTTCAGGATTGCTGGGGTGCAACGATCAGCCCAAGGTGTTGCAGAAGCGAAAAGGCTCTTTTTCCCCACTCTTAAAATCTAGGCAGCAAACACCAGTTGGAGTCCATACACACGAATTTCTGGGCTCTGTCATTGCACTCGCAGTAATTTAAAGAGATGAAATAGCTCTGAAAATCTCCCTGTAGTGAACAGGGAAAATTCCCAGCCTTTGCCGTGTCATCACACCCGTCTGACTTGCTCTCTCCCTCGCCCTTAGAAAGTTACCTTACGGCTTGTTTAAAATAAAAGCTGTTTGCATAAGAAACACCTTAAACATAAAAGAGGATTGATTTGGAAAATAGCTGTCGGTGAAAGGCTTTCAACACGGAAGTGAGGATTTTCACACTCACCCATGGAACAACGTCTATAGGGGAATCTATCAAAGGGCTGGAAAGAGAAAGGGAATTTTTTATTAGGCGCATTAATCTCTTCCTTATCTCAGCGTAACCAAACGAAGACACTCAGACCAACTCATTCCAAAACATTCTAGGAGAAGTTATATTTTTGAGAGCACCAAGCAAGCAAACAAACAGGTTACTTTTTGCTCATTTAGTAAAAATATCCCTGACGACTAAAACTCACGTTACCTTAAACGTGCCAATTGTTTTGAGGGTGGCTCTAGAATTATCCCCGCTTACAAAACGGCTGCCTGCATCTCATGCAGAGTAAAATATGTATTGCTTATATATATTAGAAAAGTAACCTCAAACATATTTTCAAGAGCGTTGCAAACAGGAGAGAGGGTTGGAAATCTTGCTTTCTTTTGGCAAGCAAACTATTTGCATTATTAACGTTGTGGAAGAAATACCCCACACCTCTGGTGGATACCTAGGTAGATGCATCAGTTGTTACCTGAGCACATGTAGGCTTGTGTTATGAAAAAAAAAAAAAAAAAAAAAAAAAAAAAAAAAAGAAAGAGAGAGAGAAAGAAGGAAAAAAAAGGAAGAAAAGGGTTAAAAAGAGGGGAAAAGGAAAAAAACAGGGAAAAAAGGAGAGGGGAAAAGAGAGGGGAGAGAAGGAGAGGAGAAGGAGAGAAGAAGGGAGAAGAGGGGAGTAGAAGGGGGGGGAGGGGAGAGGAGGGGGAGAGGAGATGAGGGGAAGAGGGAGAGGAGGGGGAGAGGAGGGGGAGAGGGAGAGGAGAGAAAGCCTGTCCCCAAATTTAGGAATTGGTGGTGCGGTGTTTCTGAGAACCCATCACATCTCTTATCTGAAGTGTTATCATTCGTGGGAGAGAAGGAGGGGAAGGAGCTGCAGCGTTTACAGAACTCTGTTGGAATGTGTGTATCTTAATAAAAGCCCTGGGGCAGAGAATGAAACGCAGGCACTACCTGAGCAAATAAATTCGACGCCCAGGAGGGACAGACAGGTAGCTGGGTTATGTTATGCGTGGAAACCCAGCCCAGACACAACTCGGCAATTCCGTTTCTCTTAATTAAAAGCTTAATCTCTCTCAAAGCGATAGAAAAGAGAGGGGGGGGGGAAGAAAAAAAAAAAAAAACAAACCCATGTCGAGGGCCTGTAGGGTGGTTGCTGTTCAGTTTAAAAGACCGAACGCCCTTTTCCAGCGTGATCCGCGGGAGCTGACACTGAGATGGCAAAGGAGCAGAGCCTGCTGGTGCCGGGGCTCCCGCAGTTCCCTCTCCCGAGGGAAAGGCAGGCAGTCCGGGTTTTTTGGGGTGATCCTGCCCAGGGTTTGCAGCTCGCCAGCCTGACCTGTCAAGGGGATTATTTTAGAGGGAGATTAATAGGGGAGGCGGGCTGCAATAATAATCGTTTTGTTTGATGTGACAACTTTGATAGGCGTTGATTTACTTACAAACTGATAGGCTTTTAATTGAGCGCCTCCATCCAGCTTGAGATGAAAGGAAAACCGCATTGAAAAGCTGCCCGAGTGCCCTCGAGCCTCAATACTGATTAGCCATCTCGACAGTGAATAGTTCAAGGCATTTTCAAACTTTTTTTCCTCTCTCGCTCTCCTCTCCTCCTCAAATATCTGCCAGCCCACTCCTTTTTAAGAGAAAATAAATCATTTCCATTGTGTGCAAATAAAATCGACTTGACATGCTTGCCAATAGCTCGTAGGTAGAAGAAAGTGTGGACTGGCACTTGTTAATTAATTCCTCCTTTGCTCTCCCTTTTTTTTTTTTTTTAAGTTACAATTTTCCTTTGTAAGGGGAGGAAGACGGGTTCCAACCCTTGGTTGTTTTGGTTGGGTTTGGGTTTTTTTTTTCTAGTTTTGAGTGGAGTTTTTTTAATTTTAAAGGAGAATAAAACCAACATCCACCAAAACTTCAACAAGACCGCATAAGTAAGTGCCAAACAGAAACCCGTCTGCCCCGGACCCGTGAAACAAGGATCCCTCGCGAAGGTAACGAGAAGGATGGAATCCATCTTCTGCAGCTCCAGAGAGGAAAGGAGCCCGAACAAAAAAAACTCCACATCGCTTACAAGCTCCGCGTGTGCATCTCAGCTCCAAGACCCTCGCCGGGACTCGGTTTTCCTCGTGTTTTAAAGCGCAGGGAGTAATCTCTCATCGCTTAGAAATGCTTTGGAAAGGGGCAAAGGGGAGGGGATGTCTCGGGGCTGATTTTTTTACATAAAAAGTTTACAGTGCTGAGTGTGATTTAAATCTCATTTCAAAGGCTGAGCCGGGGGGGGAGGGGGGAAGAAGAGGAAAAAAAATAGGAAAAAAGCTGTCCTCTGAAGTTACTCATTAAATTACACTCTGATGCTTCTACTTCAGCAGAAAGATCGGGGTTCGTGCTGTTCACCCTCTCCTTCCCCCCGCTTTTCGCGGCTGTTTTACACATGTACTGAACATCGCCTGCGCTTCCCTGGCTTTCAAGGCAAACAACCCCTTCCCGAAATCACCCCTCACCTCCTCGAGAAAAGAGAGAAGGAAGCGAAAATGGAGAGGGGGGAGCCTTCCCACAGCTGACTCTACCTTAAGACAATTAATCTTTAGTCTTTCACCCTGGGAGGCAGGATAAATACAACGAGAAAACAGATAGGAGTCTCCCCGGTCCTGTAAGGAAAACAGCTGTTCCAAGCACTTTAATGCAAATGAACACAAATGAAGGTTTCAGCTTTTTTTCCCCCCCCTCTCTCTTCCAGAGTTTTACTGCACTCCATTTATCAATTGGACTTGACAACAAAAGAAAGAACTGGGGGAAAACCTGGGGCAGATTCAAGTCACTTCCACTCTGTAGAAAGGAAGGGGAGGAAGCTCCTTGAGGGCAAGTTGTGGGTCTTGCCAGTCTTATTGCAATATTTAATGCAAGATTTCTTTCCCTACCCGCCCCCTCCCCCCTTTTAATTTTCACCATCTTGTAAGATGACCGCGGTGACTGCAAACATGAAAGTACATTTCTGACTTCCTCCTGGAAGTTCTGACAATGGGCTTCCAGAGAAAGCACAGGAATTAAAAAGTTGGTTAAAATTAATTGTATCTTTATACGAGCTAGAGGAATTCTGCATATTTACCCCAATATCTTCAAAGAATAAAGTGGTTTAAATAAAAGACAGCAGATATACTTACTTGGCTGCAGGATTTAAAGGGGATGGGAGGGGGGATATGTAGGAAAGCCTGTCTTGTAGGAAAAGTAGATCATTAAAAGCTCTCTGACACATCTGTTTAGGGGTTGGGGGAGATCGGTGTTTCAAGGGGAGAGGAAAAAAGGACTTGGTTCAGCAGCTATAAACGCGAGAAAGTGAAAGCCCTTCCAGGCTGAGCGCCTGTTCTGGTAGGAGTCCAGGTCAGGAATTGGACGCGACCCCTAAAGCACTTTGCCTTGTTCTTCACTTGTCAAACGTGTTTTATCTCTAAGTGACCTTTTTGTTAATGTTGTAGGTTGTGTGGGCCACCATGTCAGATCCGGCAACAAAAGTAAAAGATTGATTAACACATTTTGCCTGTGAAAAAATGTTATGGGATGAGGAGGTTGGGGGGGGGGGGGGGGGCGGGGGGGGCTAGTGGCATGGAAAGTACAAAGAGAACAGGGGAAAAAAAAAAAGCAATCCGAGGAGGGCTCCGGCAGGGTAAAAGCGGGGCTGAGGGCTTTGGGAGAGCCCAAGACACAAAGCAGGAGGGATGCAGCGCCCGGGGGCATCCCGGGTGGGTCCCCACGAACGCAGCCTCGAGCGCGTGGGTGGGCAAGCGATGCTCTCGCAAAGGCGAGGGGCTGCTTCCTAGGACCCCGGGAGCGGGCGAGCCCGGCAGCAGCGGGGCAAAGGGCTCTTCTGCCAAGGATAAGGAGGGAAAGGGAGGGCGAGCCCGGCAGTTCCGCACAGCGCGGTGCGGGGCCGGGGTGGGCTGCCGGGTGCCGGCACACCATTCGAGCTCCTTGGAAGGATTTATGCCGTAAATTGAATGCCTTTTTCTCCCGAGGAGTCCGTCTTCTCCCTCTGTTTTCCTTCCTTCCTTCCTCCCTCTCTCTCCCTTTCCCCCCTTCAAGTCAGGCTTGTAATCAGCAACAAAAGCTGACATAAATCAAGGGCGGATTGACAGGGGCTGACAAATAACTGATTGATTGCGGTTGGGGAGCACTGACAACTGACGGCGGGGCGGAGAGATCCGAGAAGGCGGAGAAACCGCCCCAGTCCCTCCGCATCCCCGCGCCGCAGCGCCCCGGCTCCCGCCCTATTGAGGGCGATTTGCAGGTTCTCGTCAGAGCCTGCCTCTTCGAGTGAGGCGGAAGGGCGGAGAAAAAAAAGAAAATCACGCAACCTGATACAAGAAGTAGCTACTATTACAAAAAGTGGAATATTTTGATTTGAGCTAAATCATAGAATGGTTTGGGTCGGAAGGGACCTTAACAATCATTCCTTCCTCTGGAGAAAGGACTAAGAGTGTCCTACCTTCCACCCCACCCCTCAACCACCACGGCGACTGCAGTCTCACAGGCAAAGGCTTTCGCAGCACAGTGTGAGTTTTAGGACGTAAAAGGAATGATCTGAGGCAAAACTAGGGAATAATAGTTTGCAGAGGGAGAAAAAGGAATCACCGAACGGTTTGGGTTGGAAGGGACCTCAAAGCCCATCCAGTGCCACCCCCTGCCATGGGCAGGGACACCTCCCACTGGCTGCAAGCCCCATCCAACTTGGCCAATACAGCTTCCCTGGGCAACCTGGGCCAGGGCCTCCCCACCCGTCACTATGAAGAATTTCTTCCTAATGTTTAATGTAGTTCTTCCCTCTTCCAGTTTAAAGCCATTGCCCCTTGTCCTGTCACTCCAGACCCTTGTAAAAAGCCCCTCCCCAGCTTTCCTGGAGCCCCTTTCAGTACTGGGAGGCTGCTCTAAAGTCTCCCCAGAGCCTTCTCTTCTCCAGCTGAGCAACCCCAACTCTCCCAGCCTGTCCTCACAGTACAGGTGCTCCAGCCCTCGGATCATCTCCGTGGCCTCCTCTGGACCCGCTCCAACAGATCCATGTCCTTCTTATGTTAGGGATTCCAGAACTGGGCACAGGGCTTCAGGTGGGGTCTCATGACAGCAGAGGGGCAGAATCCTCACGCTGCTGGTGCCACTGCTCTGGATGCAGCCCAGGACATAGTTTGCCTTCTGGGCTGCGAGCGCACGTTGCCAGCTCAAATAGTAGAGTTAAGTTTCATCTAAGTATGCATTTTTTTGAAAGTTACGCAGAATGCCCCTCTGATAGCATGTTTTCTTGGTAGCAATTCTTTACCACATAGTGTTTTTCCCAGACAGCGCTGCTGAAAGGGAAACGCCAATACCTTGTGTTACGATGGGATGTGCTGAACATCATGTGCTGTGTCTCTGTCGTTCCTGTCTCAAACGCAGGGTCAGGCAGAGCTGGCTCCGGACCTCCAATTAGCAGAGATTTGGCTGTTGTGAAGTTCGTAATAACATTAAAATAATTCCTCGGAAAGTAACAGAATATGCATAAGATTTCTGGAAAAACTTATACACGTGTGTGTAAGCGGGAAATATATTCTGTGCCCAGCTCTTGTCTCATTATGCAAGACCGATGGAACCATTCCCTCGTGTGTCCAGCGCTGATATTAAAGGATGCGGCTTTATAAAACTCGAAAACGAGTCTTAGAGAGTTTATTTGCCGGCATTTTCCTTATTTTCCCCCTTTTCCGGGGGGGACTGGAGGGCAGGGAGTGGGGGTAGGGGTGGGCTAGCTGGGCCTTCAGCACGGTGCATGGCCCAGGAGTGCGGAGGGGCTGCTCTCGGGGGGAAAGTCGGGG
The DNA here is from genome assembly GCA_033558235.1 of Neomorphus geoffroyi. Taxonomy (NCBI): domain Eukaryota; kingdom Metazoa; phylum Chordata; class Aves; order Cuculiformes; family Neomorphidae; genus Neomorphus; species Neomorphus geoffroyi. Next base: position 37,723,610 of record JAUMJM010000016.1, read on the forward strand.
GGGTTGGGGACCCCCCCATCCGCCCCCCTCCCTGTAGGAGTGGAGCCCCCAGCCCGGTGGTACGCGAGGGAGAAAAATGATGGCGGCGGGTACCGTGAAACGGAGAATTATCGCCCATCCCCGTCCTAGGAGCGAAAACAAGGATGGAGGGGAGGGGAGAGGGATGAAGGGGAGGGGAGAGGGAAAGAGGGTAGGGAAGAAGGCAGGCGGACGAGAAAGGAAAAAAAAAAAAAAAAAAGAGAGCCAGAGACCATTAAAAACGGAGAAGAAAAAAAAAGCCTCAGAAAAGGGAACGTCACATCCCCTTGACCCTCCAATCACCTCGGGGTCCCATTTGATTGGAAGGCGGCAAAGGCTTTAATCTCCGGCTAATTCAGCTGCTTTTGAAGTGAGTTTCTCTGCCAGAGCCCGGGCTGGATGGGCAGCGGCTCGCATCGCAGCTGAGCCCCCAAGGATTACTCGCCTTTTTTTTTTTTTGCCTTTTTTTTTTTTTCCCTTTTCCTCCTCTTTCTCCCCGGCCGGCTCCCCTTTTTCCCCCCCCCTCCCCACCCACGCGAGCCACGGGGCGGTTTATGTTTGTTTTTTCCCTGCTCGGGGAGGGGGGCGAGCGGTTTTTTCCCCTGGTCGCCCGCGTTTCCCAGTGCGAGCGGCGCCGCTTGCCCCAGTTTTCCATGCGAGGTTTTGGGTCATGATCACATCGCCCTCGCTTTCTGCGATCAGAAGTAGCAGCAGCAGCAGCAAGAGCATCCTCAGCGAGCCCGGAGGCAGCCGCAGCAGCGCCGCCGACCTCCTCCTCCTCGCCGGGCCGAACGGGAACGTTGGGAATAACGCTGGGAGCAGCAGCAGCAGCGCCAAGCCCTGCTTCCACTCCGTGCCCCCCTCGGACCCGCTACGCCAAGCCAAGCGCCTGCCCATCAAAGTCTTGAAGATGCTCACGGCTCGGACTGGGCACATTTTACACCCCGAGTACCTCCAGCCTCTTCCCTCCACGCCCGTCAGCCCCATCGAGGTAAGGAATTCGGCCTCCCCCCCCTCCGCGGCTCCGTCTCTGCCCATGGCGGCTCCGGAGCCTGCCTCGGCATTCCCTGCGCCTGGAAACCGGGAAGCGGGCTCCTCCCGAGCTGAGCAGCGCAGGGAGCCGTTCCTGCCTGCCGAGTCCATGTTTACAGGGATCACTTCCAATTCCTGTTTACGTTAACTTTTAATTTTTGGTCTTTTCCTCTCCCCCCCCAAACACTTTTTTCCCTTTTTCTCTCCTGCTCCCCTTCTTTTCTTTCCTTCTGTCTCCCCTTTTTCCCTTCTGTCCCCCCTTTTTCCCTACCTTCCCCCTTTTTTCCCGCCTGTCTCCCCTTTTTTCTCCCTCCCCTCTTTTTCTCCCTTGCCCCCTCTTGTCCTCTTTTTCCCCTCTTTTTTTTTGCCTTTTTTCCCTCCTTCATCCCCCCCTTTCCCCCACTTTTTCCCCCCTTTTCTCTCCTTTTCCCCCTTCTTTTTCTCCTCGCCTCCTCTTCCCCCCGCGCCCCCTTTTATTTTTTTCTCTATTTTTTTTTTTAATTATTTTTTTCCGAGAGGAGGGGGTGTTTGGAAGGACAGGACCCTCTGGGGTCACGATCCGGCCACACAACCCAGCACAACTCCGAGTGCCAAACAACCTCGGTTTTGCAGGGAGCGTTCGGGCTGTAGGGGGGGGCGGGGGGATAAGCAGAAGGACAAGCTCAGGCAAGGGTGCGGCAGGAGAACTATTTCAGCTCCCGACCGTTCCTTTCCAAGCTCCGGCACGCGTTTATACTTCGAGGGGGACCGCATTCGTCCCTTGTCTCCTCTGCCGGCGGTGCTGGTCGCTATTTGATGGGCTGAAACTCCAAAGGGAGCAGGCGGTGGGAAGGGTGTGTCCGTGGGAATGAATGGTTTCCTTATGGTCTCTGCGGAGCCCAGGAGAAACCCTTCTTCTCCCCCGGAGCCTGACTAAACGCGGGCTCTGGTTATAAATAGCGGCTGCACTCAGGGCGCAGAAATGCTGCAGTCGCTATAGATCCCGGCCGGGCTGGGGAGCCTGCAATGGTACCGAAAATGCCAGCAAATTAAATCAAAATATTCCACTTTTTTTTTTTTTTTTTTTAATAATGATTACTTCTTGTCTCGCTGCTCGGGAAGCAGGGATGGAAAATCCACAATCCCCCCACCCCTCTTTTTTTTTTTTTTTTTAAAGGTAAACGGTTCATGTGTGGGGGGCTGTCAGGGTGATGGACGCACACAAAATTGCCCATCACTTCCAAATCGCACGCGGGACAAGTGTCCTGCGTGCACCCCGTTTGTTGTTTTTTTTTTTTTCTTACCCCCCTCCATTAAACCCCGTGTCTTTGTGTGTGCTTCTGATTCCCGCAGCTGGATGCAAAGAAGAGCCCCCTGGCCCTCCTGGCTCAAACTTGCTCGCAGATAGGGAAGCCGGACCCTTCGCCATCATCCAAACTCTCCTCGGTTACCTCCAACGGCTCGGCAGGCGACAAGGACTCCAAGCCGGGCCCTTTGAAGCTGAGCGACATCGGCGTGGAGGACAAATCGAGCTTCAAGCCCTACTCCAAGCCCGGCTCGGAGAAGAAGGAGCCAGGGGGTACGGGTGCCCCAGCGGCTGCGGGGGTGGCAGCCGGGGGCGAAAAATCGGGATTTCGGGTTCCGAGCGCCACCTGCCAGCCGTTCACCCCCAGGACAGGGAGCCCTGGATCCGGCTCCTCCGCCTGCTCCCCGGGGCTGCTGCCTCCCCCAGACGGCAAAGCCCCCCCTGATGACAAGAAGGACCCCGAGGGGTGCGGGAAGAGCGGCGGCTCTGGTTCCGAAGGGACCCCCAGCATCAGCCACAGCCGGATTAGCGTCAGCTGCGCCGGGATTAACGTGGAGGTCAACCAGCACCAGGAGAGCACGCCGGGCTCCAAGCCCATTGCCTCGGACTCCTCCGCCTCGTCCTGCAGCAGCACCACCGCCACCTCCTCCACCTCCGTGCTGGGCTCCGGGCTGGTGGCCCCGGTGTCTCCTTACAAGCCGGGCCAGACCGTTTTCCCGTTGCCCCCGGCGGGGATGAGCTACCCGGGGACGCTGGCGGGAGCCTACGCGGGGTACCCGCCGCAGTTCCTGCCGCACGGGGTGGCTCTGGACCCCACCAAATCCTCCAGCCTGGTGGGCGCCCAGCTGGCCGCGGCGAGCAGCCTGGGCTGCAGCAAGCCCGCGGGCTCCAGCCCGCTGGCGGGAGCGTCCCCGCCGTCGGTGATGACGGCCAGCCTGTGCCGAGACCCCTACTGCCTGAGCTACCACTGTGCCAGCCACCTGGCGGGAGCCGCGGGGGCGTCCTGCGCGCACGACCAAGCGCTCAAGTCCGGATACCCCCTGGTGTACCCCACGCACCCTTTGCACGGCGTCCACTCCTCGCTGAGCGGTGCCACGCCGCCCTCACTGGCCGGCCACCCCCTCTACCCTTACGGCTTCATGCTGCCCAACGACCCCCAGCCCCACATCTGCAACTGGGTGTCTGCCAACGGACCCTGCGACAAGCGCTTCGCCACCTCGGAGGAGCTGCTGAGCCACTTGCGGACCCACACGGCCTTCCCGGGCACGGACAAACTCCTCTCGGGCTACCCCAGCTCCTCGTCCCTTGCCAGCGCGGCGGCCGCGGCCATGGCCTGCCACATGCACATCCCCACCACGGGAGCCCCTGGCAGCCCGGGCACCTTGGCTCTGCGCAGCCCTCACCACGCTCTGGGACTCGGCAGCCGCTACCACCCCTACTCCAAGAGCCCCCTGCCCACCCCGGGGGCCCCCGTCCCCGTCCCCGCCGCCACCGGACCCTACTACTCCCCATACGCGCTCTACGGGCAAAGACTGACCACAGCCTCGGCCCTTGGGTACCAGTGAGGGCGGGGATGGAACTCGTGGAACCCGCCAGGCAGGGACAGAGACCCTGCGGAACTTTATAAAAACAAAACAAAACAAACAAAACAAAAAAACGGGGAAAGGAGACGTTTAAAAAAAAAATAATCAGACTTTTTATAAAATAGTGTTCATTTGCGGACTGGATCCATGAGCACTGTATTTATTTATGTTAGCTTCAAGCGGGACAACGAATCATAAAGTGCATTACTTAAACTGAGCTCAATAGGTTAAAAAAAAAAGTGGAACACCCATTGTAGAATATAAATAAAAAAAAGATAGAGGTCTTCTCTTTAATGTTACTTTAAAATTGCTATGATTGTATTGTACGTTCTTATTTAATGTCTCATTGAAACAACAACAACAAATTTACATGCATGTTTGTTACTAAAAAAAAACCAACTCGCAATTTGTCAGTTATAATTTCAAATTGCAATTATTTTTAAGGTGTATACCCTTTAAAGAGAATTGGTATTTTTTTGTATGTATTCTGGAAGAAAAAAAAAAACACAAAAAAACAAAAAACAATTCTATTCCAAAAACCTCATTTGCCTTATTTTGTTCTTTAAAAGGAACACTTAACTATTTTTAATTTTTAAGTCCACCCTGTAAAAAAGGGTTAAGTAAGGTTTACGTCATGTACTAAAATAGACAATGTATCACTTTAAAGATTAAAATTCCGTATATTTGATGTATTAAAAGGTTTTACTTTTTTTTTTTTTTTAAATACGCTTTGATTCTGTTATAAAACCCGAGTAGGTCTTGGATGGAGGCGACTGCTAATTTCTCCTTAAGCGTTTATTCAATTTTAATTAAAATTTTAAAAAGAAACCCGGAAGTTTTTTTTTATTGTAACCCGAAGGCTTTCCAAAAAACCCTTATATGTATATATCAGACCAGAGGGGTTTTTTTTTTCCCCTTTCAGTAGAACTCGTAGGGACGAAATGAGAAAACTGAGAATCGGTTAAATCTCTTTCACTTTCCTAAGGAAGATTAACTATTTTTTTTTTTTTAAAAAATGTTTTTACTGTGAAAACCTGTTTTTTTAAAGCCGAGTTTCAATTAAAAGTCTTCACTCTTTCTGTAGAAAGGAACGAGGAAGGCAGGACTTATTTGTAAAAGAGTAAGAAGATTATCCGAAAGCTTTTTATAGTGTGATGCACAACTACTCGTCTCTCTCTAAACGAGTTCAGACGCAATTAGGGAAGCGCTGTTTGATCTCATCCAGTTATTTCCAATTTCTTTCTTCAGTTCCTACCGCAGGAAAAACGATCGCCGCGTAAAAAAACACCAAAACCCAAACGGACAGTTGAGAACTCCTTTTCTTTTTTTTTTTTTTTAAAAAAAAAAAAAAAAAAAAAGGAGAGAGGGAGGGAGGGAGGAAAAAAAAGAGAGAGAAGCGAATCCATCATTTGGTGTGAGTTTGGTTTTTGCTGAACGCGGTGCGAAACTCGATGGGATGCCGAGAGGGGCTGCTCCTGTCTCCTTCCAGCCGGGATTCCCAGCGCCTGCACGCAGGTAGGACCGGGAGCGGCTCCGAAATTGCGGGATTGCGGCCGGGATGAATGGATGGAGAAGGGATAACCCGGCCCGGAGAGGGAGCAGGGAACCCTCGCGCATCCCCCCCGGTCCGGGCGGGGGGAAAAGTTCCAACCTTAGCAAATCACCCCTGGTTTCCCCCCTCTTTCAGTATCCCCTCAATATAACTCCTGGTCAGAGTCTCCCGTAGTGCCCAGCTGCTGATTAGTCCAACGCAGTTAACTCCGGGGAATTAGTGGAAGTTAGCGCTAATGGGCAAAGGAGGGGGAAAGACAGAAAGCTAAGGAAAAGCTCCAGCCCTCGCCCGGTCGTCGGGAACGGGACCGGGACCGGGCTGCACACGGGGACGCGACGACGGGCGGTGCTGGTCCCCTCCTCGGGATGCAGACCCACCCTCCCTCCCTCTTTTGGGACGCTGATCCCAAAGCGGCACGGGAAACGCTTTGTGCTTTAACGGAGTGTGATTTTTTCCCCCCATTCCCCTTAAAAATGGGAATAGGGACCACTGTGCATTTCTGCTTCTAGGGAACGTAAACCGAGCTCTCGCCGAGAACCGATGGGCTGGGAGAGAGGGAGGGCAGGGCAGCGCCGGGAACCGCGCCGGGAAAACTTTAATAATGAGAGAGGAAGCAGATGCAAACGCAGCAAATCCCCGGGAGAAGGGGTCGGGGGTGATGCAGGATCCATCCCGAGAGCCCGACCCAGGCAGAACCGGACCCCGGCCCTCGCTCCCCCGCCCCGCCTTTAACCACCCGTAATTTGAGGAAAATTGCATTTCAGGCTCCGTGTGGGTGCGCAAAGCGGCTTGTTAGAGCTTTGCCGCGACGCACGCACCCCAACCACCGCACGAGCTCGTCTCCTGCTCCCGTGCTGCACGGCCACAGCTCTCCCCCAGCTGAGAAAGAGAGCGGGAGAGGGAGTTCTGTGTCCTGGAGCCCCAGCGCCTGTTTGTGCGAAGTTCTATGCGTAAAGATTTCTGATGGAAGTGATGGGCTCAACACTTCACTTTATTATTGCTGTTTTGTTCAGGGACCGTCCCTGAGATTAATGAAAAATTAAAATATCTTATTTTCTATGCAGAGCCGTGGTGAGGACGTCTCTCCTCCAGGTTCGTTAAGTATTTGACCTGGCAAGTGTCACCTAAGATTTTTTTAATATTTATCTAGGAAATTTGCCTCTTTTTTTTTTTTTTTCTTTTTCCTAATACAGATTGACTTGTGGACATTAATGTTTTTTAGGTAAAAGGACTGCATTTGTTATTCCTCCCCCCGCCTGCCCCTTTCGTACTAACTGGATGGGTTGTGGAGTTGACAGCAGCCGCTGGTCCATGCCACCGAACTAAAATAATTTCACAGTGAAAAACCAGCTTGAGAGGACAAGCAGCAGAAGGGCAAAACCCATCAAACCCTGAAACTCTGATCAATCTGACCAGAGTCAGGCATACATTAGTTTAAATTAAACAGTTTCGTCTTTCTCACAAATCTTTCTCGAACATTAGAGATAAACTCATGTAATATTTAAATCAACTCTTGTCAGATGCTAAGTGCAACCGAAGAACCGAAATAAAACTTAATTCATTTCCATCCTCTCTCAAAAGCTGACTCGGGATGCTGCTTCCACAAAATACCCCTGATAAGCGGCGTTTGGAAAAGAAGGGCTCTGTTTATCTTATCTATGGGGAAATGTAATTAAGCTGGTTTTATGAAACAATAAAACATCAGACTCCGCAGACAGGAAAGGAGTTTCTGTGATATATCTGAGCCTATGTGGGCACTGGGATCCTGGCTGATGCCTGCAAGCCCACACCAAGCACAGACAGACCTTCTCTTGCCCGATTTCTGAGTGCGAAACGTGTGCTAGAGCGAAAAATCACAGAGAAGTCTTCATGACGGGAAGGTTTCTCCCAGTAATAAAGGCTCTATTCCCAAGACCGGAAAGCCACCCGCTGCCCACCCTCTACCTCCGAACCTACCCCCTGCTCCCAGAAGCTGCCCACACCATCGCGATCACCAGGCAAGCGGAGTCCCAAAAGGCCCAGGCTTTGCGGAACAAAAGTAAACGCACGTTCCTAGTCTGCAAAAATACCGGCCAAGCTCCCTTCTTTCCTATTTAGAAAAGACGGAGAAAAATGCTGCCTTGCTTTAAATATTGGCTCTCACTGTGCTTGCAGTAGAGCACTATTTAGGGAAATTTTTTTGTTTGTTTGGCTGATTTTTTGTGCGTGTAGTGATTTTAATTTTTTATTATTTTTTATTTTAAAGGAATGAATCTAAAGTTGGGAAATCGCTGAAGTTATCAGCATCCCATCCCCTTTCCAGCCAGATTTTGGGTATAATTTCCGACATCACTACCCCCCAAGCTGAGCCCCCATCCCATAATTCCCTCTGCACCGCGAAGCTTCACTTGGAAACGCTCACACCTGATCGGAGGGGTCTAATCCCTGCTAATTCGCTCTCAGTTCTAGGAAATTCGGATTGCTTTTATTTAAAAAAAAAAAAAAAAAAGTAAAAATATTGCAATGAAGCATAAAGGTGCCAAAATAAAAAAGACGGACCCTGACCCCGTGTTCTCCCACCTCTCTGGAGGTGAATGCCTTGGCAGCAGGCACAGGGCTGAAATCTGAGCAGGTTACACATTTGAGCTTGTGCAGCAACGCGAAAAGACTGTCCTAACGCTGCCGGTTTCTCCATCGAGCTCAACCAGGTGCTTTTCGCTGCTGCAAAAACCCCACCTCCGGCCGCTGCTCCTGTGCACAGACTTTGTTCTCTCCTTGTACCTGAAACCCATCAGCCGCTCCCCCCTCTCCCCTGAGCGAAAAAAAATAAACCCGTTCAGGCTCCGAATAGCGTAAAAAGCCTTGTGCATATTTTTTCCCCCCCTCCGATCTTCAGATGAATTAAAGACAACCTGACAATGCTGTCATCTGTCTTCAACGTCACATCAAGGCAAGAAATAATGATAACAGAGCAGCAGAAAGACGCCCACTGAAACCTGGAGGATACATACACACGTACAGACACACACATATACGCCTCGAAACGCTTAGAGAGGAACAAAATTAGATCTTGGGAGAACGGGGGTGGGATTTAGGGTTTTGGGGGAACTGCTTCATCTGTTTTATTTTCTTGAAGCGCGTGCTCCTGCATCCGAACCACTTCCGTGGGATGGGGGAAAGGGGGCCAGCAGGGCATTCCCTGCTGCTGAAGTAGGATTGAACCCGGTTTCCCTCCCCTTCCCGCGGATAATACGTGTTTTCCTGCTCTCCCGGAGGAGACGGAGACCCACGCGGGGGGCTGTGCGGTGCGGTGCGGCGCGGCTGGGATTCCCGGGATGAAGGAGGAGGCTTCTCCCCTTTGTCTGGGAAGCGGAGTCCGGTCCCTCCTGCCCGCCAGGCGGCGCAGCCGGGAGCGGCACCGGGAGCGGAGCGGGATCCGGATCAGCCCTGCTGCGCCGGTCCTGAACCGGTACAGACAGCGCGTTCGGGACAGTGGGAATCTGATCCGATGGGAATTATTGCAGTACAAATTGATTAAGTGAGATGGATTAAATGAGATTAAACCAGACAGGTAGGGCATCTTCGCACAGGATGCGGTGCGGGATGGGGATCTGGATCCGGATCAGCTCCACAACACCCACCCCGAACCGGCACAAATCGCTTTTTCCGGACAGAGGGAATCTCTGATCGGATCCGAAGTATTGCGGTACAGATTGATTAAGTGGGATCATGTAGGCTGGGCATCTCTGCGCAGGGTGAGGATGCGGTGTGGGATCCGGGTTGGGAGAGGCTCCGCACTGCTGGTCCTGAACCGGCACAAATCGCTTGTTCTGGACAGAAGGAATCTCTGATCCGATCCGAAGGGAAGCCTTCCCGTGCCAATGGATTGAGAGAGATCAAACCATAGAGGCCGGGCATCTCTGCGCAGGATGCTGATGCGGTGTGGGATGGGATTTGGTGTATAATATATTATATATAATATAAGCAGCCCCGCACCGTTCCCACCAGTCCTGAAGGCATAAATCATTTGTTCGGGACAGAGAGAATACGATCTAATCCGAAGGTATGTACTGCGGTAAAACCGGATTGAGCGAGACCACACCAGATAGGCCAAGCACCGCTGCGCAGGATGCGGTGCGGGATGGGGATCGAGAGCGGCTCCGCACCGCCAGCCCTAGACCCGTACAGACAGCTTTTGTCCGGGGCAGAGGGAATGTGATTCGATTCAAAATATTGCGGTACAAATGGATGGAGCGAGATCACAGCAGACAGGCCAGGCATCTCCATGCAGGGTGCGGGGTGGGGATCGGGGCCGCCGCCTCTGCACAGCCTCTTCCAGCCCTGAACCGGCACAAATCCCCTGTTCTGGACAGAGGGAATCTCTGATCTAGTCCGAATTTTTAGTGAGATCAAACCAGACACACTAAACATCTCCAGGCAGGGTGCGGGATGGGCATCAGCCCCGCATCAGGTCCTCCAGCCCCGAACCGGCACAAACCGCTTGCTGAGGACAGAGGGAATCTCTGATCCCATCCAAAGGGAAACATCGCAGTGCAAATGGATTGACCGAGATCAAACCAGATAGGCCGGACTAGAGAAACACCCGTGGTGGGGCCGGGCGGCTGTTTTTTTAATCACGCTTGTAATCTGCCTCGCTCTGAAGGGTAAATAAATTGCAGTTGTGCGAAAAACAATTGGTGCTACATGTGTTCATAACAGATGGGAATCTTATCACGGTTTAACCGTAATAAATTCTGACTTCTGGAAATTGTAATCTTCACCCCGCACGGGGTGATGCCGCGTTTCCACAGCAATAACCGGGCTACAAATGTTCTGGGAGCGAGCAGGAAAGTTCCCGGTTGCTCCCAAGCCAGGGGGTGCGCCAGCACCTTCAAAGCTTCCCTGAAAATCCAAAGGGAGAGAATTCCTGATGCATAGGACGCGGACGGCTGATTCTTTCCCCTTTGGGTAAAGTTGTTTACTTAATGTCAAGGATAACAGTCCCTAAAAACACTAGGAATGAACTCTCCAAGTGGAGAAGCCCTGGGAAATAACGGATCACGCTTTGCCTTGCAAAGAGAGAAGGCGTGAAGAGAAACCCAGCCCCCAGGAAGCCGGGATCAAACTCGAGATTGATTCTCCTGCGCTTCGCATCACAAAATTAAAAGATAAATTTGAATAACCACTGAAATGCTAAAATTATAACTATAAATTGTCCATATTCACTGAGGCTGCGGGACTAATTATTCTCACCATCTCAGCTTCCCATTGCTGTTTATCAAGTGGCAGGATAAATGCTTGTAAATCCATTACATTTCCATAAATCCTTTTGCTGCTTGCCTTTTTTTTTTTTGCCAATGCTTTTGCAACATTAATTGATTTTATTGCACTTTCTGAAGTCACTGTATTTTAAAGTCAAGCAAGTTTACTCCAAAAGCATCATTCTGTGGAAGCCGTGAACAGGAATTACTGACACTGCTGCACTCTCGTCTTTTTCCCCCCTTCCCTGCTGTGATCCTGATGGCAACTGTGAACTGCAAATTACAAGTTTCTAATAATCTACGCTGTTACAGAAAACAGCCCTTTTATCGCAGGTGAAAAATGAGTCTAAATTCAAACACCGCGTTTCCCTATCGTTTTTAAAAGAAGGGCATGAAATGGGACTGGGTGAGGGAGATCAAACAGACCAAGAAACACTTTGCGAGTCATTTGAGCTTCTGGATGGACATAGAAAATGCTTGCCTAAAAATAACCTATGTTTAACTAGAAGTTCAGTGCAACTTAGAGCTCCAGGTTCCTCAAACCCTTCTCCCTTTTTTCCCCTCAATCGCCTTAAGGAAACTGGACCAAACCAGCCTTGAACTGATTAATCATTACTAACTTGATACCGGCTGATTCCCAGTCCCTTTCCCTGCCATTCCAGCCCCGGGATCACTGTTTTAAGGCTTTGGAAGCTGCTGCTCAGCCCTCGCCCCCTTCCCCACCGCTCCTGGGCGGGGAGGGCGCCCTCGCCCAGCGCTTTGCAGGCTCCTCCGCCTGCAATTCCCGGCGGATTCGGTACCTCAGCGGCGCGAGGCTGGTACAGCCCGTGGGGGGATTGTTGTAGGTAACAGAAGAGGCACAGAAACCAGTGTGTCAGGTAGGACAGGGAATGCCGGGAATTATGAATTCCAGGCTGTGACCCATCCTTAGCTGCCCAGACCTCTCACTCCCGTAAGGCTGCCACTGCCTACCAATACACTTTGCAAAGGTAAACACATCAGCTGCTTGTAGTGCAATGGAATAGATAGTCATTATTTACACTGGGAAGAGGAGGGGAAGGACAGAGGAAGAAAGCCCGGGAGCTGCATCCTGCCTGCATCTCTAATCCCTGTGGACAAGCCTGAGAGTGCTCCCAGCCCCCTTCCCCATCCTCTGCATCAGGGCCACCCCAAGGACGTCGCTGTAGTGCTTTACATGCCCCTCATGGTCATTTCCCCTTCAGTCAAGACTGGATCTGAGAAAGGCCAGGACATCTCACTGATCCCTGCCTTCCTTCCCGGTGGGACAAAAATGGAGCAGCACTTTGATATGGGCACCCCGGCCCAAGCAGCAGTTAGCCTCAGGACAGGCAGGGAAAGGCTTTCCCATTGTGGCAAGGCCAGAAGGACCATTTTCAGCCACTCGGCTTTTTTATAGAATCATGGAATCACCAACATTAGAAAAGACATCTAAGCTCATCCAGTTCAACCATCAGCTCAACCCCACCACACCTGCTAAACCATGCCCTTAAGTGCCATGTTTACACACTTTCTGAACATCTCCATGGATGGAGACTCCACCCCTGCCCTGGGCAGCCTCTGCCAGTGCTTCACCACTCTTTCAGTAAAGAAATTTTTTCTAATATCCAACCTAGTTGCTCCGCTAGTGCAACCTGAAGCTGTTTCCTCTTGTCCTATTGCTTGTTACTTGGGAGAAGAGACCAACACCCACCTCACCACAACCTCCTTCCAGGGAGTTGTAGAGTGATAGTTTCCCCTCAGTCTCCTCTTCTCCAGGCTAAACAGCCCCAGGTCCCTCAGCAGCTCCCAAAACCCCTGGGCACCAGACCCTTCCCCAGCTCCATTCCCTTTCTCTGGACATGCTTCAGCCCCTCAAGTCCTTCCTGCACTGAGGGGCCCAAAACTGAACCCAGAATTTGAGGTGCAGCCTCACCAGTGCTGAGCACAGTGGTACAATCCCCTCCCTGGTTCTGCTGGTCACACCATTTCTGATACAAGCCAGGATGCTTTGTGCAAAGCACCCTGTTTGGGAAGGCCACCACTGCAGTTCATCCACAGCCACAGCTTTTGAGGGGCTGATTCAGCCAGGACTGGGATAGCCAGTCCAGTTATGAGGGCATATGTTTTTTGCAAGGGACACAATCACACTTTGAATACCCTTTCAGCCATTATTAGACCAAAATCTGCAGCAGCAAATCTGATGTTTTAGTTCACTGAAGTTAGTAAGCATCGCCCCACATTCTTAAACACAGATGTTGTACCTTACAGTTGTGGGGAAACATCTCCTTGTACAATTCTCACCCCTTAATCCTCTCTTCATGGAGATGTGGGGTTTTTCCTACAAGTAAAGATTGACTGCTACCATCATCTACTGTGCTTTTTCTCCGTGCTTTTAGTCCTTGTATTGAGGCAGCAAAATACTTACCAGTCCCCAGATCTGAAAGGTTTCAAACCCACAATCCTCCCTTATTAGGGTTCCTAATCACCAGGCTACTCTAATGTGGGAGAAGTCTCCACCCCTCCTTTGAAGGCATTTCACTTTGCATAAAAAACACACCAAGCCAGAGGGAGAGAGAAGGAAGGAACAAGACTATTCAGTTTACTGGTGATGGTGCTTGCCAGAGCCAAGAGCTCAGGTTTCCCAGTCAGTGCTCAGATTTAATCATGTTCCCACCCACTCTCTCTTTGCCTAAGAAAAAGCTTTAAGCATTCTACACACACAAAAAAGGAACACTTTCAACATGTCCTTTCCACTGTACAAGGTAATTAGAGGACAGGAGTCTAGTCAGGTGAAGTAGGGAAAAATACAGGTCTGCAGCCACTAAATTATTAGAGAAAGAGCTGTCTCAGTAGAAACCACCATAGCATCTCAGGTGACAGCAAGCTTTGCCCTGGAAAGCTTCAGCGAAGGGGCAAAATGTCACTGGGCACACTGGCTACACAAAGAAAAAGAAGTTCTTGTAGCAGAACCCCTGACTGTGGAAGTAAGAACATTTCTCCTCTTTGGTCAGTGTGTTTGTTACATGGTTCCACCTCATCTGGAGGCACTGGTGACCATCCCCTCCGACTACACTCACACAGACCCATTGCTGCTCACCTGCACCAGGTCACCATAGAAATTCACTGATGAAGACCGAAACAAAGTCAGCCAGAACCTTACTTGTCCCTTGTTGGATTGTAACAATCCAACAAGTATACAACAAGATTCCAAGTTAATTTTGTCAGCTTTTTTAAAGAAAAAAAACTGTTTAACCAGTTTTCCTCACAAAATATTTGAGCTTACGAGTCTGAGGGCATTCACAAGACCTTTTTCTGTCCTGTGCGCCCCACACTCCTCCAGTTCCCCTCCCCTTCACAAGATTACAATTTCCTCGAATACGTATTGCACCAGCAGGCTGAGGGAATGTGTTCCAGATAAAACGGATGAGTAGAAACGAGTTCTTTTTTAGAAGAATCAGCTGCTAAATACATTCCAGTGGAGGTGTCAAACAGAGTTTATGAAGAGAGCTAATCACATTTATAATTAGGGTCTTCAGGTTGGCTTTGCTGAGTTAGAGTAAAATGTTATGCTTGATCAAAAGCAGATATCCTACATCCATCAGTAGGGTTATAAAAAGATTAAGGAATTCAGACCAGATGGAACAACCAAATTCTCTAGTTTAGCTGTATAATTTGGTTGAGAAACAAATGACTGTCCATACATCTACAAATGTGGTACTGACACATTCCCTAAGAAAACTGGCCACTCAAAGTGCCACAACCCTGCTCTAGAGTGAAATAGGTTGGAAAAGTGTCTTAACAGGTCTTACTTCCTTAATGGACAATCAACATTTTATATTATTTTAACTTACCCATTTCTAAAATGACTGACTCAATGGTATGATTTCCTTCATGGAGAAAATAAGTAAGTAAAAATATTGGTAAAATCTAACACTACTAATAGATCAAACCAGTATAGTTAGTAGTTTTATAGTTTTTACAGTTTATTATAGCTTTTCTATAGTTATATAGTTTATTAGAGAAGGTACATGTGTGTGTATAACAGGTCACAGGTTATGAAAAAAGCAAACTCTGTAAGGGAGAAACCATTTATTCTATGTAAAACACTTGAACTGCTATAATAGTGTTCCACACAGTTAATGGTGTTTGCTGCTTAATGGGATTGTGTCAATTTACACTTACTTTTAAACTACTGAGCTGCACACACTCTCAGTTCACAATCGAGTGTGAAATTCTGCTCAGCCTGAAATCAGCAGAGGTTTCCCAGCAGTTCCAAGGAAGGCAAAGGCTCTCCTGGGATAAAAGAAATCCCCCAATCTTACAAATCTTATTTCATATTAATAAGAACTAAATACACACAACAGTTGTACAATTCATGACAATTTGGGAAGGTACCCCACAAGGGTACCTTGGAGCACACTGTGGGAATATTGGTTTTCTGTGATGAGAAGGTTCAGAAGACGAACTGAAGAGACCATGCAAGGTGAATCAGTAGTGAATAGGTATAAAAAATAAAACATTGAATTCATTCTTTTAGATGCTGTATAAAACACAACAGAGGAGGGTTTGGCCACTGTATCACAGGCATAGTCACTTTGAGCTGGTGCCTCTCGAGGTAATGAGAACATGGGGAATTTAATCAGCACAATTGCCTGATCAATTGTCTCATGTTTTACTCAAGAAACTGCTGCATTTCCATGACAGGTAAGATGTCTACATTTCTACCTTGTGTATGTTATTTAGCCAGAAAGTCTTGTCCAGGTCTTTTGTGAAGAAAATAATGGAATAATATTTCTAAAATTAACTAAAACTTAAAAAAATCCTTCCAATTAATAAGAAAACAAAGGAAAATTAAAGGTTCTTTACATAAGAGAACAACTTTTTGTGCAGAGCACCACTGAAAATGTTTAGATCTGTTCTGATAGCTGAGCATCTGATAAAGAAAACGCAATCGTTTATTCCTATTGCTCAGTAATTTAGCTCTGTTTTTGTATACATAGATACCCAGCCTAGTTTACGTACTAACCTGAGTAATAGCAGGATGAAGTAGAGTTTCACATCACTCCATCTTAAAAAATATTGCACACCCGTGTAATTTCATCATCCCTTAAATGTTAAACTCTTTTGTGCAACATTATCCCAGTCTTTTTGCTGCAGACATCGAAATGAGGACAGGCATATTTCTGTGAAGCCTCTTTTGATGTATTTTTTTATAGAATTAAACTATTACAAAATAAAGTGCTGTGAGAGCTGTAGAAGAGATAAAAGGAGGCTACGCTTTCCACACCCCTATCCCAAGCTGTCCTTAGGAATGAGAGTACACACAATTCTGAAGGTGTAATCATCATAATCTTGCTCATTACCTGGGACCTCCAGGGCTAAATCACAAGCCTTTACACCTTGAGTTAAATACCCCAGCAAGCAGCTGTAGAGTGCTTATATCCGCTGCTGGCCAGATGCACGCCGAGCGGGAGGTACAGCAAGGCAAACAGTGAGGTACATATGCACACCTACTCAAAAGCGAGTTAAAGATTGGCTAGAGACTAATCTGTTTTATAGGCTAAGAAATTGATTTTTGGAGAAGCTGAACTACAGGTGCTCGAGTCTCTTAAAAAAAAAATACATTGGCTTAACTCTGCTGGTATAGTTAGTAGGGTTCACCGCAGTGTAGGAAAGTGTGGGAAACATTATCTTAGATAGCAGCATTCCCTAAGTCAGGGTTCATTGTGTGCAGTGGGACACCGGTACTTCTAAGGGCATTTGTTTATAGCTGTGGAAAGAGACATAATGGACTACAAGTATTATCCATGGCACTAACATCTAGGTATTTTTGGATGCAATGTACAATGCACTTAATCAAATCCTCATCAGCACAAGATGATAAGATGCTTTAGATTCTATTAGTGATAAGTAATGAGAATATTAGAAATAAGGCAATTGTAGAAGTCAGCTCTGAATCAAGCCAGACAAACCCTATTTCAGTTAAATAGGAGAACAAACGAAGCAGAGTCTCTAAAGGGTTTAATTTAAGAAGGGCAAACTCTGGTGTAGTCATGTCAGCTGTTCTGATGGAGTAGGGGGCAAAGCTGCACAAACACTTCAAGAACATTCAAATGATCAAGGACCTATATTTCAAACACTGGGGAAAAATGAAAAAACAGAAGAACGTACTCTAGGCCCAAATGGACACACCACGTCCTCAAGAAATGCATTACACATGAAAAGAAAGAAATGCCACGTGCAGAAAACCCCTTTTGTTTGCTCATCAGTCCTTATCTCAGCAGCATAGGGGTGAAGTAAGAATTGCTAACAGAGAAGCTGTGTTAACCTCTGCAAAAGGTATTAAAATGGACAAATGTATTTGTCCGTTACATAAATAAAAGAAAAAGGAATGCAGTAAAGACTAAGGATAACGTGGGCATTTTCCCAACCTCAACCTGATATCACAGAATGATTTGGGTTGGAAGGGACTCTAAAGCCCATTCGGTTCCAACCTCCCTGCCATGGGCAGGGACACCTCCCACTGGATCAGGTTGGAAAAACAATACTGAACATGGGATGAAAAGGAAATACCTCATAGGAACGGTGTTAGACAGCAAAACCCAGGTGAAATAGAAACAAAAATCAATCAGTTAGAGCCAACCACATTTCACATGAAGAAAACTCTACAGAACTTCTTTCTGGAAAAGAACACTGGCCTGACAAACTATTACTTTTTCTGGGGGAAAGTGAGTTATTAGCAAAATCCATAAAATCTCAAGTCAAACAAATCACCTTTTACGTCTTTGAAGAAAATAATCCTGCCACAAATAATTCCTCAGAATGAAATACCAGACCACAAGATACATAAGTAACAAACAACCTAGAGGCGGCGTTGATATCAAACATAAAATGCCCTGTTTTAAAGGAAAATAGCTCTTTATAAAGAAAGTTTACTTTCAACAGCAGGGGGAATAACATTTGAACCAGAGAAGACTTGACGATGATTTGTGAAAGGATTTTCCTTCATGTATACTTTAAAAAGGTCTGAAAGAAGTTAATGTGACAACAAAAATCCTTCAGAAAAGAAACAAATGAGTAATTTAATTTCTACTTAGTCAGTAAACTTACATTCCTCCTGCTACCAGGGCTTCAGCACTCACACCTTCTTCTCTATTTCATTCCAGAAATAAGAAAACAGCTCCTGCTTCTCTCCTCCCAGGTAACCAAACCACAGGCTACCAGCACTGCAGGCTCCTAGCAGCTGGTTTCTCCCTTTTAAAGAGGAGCCCAGTGTGGCGAGGGTTGATTTGTCCCAGCTGAGCAAGTTGAATCGATTTGCCCAGTTAGTGGAGTTGGGTGCTCCCAGCTGGGAATGGCTGCCGGTCGCCAAGCAGGTTTCTGTGAGAGGGATGAAAGGTCTGGGATACACCTGCAGTGGTTGCACCTGGGCATTTCCCACCTCGGGATGGGTTTCCCCTCAAGTGTAACCAGGGAGGGAGACACACTGCTCTCCCCCTCCAGCAGCCATGACTGACTTCACAAGGGCCTTTGGGCCCTCCCTGCTGAGGAGTTGAGGCAGTGGTGCTGCTTTCCTTGAGGGGAGGTACCAGGGAACCTTCCAGAAGCCTCAGGGAAGGACACTGCTGGTGGGAAACAGGGCTGCAGGCCCTGTTGGAGAGAGCACGCCTGGCTCCACTGGGCCCCGCTGCCTTGAGAGGCACATGTGGCTGCCGGAGTCGTTCCTGCTTCACTTTTACAGCCAAACTACGTGGCAGTGGGTGTTTTATGTAGGGAATAAGGTGCTGCAGATGTGACAGCCATGACGAAAACTCTAGGTCGAAACATCCCACGTGCTAGCCATTCCCCTGGCCTCCAGCCAGCTGAGGAACCCTTTGTTTGTTAGGATGAAAGAAGGGCGCTTTGGATGGCATCTATGCCAACTATCCCATGTATACAAAAGGGAGGCAGCCAGGCCTTAGGAATTACTCTTTTCCCAGATGTTTTTTACCTTGAATATTGTGGAGATGATATTCTCTGAAGCTGATACTGAACTCGTGCAAGTGGTGTGATGCAAGCATGTGTTGCATCATTTGGAAATATATCAGTATTTTCAGAGACTCAATAGAATGGTTTGGGTTGGAAGGGACCTGGGCAGGGACACCTCCCACTGGATCAGGGGGCTCCAAGCCCCATCCAACCTGACCTGGAACACCTCCAGGGATGGAGCAGCCACCACATCTCTGGGCAACCTGGGCCAGGGCCTCCCTACCCTCACAGCAAAACATTTCTCCCTAAGATCTCACTCTTTCAGCTGAAAACTGAAACCCGTTCCCCCTCGTCCTATCCCTGCACTCCTTGATCAAGCGCCCCTCCTCAGTTTTCCTGAAGGCATCCTTTATAGCACCCTAGATCAGAATAGCCAATAATCAGTAAGACTGATGATACATATTCAAAACTTAAAAACGTATCTGAAATTGAGGAATTACCTTATTCATCGATCCTGTTTCAGAAACCTACAGTAACATACCTGGCAAGAAAATCAATTGGTCTTGGGCTCGCGTGCTTCTAAAAAAAACGTCGCTGCATGCTTGCGTAAGGCCTGATCCCCACAGTCTGCTGGGACGTTAAACAGGGACGTGGACTCCTGCCCACAGCACGTAAACTGTAAATGTGGTAATGGGCCTGACCTCTTCGTTCCAGTCTGAAGCACCGGGACTGGAGATGTAATTCTATTAGGAAAAAAACCGCAGATTAGTCTTCATGGGCTCTTCAGGAGCTGCTCTCTTGCTGAGCTGGGGCAAGTGCATGTTAAACACACCTGGGCAGCCAGCACCACATCATTTCTTATGGGTTAGGAAGGAGCCATGTGGTGGTGGCAACTTTCAGGCACAACTGAATTAAAAGATATACTTTTTTATTCAAAGAAAGATGCTAATAAGGCCACCCAGTCTGTGTTTGAATTGTTAAACCCTGTATTAGAGAAGAATATTAAACTGAGGGTACAAATCTGGCACAAAGTAGAAAATAAACTGTTTTAACAACATGTTAAAGGTTCCTACTGATATTTTAAATCAGGAGCAGCAGGTCCCAGTTGTATACATTCATTAATCTTGTGTCTTCCTTGAAATGTATAACTTGCTGTTTCACTTTTCTAAATAGTAACCACAACTGAAATCAACAGCAGAGATAAATGACAGAAATTTAATGGGTGAAGTTATTTGGCTTGGATATTAATGTTTTATTAAAGTTTGGAGAAAGCACTCCTGGCAGAACTAGGCAAACACAGGTGATAAACACAAAAATTTAGACCATGTGAAGAGGGGAAAGCTTTTATAGTTAAACGGTCTCATGTGTTTGATTTTTTAACTGAGTTAGAGCAACTTTTTTTTTTTTATTAATTTTATTTTTATTTTCCTCCAAAGGAAAGCAACTTTGCTTTCTTCTCCTGGACTTTTATATAAGCTGTTGAAGCACTGTTACACTCAAACCCCCTCCCTTTTGGCCGTACAGCCAACAAGAGAAAAAAAAAGGCTGTCCTCTCTCCACAGTACTTATTAGTTTGCTAATGACATTGAACACAAAATATGAAGGATATGCACTTCATAAAACCTCCAAAGGACACAAGAAACAGTAGGTTAATAACAGGGTGAGCTTGTAAGATCTATGCTTATTCTGCAAACAAATGTGATGTTTTCAGACCTGTCAGCTGTGTTTAGTAACAGAGATACAGACTCCCTGTAACTGCAAGCAGGAAGAGAATGACGACTTATCTACATACAGAGCTGTGCTGATTTGACTAAAGGCTTGACTGCACATGGAATTATTCAAGATAAAAGCAGCATTCTTATTGAATAACTCCTTGTGTAGACATGGTTGTTTCAGAATAACGACTAGAATAAGGTAATCACGTTACGTGCTAAGTTTCCGTATGTAGAAAAATTTTGTAGGGCTCTTACTGTTAAATTCACGCCCAGCCCCAGCCTGAAATAATTTTCGAGTACAGAAATATCTTAAACTTCAGTTTTTAAAAGCCTCCTCCTTCAGTATTCTGGGAATCTCTTTAAGGATTTTTTTTTTTTCCCTGTGGAAATTAATTTGTCTTCGTTTGATTGAGAACAGATTTTAAAGACATGAAGTCACTGTAGATTTCCTGTACTTCCCTTACAAATTTCATGTAATCCAGAGTCTTACCTGAGCTCAAGCCTCTGAAATCTGGATTTATATGTGGCTTGAATCCATGTCCTCTCCTTCTGGGGACACACTGACTGGCTGGTGCTCCGGTGTCAGTTCTACAGTTCCCTAGGGTGAGGATTCCTGGCCATCCTGTTACTTACTGCCAGATTCCTTCTCAGTGTAAGACACTGCCTCCTCCAGCTTTCTGTGCATCAGCAGCCTCTGCTCGAACGTCTTTATGAACTGTTAGGAGGGTTTGGAATCACACACAAGTTCTGATGGTCTTCTGGTGGGAATATATCAGAGTGTTGGGTTGTGAGTGACATATGAAAGCCTGTGCAAGAAACAGCAAAAGAAGCAATGGAATAAGTATTCAGCCTGGCTTGAGAGAACTAAAAATTTCAGCATCAAATCCTGCATAATAGAGAGACCAAAGCATTCTAAAGTTTATCTATCTCCTTTCTCTGTTGAAAGGACTAAGAATGTCCTACCTTCTCCTTCCCCACCCCTCAACCAGCACGGCGACTCCAGTGTCGCAAGCAAAGTCTTTAGCAGCACAGTGTGAGGTTTAGGACATAAAAGGAATGATTTGAGGCAGAACTAGGGAATAATAGCTTGCAGAGGGAGAAAGAGAATCACAGAATGGTTTGAGGTGGAAAAACCCATCCAGTTCGACCCCCTGCCATGGGCAGGGACACCTCCCACTGGATCAGGGGGCTCCAAGCCCCATCCAACCTGGCCTTGAACACCTCCAGGGATGGGGCAGCCACCACATCTCTGGGCAACCTGGGCCAGGGCCTCCCCACCCTCACAGCAAAACATTTTTCCGTAAGATCTCATCTCAATCTCCTCTTTCAGCTTTCAATTTCAATGTTCCTCCTCATCCTGTCCCTGCACTCCTTGATCAAGAGCCCCTCCCCAGCTTTCCTGGAGCCCCTTTCAGTACTGGGAGGCTGCTCTAGGGTCTCCCTGCAGCCTTCTCTTCTCCAGGCTGAACAACCCCAACTCTCTCAGCCTGGCCTCGTACAGGAGGTGCTCCAGCCCTTGGATCATCTCTGTGGCCTCCTCTGGGCTTGCTCCAACAGCTCCGTGTCCTTTCTGTGCTGGGGGCTCCAGAAGTGAGTGCAGGACTCCAGGTGAGTTCTCACGAGACTGGAGTAGAGGGGGAGAATCTAAATTTAAGAAAATCATCCCTGGGGCATCTGGTTAGTGACGTTTCACTGCAACAAAAAAAATGTCAAGTCTTAACTTTCAGTCTGAAACTTTTAATTGCTTTCATATAGAAGAAACTCACTGACATGCATGGGCAATTCTCTGAAGTTAAGGGCTGGTTTTACTGCAAAAGTGAGTGAATTTTGTGCAGCCATAGAGTCTCAGTTTGAGCCCATGCTAAAGGTTATTCACTAAAGGAAAATGAGAGTATGTAACAGGTTTTCTGCTTGTAGTGAATTTTTAATGTAGTGAACATTGGCTTATTTTGTGTAAATAAACAAGAACCAAGAAACCTAAGGATAGGTAGAGGTCAGATTTTGTCATTTAGGGTCTGTTCCTAAAAGGCCTCCTCTCACAAATAAGCTCTTTATACAGAATGCACAAAAATGAAAGTTTTAGTCAATTAAGTTTGTTTAGATGACATTATGGTGGATAAGCCCAAATTCAGCAAGCATTATCCTAGTGTTCAGAGATCTTGTACTTAGGCAGTCAGCCAGAATCCATCACCATGGATTCACAACAATCAAGGGCTTGACACGTTTTATGTCTAAAGAAAACCAGTTAGTCAATTAACGGTTAAAGACTTCAAAACATCTTTTTGTTAGTATGACACCAATTCAAAAGATAAAAGACCAAGCAAACCTTTTCAATAGTTTTCTGTTCTGTTCTCCAGATCTTCTGAGGAGGAGGAATGACAAAAAAAAATCCAGCATCAAATCCTGCTAGAACACATAATAGTTAACTAGTAGCCAGTCGTTTAGAGTAACTCTGCCATTAGCTATTGGTACGTTTCCTCTAAAACAGAAAGAAACTTTCAATAGATTTTACCATTTCAGAATTGAGTCTTCTTTTTAATTGGATGTTGCCATTTAATTTGGAATGCCATAGTTTTCCTTTTATTGCATTCTGCTCCATGCCAGCTTTGACAGAGAGAGCAAGCAACATAATGCTCATCTGGCATGTTAAGAGCCACGCTCTGTTGTGGCTTTGCACTTCAGAGACCCTAAATTCTACAAAATTTGTTCATTAAAAAGGCTTCATTACAGCAGTCGCTGTGTTAGAGGTAATGCAATAATTGAAGGAGACACAATTGCTTTTTGCAAAACCTGGTTTTGAACTCTATGAAGGGAGAAAATAACACTTTGTTTGTCCCAGTTTCTCTTCATATTCGTTAGCTAGCTCAGTCAAACATAGCTGTGCTTAATGCAGGAGCTCCTCGATGGATTTCCGTGGCCCTGGTAGTACAGAAAACCAGACTGCATCATCATAGAGATTTTCCTCATCCTAAAATCTAACAAGATATCTTTTTCTTCAGAAAATACAGGGTTCTGATTCATAAAGCTGCTCTGGACCCACTGCTCTAAGTTCCATGAGGCAGCCTCTAAATATTATAACGAGGCTTACAACAGTCATCATGTAAGTACCTGGATACAGACTGCCTTGTAGATTCGCTTCACTTACAGAGTTGACCCTCCTGAGCAGGATGCCTCCTAGAACAGCCAAGGATTTAGGCTGTGCTGGTTAAGAACCTCTTAAAGTAAGTGTGGTCCCAGTACGTGCCTGCCCAAGTCCACTGACATCAGCAAGTTCATGAAATAACATAAACTCTTTGCTGGAGGCAAGTTCTGTGCTTTCTCTGGGTAGCCTACATTTGGTAAAACATCCCTACTAGGACTCGTGTTCAAACAGAAACCAGTGCTAGCACAGAGCTGGACTCTGCTTTCTACCAGGGATTCTGCTATCCTGCTGTTCTCTTGAGCAGTGCTGTCTTCCAAATTGGCACCATTTTCTTGGTACCCAAGAGCTCCAGCTATGCAGATGGCCTGGAATACAGGATTTAGGTCTTTAAATGCAGTGGGTGTAACATCTGCAGACCTTATCTTGGGTTTAAGAATATTCTATGTGGAAGTTTAAGGTCTGAAACCAGTATTCTCCTGCCTGAATTTCAACACTGGTCTGGAAAATTCTTTGGCCAAAGCCACCCAGGATCCTTCCACTATAGACCACATTTTTAAAAAGTTATTATTTTCAGATTATCTTGCTTCCTTTACCAGTGAGCAGACTTGCAGCTAAACCTGTTCTCCTGTTGCAAAATATTGCATAGGTTTCCCCTCTTCCACTCGGAGAATCAACTTGTGTCCTTTAATTGAATCCATCTGAATAATTTTAAACCCCTCTTACTTCTTTCTGTCCTGGTTCAAAA
This sequence comes from Neomorphus geoffroyi, assembly GCA_033558235.1. Taxonomy (NCBI): domain Eukaryota; kingdom Metazoa; phylum Chordata; class Aves; order Cuculiformes; family Neomorphidae; genus Neomorphus; species Neomorphus geoffroyi. Next base: position 37,747,890 of record JAUMJM010000016.1, read on the forward strand.
ATTGCCATACCAAAAGGCATCTGCAGAGAAGGTTGACGAAGCATCTTCCAGCAGACATCAACTTTCTGAATGTATAAATTGTTTATCCAGGGCTCAGTCACAAAGATCAAACAATCTCTTCACTCCTGTCATGGTAGCAGCAGTAAAGGGAGACACCAATGCATTACACATGGCCACCATTTTTAGAGAAACAACCTCAAAGCATCAGCCAGAATTCATTAGTTGTGTTTAAATAGATTCCCCAGACCCCACAGAGTCTATGGTAGAGGGCAGATTGGGGACAGCTTGTAAGGGAACCAAGAAATTATGTGTCCTTAGTCCTTTTGTCCTTGTTAACATGAATAGTGGTTACTCGAGTCCATGGAGATGACTTCAGCTATTCAGGTTAAAGGTCTCTCTTTCCACAAAGCTACCGTTACTCCATCAGCCTGGCTGATAGCCTCTCCACCTTGTAGTGCTAGAAAGGGATTTTCTTCTATGCATAAATTACATTAAATTAACCATCGTTGGCAGGTGGGTGGTGGAATTATATATTTTTAGTGAAGCTGGCAGTTGGGATTTTCAAGGGCACTCTTCTTTATTTTCAACAGGAATATCAGTGAGAATGTACACCCTGAAAAATTCTGCTTTTGCATTTTCTTTTTGGCTGGAAACCAAATTGCTGTCAAAAGGTGCAGCTCATCAAGAGAGGAAGCTTTTGTTTTGCTTAATTTCAAAGTTATAAAACATAAAACTGTGAAACTGCGGTAATAACATTTCAGCCAGCTTAAGCAGGGATGCAATATATTACCAAATGTTTCCTGAAGTAATGAGGATTCAGAGTGTGGTTTCCTCTTTTTGCCCTTTTTTTTTTTTTACCCCAGCTGTTAAATTTTTTTGGTGAAAAATAAACTTATTAATGCTTTTATTTTCAAAGATATGTTTTCATTAACTTGGGTTCAGAGGTATTTGGAAAACAGAAGAAAACGTTTATCACTCTTTTCATTTGATTAGTTGAAATGTTGCTGGAAATATGAACATTTCGACATGTGAAACATTTTCATTAACTTTACCAATGTCAACAGGGACTGGCTCTGCAAAAAGTCAGAGGTGGTAGATCTATGCCTAGCAGCCACAATGTATTGGAAAACTAAATCAGCTCGGTAAATCTGTTCCCAAACCACAGGACAGAACAGAGTTGCAAACAATAGAGTTGTCCCCTCTTTCGAAATCCACAGCGTGAACTCTCCTGAAAGAATCCACCCTCCAGAACATTTTGTGCATCAGTCATTACAAACAAACCAATAGACAAGTTAAAACACAGGCTTTTCAACATGTCTCAGGTTGGATGACCAGAAGAGCCAAATGACAAATCATTTGTGAAACGTCTTGACTGTGGCCGTTTCCGCAACACATTTGGAAACAGAATCATAGAACGGTGTGGGTTGGAAAGGACTACAAAGGCCATCTGGTCCAACCTCCTTGCATTAAGCAGGGACATCTTCAACCACATCAGGTTGCTCGAAGCCCCATCCAACCTGACCTTGAATGTTTTGAGGGATGGGGCATCGTTTGAACAATAAAAGCAGCAATATCATTTTATGTGAAACGCCAAAAAATTGCTGCCACACAGGGCCACCCTCGCTCCCAAGCAGAGAGCTTTGCTTGGTTCTGCTCTCCCTGGGACGGCAGGTGTGGTTTCACAGACACCTCTAATTTACATGGTGTGAGCGCTCAGCGCGCCCTTTTGTATCCCAAACTTTGGCAAGCAGCGGTCTGATGGCTGATTACCATCTCCGTCTCCCCTTCTTTCTTTGTAACTGGGGTTATAATGAAAACGTCGACACAGCCTCAGCTATGGCAACATTAGCATTTGCCATTATAATTAACGGATTCTTTTTTCCTCTGTGATTTACATGAATATACTCTTCTCGGAGCAGCAGTTACAGCCTGTAACATATACAGCCCTAAACAACAAATACATTCTCTGTAGAGTATCTCCCTGATAAATTTTATTTAAATGTAAAAGGTAATAGGCAGAAAATGCAGTTTGCTTGCAAGTTTCCTTTATGGTTGTTTGACTGTCACTTTTCTGCAGATTTATGATAATCATTCTTGCAACAAAAACGTTTACTTCACTGTCTAAATAATAAGGTAATTTGTTACAGCTAATTACTCAAGTGCTTCCTTAATCTCAATTAAAAGATCCGGGCTGATTTTCTCCATTTCTGCAGCAGTATGTTCCAGAAGATCTCGTTAATGTATTCCCAATCACATATTTGTTAAGGAATGCATGGTCCATGCAAAGCTGAAATGCTAAAATACATAGCTGCAATCTTAAACAATGATTTATTGTGACATGGGATGTGGGACATTTCCACAGCTTTTGTGATTGCAGTAATGAAGCTGTAAACCAAATAGCATGAAATGAAGCAAGGCCTTACAATTTAATCAGCTCGTAAACAGATCTACTGCATCAAGCAAATGACATTATTATCCATCCGAAGTAAATCATGCTAATCTCAGGAGATAAAATCAACATCATTAATGGTCACATGTCATATTCATCAACACTAAACCATCCCTTTTGACAGATTAATCCTAACTACAGCTCCCACGATGTATGGTAATAGGGCTTGGAGCATACATTTCATTCAGCAGGAAGGCTAACCAGCACTCTTAGGCTGCTATTACAAATAATTTTTTTATTGATTTACATATTTTAAAATGCATTTAAGGTGAGGTACCATTAAAAATCCTGTCACTATTACATATTTCTTTCTCACAGTCTCAGCCTGTATTAATAGAAACTAGAAACTAAACACTGTATGCCGTATAAATACTTTCTTCTTACACGCCGTTAGTGGTAATTAAAGATTTCTGCTTGTGTTTTTCATTCGGCGATGAAAACGTGCCCTTTTTAATAGGGTTTAAAGAACTATTGATACTATTATTGTAATATCTCATTTGTAGTGTAGTAGTGCATACTGCCCCTGGTCATGGATCAGGGCTCCATTGAGCCAAGGAGGATCCTGAAGACTTTATTATCCATTTTCCTGTAATTAATAGAACCTGAAAAACAAAGCTGCATTTATGATATTCACTCTTCATCGCAGTTTGTTGTGTCCCGCAGACCGGTTTTGTATTTCTGCTCAGATTCCAGCTTCTGCCTATTGCCTGTTTGTTCCAAACACAAACTATATTTATTTATCATGGAACTGACCCTGTACAAATGCTTTTGAAAAGTGTCCACTATTCAAAGTGTCACTTCCCTTGAACAGGCACTGAATTATATTGACAGGCACATTATCAAGGGCTGCTGACTGACAGAATGAATGACTGTGGCTCCATGCCGCATTGCCAGTCATTGACTGAGTGGGTGCAAAAATTATCCACAACCTTTGTAGCTCTAAAGGGCTCCGAATTAAGGCTGGAAAAGAAGATATATGCAAGTGATTTACTAGCGCAACGTTTATCAACTTAGTACAAACATCTCAACTATTACCCAAACTACTTCGCTAATGTAGTAATTCATTAATGGTTTATTCTCTCTCCTGAAATTATTTTTTTAGCATTCCTTTTATGCAATTATTAATGTCATGTTATTTAATATGTGTTTATGTTTCGCCAGGGAAGTGTTTGGGGTAATCATTTTAAAAGCATCCACTGCCTTCTGCGTTTGTTTTGAAGCCAGCGTGGGTTAAGATGCGTCTTAGTCAGAGGGTAAGGGCAAGGCAAAAAAAAATATCAGAGACTGCCTGTGGCTGACGGACAGCAATCAGTGAGTTTGGCTGGGAGAGAAGGCAGACTTCTCAGACTATGCTGGGCCTTTAGGAGAACACTAAACTAACCACAAACTCATTTCATTTATTTGCCAAAATAATTTATTAGCTGGACTTATTTTTGATGGACGTAATAGCAGCTTGAAGGAGGAGACCACAAAGATCTCCTTTTTTGTGAAAATCACATCTATTGACCAGAATAAAACACGCTAATAAAAGGTTTCAATAAGCACATTAATTTCAAAACCTCAAAGTACTAATGTCAAATTTACTGGAATCCACTAACCTTCAAAGAGCTTTTAAAGATTTTATTGATTAGATTTTCACATCACTTCTCAAGAATCCTTAAGGATCTGGGTTTTCTGTCCATGGTGTGTTTGTAAAGTTGGGGTTGTGAAAACTTTTTTCCTGTCACTGTCCTTTTGACTCTCAGTACTCTCATCCTTGAAGCCCTACATAACAAGTTAACCTTTGACAGGCTGCAGACATTTGTGGAGCTCAAACTTTTCTTCTCCTACAAAGTAGGAGAGACACCACGCAAGCACAGGTGATCCTTGCAGTTAATTTAAGATACAGTGAAGACTACACAGGCTAGAAAGAAATCTCACATTTTTTTGCAGTTTTAGCCAACCTTTGTCATAAAGTGAATTAGTTAATTTTGAATTTTTAGAAATGACCTACCTATGCACTTTTGTTCTTTTCTTTCCTTCTGAATTCCGGTTCTTCTGTGAAAGAAAAAATAAATCCATTTATTATTGCCTCTTCATGCATACAGAAGACAACTGAAATACACACATGATGACCCATTTCTTAGCTGTTAACAGGGGAGTTGGAAGACACTGGAAGCACTTTTTATACTGGTCTTATTATAACAGAGTCTTGAACACAGAAAACTGAGAAGCCTGATTGGCTTCGATGGATTAGCCACAGCTGTCTTCTGAGCTTATATGGACTATTCCCAAGCTCTCTGTTTTAATGTGAAGTTTTACTCTGAAAAGCAATTCTCAAAGCAACTCCTCTGTCCTCAAATCAGTTTTACTTCCATGGGTAACACATGCTTCTTTCAGGTAGTTCAGATAACTTTTGGTTCTGCAACACTCAGAGGGATCTTGAGCATTCAAGGTCTGAAATCATGACTGCATTTTTAACTGTATCCCGATGGAATGATCAGATAGCATCTGGCTTTTATGAATCAACATAGGGTGTCTGCTTGGAATGAAAGCATCACCCTTTGTTCCCATTTCTTTTTGCATAGGAACAGTCAACAATATCTATAGTGACCAGAATCACTGCCTCGCAGCAGATAACACAGTCGCATGGGCTTGCCAGTTTTCAAACAGTCTACTGAGCTAGGCAAGCGCAAAAGTGACATCTGAGCTCTTGGGAGTCTCAGGGAAACAGAGCCTGAGCCACCAGAGTTAATTCTTCATGAAGGTCCTGAAGTAGCACAACTTCTCCGCGTCCCTCTCCGTCCTCTGCCAAGGAGACAACGCATCTCTGGTACCATCCAACCCATGACCCAACCAGAAAATGTCCTGTCTGACTTGTTTAACTTGGACAGGGATATAGAAAAGTCCTCTTGTAAGTGGAAAACGTTTTGTCTAAAAGCTGTCAAACTGCAGCAAGGAGTAAAGTCCACAAGGTTTTCTCAGTGTCATTTGGTAGAGGGAAAGGAAAAAAGCCTCCAAGGAGAGCGTATGAGTCATGGGATTGGGTTTCCAGAGGGATCTTTGGGATTCTTTTAGACCAAGAGCTTTCTAACACTGTCAGAGCAGGGACTGTGTGAAATTCAGCAATTTTGACTGTCATGCTATTTTTCAGTTCCAGCTTTCATCACTTTGTGCCTTTTGGGTCTAACTTTGCCTCCACTTAAGTGGTTGTCAATGTAGAATAAATCACATGAAGAGTACTTAGGGCCATGCTCTTTGCCCAGCCCACAAAAGAGAGGAAGGAGCTAAATCCTCAGAAATAAAGGGGTGCACTCTCCTCCTCAGCATGAAACCCTGGAGAACTAACTGATAAGCTGAAGATGAAAAACCTTTTCTGTTTTCCTTTTCTGAAAGGAGTCTGCATTCCTTTCAAATCTGTGAGGACTCACAGCCCTCTACTGCTTTTTGGAGTAGCAGGAAAAAACCCTACTGCATCCTTTGGGCACAATGCACAGGCAGAAGAAAGTAAAAATGTATGTATTGCACAATGCATGAGTAGCTTCAGTACAAATTAATGTATTGTGATGGGTGTAGGAGACAGAGAGGTATCCAGAGTTGGACCTGGAACAGACAAGCTAGTGATTCATGGCTTTCTGTAGTGAGGCCAATGATTCTTGAATTCCAGCCTCTGCCACTGTGCCTTGCCATTCATTCTTTTTCGGATGCAAAATATTGCAGACATTCTTTCTCTGAGGGACACACGCTGAAAGACATTGGGACTCACTAGCAAACTGGAAATTTAAGCACTGAATTCTTCACTTTTTAGGGCAGGAGATAAACTGAGATCTTGATCGACATTTTTAAAGAAAAAACCCCGAGTGGCCTGATTCTGACTTGGACTCGTGCTCACGTAAGTTGAAGACTCTACAGAGAAACCAGCTTCACCGTAGGAAAAGCTTATTTTGTTATTATAAGCAGCGTGAGGTGTGCTGATTATTTTACTCCCGATATTTTGCCATCTCTTTTAACATGCATTGCCACAAAATGACTAAGGAGAAGGGGGGTTTGAAAGGAACTCAGGCATTTTGGCACAGATTCCAACTCTGACCATGGGGAAACCATTTACTTCTCCAATTACGTGGTCAAGGCACAACCCCAAGTGCTGCCGAGTCTTCTCTTCCCATGTTAACCCAGCAGGAATGGCCAGCTGATAAGCAGAAGAAAGTGTTTGGTGAACTTTACAGTCAGAAACTGTACACAAACATCTTCAAACAATCATTTCCCTTCATTATTTGTGTGCTGCTCTTGAAGACTCTTCATGAAATCAGTTTTTGGAAAGGTATTTCAACATCAATGCTACAGATATAAAAATTATAATTCCCCTCTTCAATAATTAACGTTAAGAGTGACATCTAACTGACCTCTCGGCTCTGATCCTTCATCTGGGGAAGGTTCGAATCAACTCTGTAATGGAAAATTATCGGTGTAAAGTTGAGCTAGGTCTTAGCTAGACAAACCTCATTAAAGCATGAACCTTAAACAACTGCAAGGCTTTGCTGTCACCTACACACTTGGTCTGCCATTGTAATCCATCCATAGAATAATAGAATCATAGGTTGGAAGAGACCTCTGAGATCACCAAGTCCAACCGTGCCCGTCTCCCTACTAAACACAATGGTCTGTTGACCATGAATTCTTCTCCCCAGCAGGAACAGAGAGTCATTTCCTTCACACTTGCTAAACTCAAACCATTGCTTTCTTCCCCTCTTCCCCTCCTAATTCCTCTCTCGCTCTGATCACAGAAATCCTCTCAGGAGCTCTTACTCACCACTGGAAAGCATTCCCGCATTGCAGCGTATCCCAGACCCTCACATCAATTGCTGTTTACAGGGCTGTATCCCACAGCTCGGCAGTACCAGACTGATCCCCACGTCACTGTAGTCAGGAGAGATTTTGCCACACACGATAATGAGTGGAGGATGAGGCCCGTGCAGCAATTTTTTTATTACATCCAAGTGTATTTTTATATAAAAGGTATTTTTCACTGCATATAACTGACAGGGTTTCAGTATCCAGTGTGTACATTCTTCCTGACTCTGTGCAAAAAGCTTTTTCATTTACTGTACTTTTGGTTCAAGCACACAAAATGCAGTGGGGTGGTTAAAAACAGACAAGTAATGTACCTGATGATTTACTGTATTTTATTTACATTATTATATAGCTATTAGACGTAATATTGTCTGCTCCTGTCACTCTCTGCAATGTGTTTGATGATTCAGGGAATAAATAAAACCTAGGGTTAGCAAATAAATGAGAGCAGAATTGGCAGCAGACCAAGCCTGCTTTATTTGACTGAGAGAGAGATGTGTTACACGGCCTGTTTGTTTAAATTATGCCAAGAGCTGAGATACACCAGGTGTTTCAGACCATGGAGTAGAGCCCTTCAAATATTTGCAAAAACCAGATTTCTGTTTACTGCTTTGCCAGAACACAAACCCAGAATGTTTACATTGAGACACTGAAAGAATGGGAATCTGTTCTACTATTTTCCTATCGTTTTTATCAATTAGAGATGCAGAAATGTCACATATGTACACACAGTGGCTGTCCAGTCCCCGTGTGTCTATCTCTATGATGGAATCTGTAGCATGTCTAATTAGGTACAATTATTTTAATGATCATTGTGAAATACCACGAGACAATTCTTTAATACAGATCAACACATGCTACCTTTATTCAATGAAACTTGCCTTAAATTCAGTAAATGGGAGCTGGGTCTGAGAGATTTTATCTGCCAAGGTTTTTTCCCCCACTTCCTCTTCCTTCAGAAGTGGATGGAGGGAGTGGATTGAAACCAAGAAGATCCTGACCTGTTCTTTATGAATGGAGGTGGAAGTACACAGCTCTGATGCTGCAAAGGGACCTTAGCAAAGAGGATCCAGCACAAAAGGACCTAACTTTTACTTGTCGTCATACTGAGCATGTGTCCAGGCATTCACTGCAGAGGTGGCTGGGACACCCAGCTTTGGGCTGGCCACCAGCCATTTGTGCTGGTCTCCACAGCGTCCTGTAGAGCCAGCGGAGCCGGGCAGGAAGTGATCCTTACCCACCTCACTGCAAAGACACTCGAACCAGTTTAATCTTGCCTAGAAGATTCTTTGAAGTAATCCACTTAACTTTGCCCTGCTGTGGGGGCAATAACCTTTGGCACGGGAAGAGGTGACATCAGCAGGAGTTTTGTCTTAAGCTGGTAAAGTAGTTTCTGCAGTGAAAGTCAGACCACAGCCTGCCTCAGGGTCAAAACCTACAGAGAGAGAGGTGAGAGGAAGAGAGAAAGAAAATGGGAGGGAGACAAGGATGACAGAGGGGGAGAGAAACACAGAGAGAGAACCAGCAAGAGAGAACCAGTGAGAAACTACTCGTTTCCTCTTTACCTGTATGATCTGTTACCAGCCCTCTGAGCAAAACGTGTCTGTCTACCAACAAAATCAAGGCTAATGCATGTGAGGGGTCTTTAAGTTTCACCCAGTCATTTATTTGTCTTAGTGATTTTCTTCCCTGCCTTGAATAGAAAAAGATTACTTTTAAAAAAGCAACTGCAGCAGTGGTGACATGAGTTATCTTCCAACCAAAGTACATTGTCTAGGATTCAGTTATCTCCGAGACTGCCTTTTGCTCTGTATCTTCTAGTGGTTATAACTTACAACTGCCTGGAGTGCTTTTATTGTCTGGTTCAAACATCTTGATGGACAAAACATTCCTACTGACTCTCTCTGGAACTCGCTCCCTCTCTCGAAGCCTGCCAAAGCCTGAGATTCAGCATACACAAAACACACCACAAGCGAAGTCTGCTTAATCTCACTTTGCGTTTAGCAAGAGGATGTTGGGATAGTCCCAGAGAAATGCTGAGAGGTTTGGGTTGATCTAATGAGGAAGACAATAATGCCATGCTCACTTGTGTACACTGCTTAGTGTGGCTGAGTTGGAATAAATAAAGAAAGGAGATCCCTGATATAAATTTCTAATTCCAGCAAAGTCAGAGGTAAAACTACAGCTGCCTGTAGTGGGAGCAGCACTTTATCGCTGTGGTTTATCCATTAGCGTATCTGTATGTGATCAGTTCTCTGTCAGTATGAGAGACATGAAGATTACCACTGTACAAAAATACACCCAATTTTAAATACAACTTTGCTCAAAATTTTCTTGATGGGAAAGCCAAGAATCCACTTGTTCTCCATTAATATCAACACAAATATCAGAACACAGGATGGATTATATGTATGAAAATAAACTAGTGCTCATCTCATTGTTGAAGTCTTTTGAAACCATTTTTAATGGTCTCACAAGCAAAATAGACTCACCGGGTCTGATCTGCCAGTGTGTTATTCCATTCACATGTCAGTGCGACCCCATTGATTTCTGTACCATTATGGCAGTGTAAAAATGAAATAACACAGTGTTGAATCAAACCTATTCAGAGACTGACTGATAGTCTTGCTCAGAAATCAGATGAATTAAAAAAAGCAAAATATGTTGAGAGGAGGTGAAGTTCCAGCTGTGCTGTAGTGGGAGGAAGGATCACACGCTATAACAAATAAGCTGGTTTCAATGATCAAACACATGTTTCACAGTGGAGAAATGATGTGAAATGTCAGGACTATATATGATTTGTTTAAAAGCCTCCTCATTGTCTAAAAATAGCCTCTAGCTTGTGTTTTTCTGAACTCTACTGATTCTCAATTCTGCATCTCTGTTTCTTCACAGTATAAAGTTTGCTAAGTGTGAGTTGCCCAGGCAGTGAGATTTGTTGCTTTGGGACTTGGGACAAAATCTAATTTTAGTAGGGTCTACGCTTCCACTTGGAGCGGCGAGGCAGAATATCGAATGAGTTGTTTAGTTGTGTTAGAGCCACGTGTTTGCACTGGTTACAAGGTTCATTTTCATAATTCTTTAAACGACTGCCCTTCACCCTCACATGAAAGCAAACCTTATTCCATTAAGCTGGCAGTTCACCCAACTTACTAAAAAATAGGCCCTCCATATATTCTGAAGTTTAGTTCCCGTTAGCCAGCTGCTTGGTTAGGGTAATTTAAACCAAACCAAGGCTATTGCTTCTCTCTAAATAGGTGCTGTAGGCCACAATATGTTGTGGGCTTAAACTGCGTTATATTACTTGAAGACATTAGTCTCAAACGTGAGAAAAACGGGTGTGATGAAATAAGACCAACATTGGTTTTGACCTAGTTTGAACAAAGGTGTAGAAAATCAATGAGCCCCGGAGTAGCCTAAATGCTTTGTTAGCCTTTTACTGCAACATTATATATTACATGCAAATAATAGCACAAATTTAATGCTACTATTCATGTCAAGTGATTTCTTTGAATCTATATTTTATATTTTACAGATCTTGAACGGTAACATTTTTCTTTTTAGTGCAAAGTTGCTCAGGGTTCACTGGAGACTCTTTTAAATTGCTGCTTTCAGAGAAATAACAATGTAAAATGACATTATGATGTATAGCACCCTTCTAAAGACGTGTACCAGTGCAGCAGCAAGCCACTAAAACCTCTGGGAATGAAGCAATCTCCAGAGCACCATTGTCCAATTGTCCTAACTGGATCATTTTTAATTAGCTGCAATTAATTTCAAGTGACAGCACACTGAAATATCAAATCAGAAAGCACAGAAAAAGACACTGGAATTGGGAAATTATTATTGTTAGATAGCTTCTCTATTACGGAAGAGAACGGTATCTGAATATTACCTGCCTTAATCAATACTGTTCTGCATTAATTTGTTTCTATAATAAAGGATAGGCATGCGACGATGGGAGTGACAGAGCTGACGTGCATCAGGGCAACAAGTAGTCCAGAACATTTTTCCTTTGGAGAGATTGGTATCTATCAGTTCTATCAGTTGTTCCTGTTACAGCTATAACGTTTTAGGATTATGGAGACAACTTACCAGGCTACAAATTATCCACATTTTTGGCTCATTTTGTCCCAATGGGTTGGTTATTCCTGCAGGGGACTCAGAAGAGCCAAGATGAGACACAGCCCTTATCAGAAATGTACACCTCAGTGGAGGTGTATTAGAAATCCCACATTTGTTGGTGCTGGAGGCATCCAAACAGAGGGAATTGGCTACCAAGACGTGGAACAGTACCTCTGAAGTCTCCAGGCAATGCTAGCCTTGCAGCAGTTACTCCACCCCCATCTGCCCCAGCATGAGTCACCTGCACCCGGTTCTGCATGGCTTGAAGGTGAGGAACCACTGGATCTCCTTCTTGCTCGGTGCAGCCGGAGCATTAGAGAGTTCACACAGAGGTTTGCTGTATCCTAGGGCTAGAAGAAATACACACAGGAAAAGCGGCTGTCTTTCCTTCCGTGTTCTCCTTAGAACCATCAATTGGCACCGATGTGCCTCAGAGACAGAGCCTGAAGCGCTATAGATCATGCATATCGCACCGCAGACAGGTCACTGAATTTAGAATACTGAATTATGCTGTTAAGTGTTTTGATTTTGTAGATATTAGCAGGCCATATCTATGACAAATTAAAATGCTGCATCATCTGTTCTTGACACCTCTAGAGGAAAAATACGTCTATGAGGTTAAATAGGGCCAAATCTTCAATAAAGTTGTTTTAATGAGGAGCGACTGAGGGAGCTGGGGTTGTTTAGCCTGGAGAAGAGGAGGCTCGGGGGAGATCTTACTGCTCTCTACAACTACCTAAAGGGAGGTTGTGGTGAGGCAGGAGTTGGACTCTTCTCTCAGGCGACCAGTGACAGAACGAGAGGACATGGTCTCAAGCTTCGCCAGGGGAGGTTTAGGATTGACATTAGGAAGAAATTCTTCACTGAGAATTGTTCATTGGAATGTGCTGCCTAGGCAGGTGGTCGAGTCACCATCCCTGGAGGTGTTCAAAGAGAATTTGGATGAGGCACTTAGTGACATGGTGTAGTTGACAAGTAGGAGTAGGAGTAGGTGTAGGTGTTGGGTCATAGGTTGGACTCGATGATCTCAAAGGTCTTTTCCAAACTTACAATACTGTGATACTGTGATACTGTGATATACCTCCACAAATCAAAATGCAAACCAAACATTCTCAGCTGAACTTAATATGAATGAAAGAAGCTAAACCACTGCCTGCAGAGACTGAAGTCCAAGGCTGATAACATAATAGGCAGAGGAAAACACAGTGCCCCCCCTATTCTGTGCGCCAGTGCCCTTCAATCACAGCCAGAAGGGAGAATGTCCTCAAGGAGCTGCTGTGTGCCCATCCAGCCCTTACTCACTGCACCAAACCTGCCTGAAGGAGACGGGGTGGTATCAGGAGGTGCCTGTTCCTTTCCCTGCCAGCTCTTCTGGGTGTGAACTAAAATAACTGACTTGCTTTCCAAACCAGTTCTCAGATGACAACTACTGGTAAAGTCAAAGCAGGTGCACAGAGCAGACAGGCAGGGGAATGTAGGCTTTGCGTAGTCTCTCTTGCAAACACCGTATTATACCATCTTTCTGCGATTACTTTGTATTTTCACATATTTTTACTCATCAGATTTTTACAGTTTTGGAATTTGACCTTGAAGATGAGAGAGTTAGGGAACTGGGAACTGTCTGAAATAATAATGATATTAATAATATTAATAATAAGGTAGGTCAGTCAGCCATATTTTTCCAGGAAAATCCAGCAGTTCTGGTTTCACCACTGTTTGCCAAAAAATGAAATATAGGAACTCATGTAAATCTCAGAAAAAACTTGCACTCCCACTTCTGTTATTGAATCATGTTTGTATACCGAGAATGTTTAATTAACCTTATGAAGTCAAGGAATCTACTAATTATCAAATGATTTCATGCCAGCAAATATGATAACTGAAAATACAGAAAGATTTCCATGAAGACCAACTTCTTATTAAATCCTTTATCAATCTAAACGGTTCAGGTGAAAATGTCTATATTTGTTCATGTAACAAAGGCAAAATATTTGGAATGACTGAATAAAATTAGCTCATGCATTTAATATATGATTTATTCAAAGCATCCCGATGGTTCAGTCTTAAATTAGAGCCCCTAAAGATGAAGTGGACTTTATTCCAGCATCCTGCTCCTCCACCTGCAACCAGAGCTCTCACCAGGCCAGCTGCAGGGAGCACACATCTCCTGGGACCTTAGGATAGAAGCAGGCAAATGAAACAGCAAAAATCAAAAGCACAAGGGGAAGCCTCAGGACAGAAGTCCCATGAAAAGCCAGGGAACAAAATCCAGCACTTTGGTACCATATCCAGGGTCTTCATCACTCTACAAGTTGATCTGTAACTAAAAACTAGACAGAATTGGACCAGGCTCCTTTTTGCAGTACAACCTGTGTCAGAATGTCGAAAATTATTTAATTTCTTTTTTTCTTTCTTGTCTTTCGATACTTTTGAGGTCCTTTTATCCTTAGAGGGACGAAATCTATGGCTGAGAACCAATGCAAACAGCAATGGAACAGGATTGTCTATTGCTGGAACACAACTTACACATTCACAGCAAGATAAGAGGCAAAAATATGCAGAGTTGTTTCTTTTTAATAATGTACATGATTTTCTTATTACACACTAAATTTCCCCAAATTACAGATGCCTTAGTAGAAAAGATAACATAATCTGCTGGTACTTCTAAATGTTGGCTACTGTATAGGTTTACTTTTTTGTGGGTTTCTTTTTTTTCCTCCTTCTTTTTAGTTGGCTTAATTGACAGGATTCAAAATAATAACATGACCTTTGATGCTGATCTATGACTCGTTGCATTCAAGAGCATCCATTTTTGTTTATATAATCACAGTATCACAGTATCGTAAGGTTGGAAAAGACCTTTGAGATCATCGAGTCCAACCTATGACCCAACACCTACATCTACTCCTACTTGTCAACTACACCATGTCACTAAGTGCCTCATCCAATTTCTCTTTGAACACCTCCAGGGATGGTGACTCGACCACCTCCCTGGGTAGCGCATTCCAATGGCCAATCACCCTCTCAGTGAAGAATTTCTTCCTAATGTCAATCCTAAACCTCCCCTGGCGAAGTTTGAGACCGTGTCCTCTCGTTCTGTCACCGGTCGCCTGAGAGAAGAGTCCAACTCCTGCCTCACCACAACCTCCCTTTAGGTAGTTGTAGAGAGCAATAAAGTCTCCCCTGAGCCTCCTCTTCTCCAGGCTAAACAACCCCAGCTCCCTCAGTCGCTCCTCATAGGGCTTGTGCTCGAGCCCCTTCACCGTCCTCGTTGCTCTCCTCTGGACGCACTCCAGCATCTCAACATGCTTCTTAAACTGAGGGCCCAGAACTGGACACAGCACTTGAGGTGCAGCCTGACCAGTGCCAAATATAAGGGAATGATGACCTCTCTAGTCCTGCTGGCCACACTATTCCTGATGCAGGCCAAGATACCATTGGCCTTCTTTGCCGCTTGAGCACACTGCTGGCTCATGTTGAGTTTCCTGTCCACCAGCACTCCCAAGTCTCTTTCCGGCTGGCTGCTCTCCAGCCACTCCGCACCCAGTCTATAGCTCTGCATGGGGTTGTTGTGTCCAAAGTGTAGGACCTGGCATTTGAACTTGTTAAACCTCATGCTATTGGAGTCAGCCCATCTCTCCAGCCTGTTAAGGTCCCTCTGTAGGGTCGACACTTCCTCCCAGCTTGGTGTCACCTGCGAACTTGCTGATGAAGGACTCGATCCCCTCATCCAGATCATCAATAAAGATATTAAACAGGACCGGGCCCAGCACTGAACCCTGGGGGACACCACTAGTGACCGGCCGCCAGCTGGATGTGACACCATTCACTACCACCCTTTGGGCTCAGCCATCCAACCAGTTCCTAACCCAGCACAGAACATTCCTGTCCATGCCACGGGCTGCCAGCTTGTCCAGTAGTCTACTATGGGAGACAGTGTCAAAGGCCTTGCTGAAGTCCAGGTACACCACACCCACAGCCTTCCTCTCATCCACCAGGTGAGTCACACGGTAGTAAAAAGAAATCAGGTTGGTCAGGCAGGACCTGTCTCTCCTAAAACCATGCTGGCTGGGCCTGATCTCTCCCTCATTCTGCAGGTGCTGCATGATCGCACCCAGGATTATCCGTTCCATAATTTTGCCTGGAACCGAGGTCAGGCTGACAGGTCTGTAGTTACCTGGATCGTCCCTACGGCCCTTCTTGTGGATGGGCGTCACGTTGGCCAACTTCCAGTCTTCTGGGACCTCTCCAGTGAGCCAGGACTGCTGATAAATGATGGAAAGCGGCTTAGCAAGCTCGTCCGTCAGCTCTCTCATCACCCTAGGGTGGATCCCATCAGGTCCCATAGATTTATGAGGATCCAAGTGGCTCAGCAGGTCTCTAACTTCTTCCTCCTGAATGACAGGGGGGCTGTATTGCACCCCGCCCCTATCCACCGCTTCAGTAGACCAGTTGTCCAGAGAACAATCTGCCTTACTGTTGAAAACTGAGGTGAAGAAGGCATTAAGCACCTCAGCCTTTTCCTCATCTTTAGTTACTATATTTCCCTCAGTGATCGATAAGGATTGAAGGTTGTTGCTGCCCTTTTTTCTGCCGTTAATATATTTGAAAAAGCTCTTCTTGTTGTCCTTAACACAAGTGGCCAATTTAAGCTCCAGCTGGGCTTTTGCCTCCCTAGTTTTCTTCCTACACGACTTGACAATATTTTTGAACACAACCTGACTCACCTGCCCTTCTTTCCAAAGGCGATACACCCTCTTTTTTTTTCACTGAGCTCCTTCAAAAGCTCCTTACTCATCCAGGCCGGCCGTCTGCCCCTGCGGCTCATCTTAGAGCACATCGGGATAGCCCGCTCCTGCGCCTTGAAGACTTCATTCTTGAAGTACGTCCAGCCTTCCTGGACCCCCTTGCTTTTAAGAACTATCTCCCAGGGTACTCTCCTTACTAGTTCCTTATATAACTAGAAATCAGCACACCAAAAGTCCAACATAGTCGTCCTGTTTTTGCTCTTCCTTGTTCCATTGTTAATGGAAAACTCAATTATCTCGTGGTCACTGCAGCCCAGACAGCCTCCAACCACAACATCACCCACCAGCCCTTCTCTATTGGTAAACAGCAAGTCAAGGAGAGCCTCACCCCTGATAGGCTCACTCACCAGCTGTGACAAGAAGCAGTCCTCAATACACTCTAAGAACCTTCTGGACTGCCTCCTCTCAGCTGTGTTAAGTTCCCAGCAGATATCTGGGAGATTAAAGTCTCCTAGAAGAACAAGGGCAGACAATCTTGAGGCAACTTCCAGTTGCTTAAACAACAAAAGGTCCACCTCTTCCTCCTGATCAGGCAGTCTGTAACACATTCAAACCAGGATGTCAGTCTTGCTTGCCCCTTTTACTCTTACCCATAGACTCTCAATCTGATCATCCCCGATCTCAAGTTCTACAGCGTCAAGCGTTTCCTTGGTGTACAGGGCCAACCCTCCACCCCTTCCCTCTCGCCTGTATCACAGTACAAGTGGTGTCTTTTAAGGAAGTGTGATAAGAGCTTAATTCCTGATGTCTATGAATCAGGTCATGAGCTCTGTCGATGACAGTGAGTTAGAGTTTTACAGTAGACCAGACAAACTATAAAAACCTATGGTAGGGGATTATGAGTTATCAAGATGTGCTGAGCTGGCACATGCTGCTAAGTCTGCGGTCAGCATTATCCAGTAGGAAGCTACAGTACCGTAGCACTCTATTACTACTGGTTAGCATCAGAGTGAGCATCGGCAATGGGAAGACTTTAAAAAGGTTTGAAGGCAGGAGGGTAAAGCAAGGAAATCAGGAGGAAAATGCATAACAAACAGTAACGTCTCCGGGAATGGCAACTCGTATATCTGAAGGCTGCTAGCAAACAAACTGTACGATCAGCACTTTAACAAAGCCATTCAAGGAAATAACGTCAACATCAAATTGAAAGCTCTCTATTCCCTTGTCCTAGCAGGAAGCGCGCTGAGAGCAATAACGGTGGGAGGCTGCAGTTTTTCATGCAGTGATTCTTTGTTCAGTGCACTTAGCATCAACTGATCATTTGCAGGGGAGGAATGTGCCAGGTAGGAGAAGGGTTTCCTCTTCCGTCAGGCTTTTGCTGAACTCCATTCATTCCTTTCTTGATTTTCAATATATACAAACACGTTGCTTATGGCTCTGTGTGTGCTTCCATCAATTAAAGCCATGGGCCGGCCAGATTTTCTGAATCACTGGCTCTTTGCAGACTACAATGGAGTCCACTGATTCATACAGTTAAAGGTCAAGCCCGTGTTTCATTTGTTCCAAATTGACTGTTGTGTCCAGTTCTGGAATCCCCAACATAAGAAGGATACAGAACTGTTGGAAAAGATCCAGAGGAGGCTACAAAGATGATCAAAGGGCTGGAGCACAGGCTGAAAGAGTTGGGGTTGTTCAGCCTGAAGAAAAGAAGGCTTCGGAGGAACCTCATAGGGGTCTCCCAGTACTGGAAGGGGCTCCAGGAAAGCTGGGGATGGTTTTTTACATGGGCAAGGACAAGGGGGAATGGCTTTAAATTGAAAGGGGGAAGGTTTAGGTTAGACATGAGGAAGAAATTTCTCACGATGAGGGTAGGGAGGCCCTGGCCCAGGTTGCCCAGAGCAGTGGTGGCTGCCCCATCCCTGGAGGTGTTCAAGGCCAGGTTGGGTGGGGCTTGGAGCCCCCGATCCAGTGGGAGGTGTCCCTGCCCATGGCAGGGTGTGGCACTGAATGACCTTTAAGATCCCTTCCAAACCAAACCATCCTATGACTTTATGACTCTCCAAATGAGAGTCCATTTGAGAACTGAGATCTTTTTAAGAATCATTTGTCTTGGTTCCAGCAGTTTTCAGCCTTCCTCACTGCAATAAAGGTGGGACTTACTAAGGTCTTATGCATTCAGTTACTCCACCTTCCACTTAGGCGATCGGCCTTTAGGACAGACTAAGAAAAGCATGGCCACTGCGACAAAACTTTGGTGTTTCTCTAGATGCTCTCTTCTGTTCATAATTTAGAACAGAATGAGAAGCTGGGGTACGATATTTATTCCTGCCATCAGCTGGCCATCACAGCTTGCAGTTTGAGGCACCAATGTTCTGTTTTTCTTTCAAAGGTCTATACAGGGAAGTTGATAACACTGAAAAAGGTACAGAAAGCCACAAGAACAGACTGGTTTTGCCAGAGGAAACTAAAAATGCAGTCAAACATCTTTCAAACAGAGACAACATTTGCCCTGTCAGCAATCATCTTCAGGAACATCCCCCCATCCATCCAAACTCCATTTTATATCAATTGAGGTTGGTCCAACTTGCCTTTTAGGTCTGGTTCTATAAGAGCAAAGAGATTAAACCTTCCAGTGTGTTAGGAGAGAGGGACAGCTGAGTGCCATCTGCACAATAATAAGTTCACTTACGGTCTCAAAAGTTCTCACATACATATCAAATAAAAGAGCTGCACAGAACATCATCCTGTAGACTTTCCCATAACAAAGGGCCTACTGGAAAAAACCCACCTCATAACATTCTTTAAGATTTAATAGGAGGAAAAGAATTGACACAGCAAAGAGTAACCATTCCTACCAGATACCCAGCAAGCCAAGAACATTTCATAATTAATTGTATAAAAAGCAATTGAAAGATGCAACCGTTATGCATTTTGGTCTGAAATGAGCAAAGCATATATGAATTTCTGAAATAATTAAATGAACAACACGCACTTGTGCCTTGCAGTAAAAGTCCTTCTTTCTCAGTCTCTGAGTTTGGTCTCTGTCAGCTTTAGCATAAGATGGATGCGAGGCAGTTCTTGCCCATTTCAGGAGATGGATATTTGAAATGTATCCTGATGACCTACCAGAGGGAACCCACATCTTAATCTTCTATAGAGAAGGGCTGAAAACGCAGTCAGTGAACCACTGTCTTTTTTTTCAGCCATCCTGGGCAACCCTTAGCTTTCTCTCTGCAGCAAAAAAAGCAAGTAATAGGTATCTCCAAATTCCATGTATAAGAAAAAAACCCACCCAACAACTTTGATATATATGTCTCTGCCTGTTAGATTTTAATATTATGATCTGCAAAGTACACTGGAAGTTACCCGCCATGTGGCAAAGTGGGTTATCTACATGTCTACAAGCAAGATGCACACTGTGCCAACAGTGATTCTGGTATCCAAGAACTCCTTAGTAGGAGACAGCCGTATAGTGAATGGTTTTATTTACCTCTTTCCAACTTTTTCAATGTTCAGGAGCTCTTTAATGAGTCCTAAACCAAAGGCCATGCCAAACACAGGCGCTTCATAAAGAGATTTCCCCTCCTCCCAGTTTAAACAGCGACGCTACTATTAACGGACTGGGCTGTGGCCAAGTCAGCACTCGTTGTGCTGAAAAGCAAGGTTAGTGCTCACAGATGATCGTTACTGGCTGTGAATAGGTAATGGGTTGCTATTCTTAGATTGAGCCATGCCCTAAGAGCTGCACTACTTTCCTGGAGAAAGCCTAAGGAGAAAAAGTTTAGTACGCCATTCTTCTGTTCGGGTTTCTGGTGTTCAAGCTATGAAAGGACGTTGGACAGATGGTTGGACTTGGTCTTGCAAAGCTGTTTCATTATGTGGAAGCTATCTGTGCAAGGAGAGAGGGTTGACAGTGCTAACTTGTGTTACTCACCAAGCTCTGGGATAAAGAAACAATGCATGTCTCTTGAGGCCGATGTTCTGTGATTCTGAGCTGTAACATCACAGGATGCTGTGGCAAACCCACACCATCAGCAGCCGCATCTGGAAGGGTTTGTAGAGAGGAACAGATCAGGCTGGCCTCTCTGCTTTGGGCTCTACAAGCAGGTATTGGCAGTCCAATGGCAAACCAGCAGGATTTCTGACACACCAGCCAGCCAGAAAGAAATGCAGGCAGGAGCCAGCATAAATACACTTGCCAAGAGACGTGTGCTTCTTGTATGGGAGGAGAAATATGAAGAGATCAACCTACTTCATACCTGGAAGTGGAATATCTTCATTCTTCCCCCTAGCAGTTATCTGGAAGGCAGACAGAGACAGTTCAGCAGCTTCCAAATGGGCACAGTGCTACATCTCCCACCTGGAACAGAGCGCAGCACAACGAATAACGCAGTCTCGTTGAAACGCTGACGGAAGTCCCAGTCACTTCCCTGCTTTCCAAACAACAATGCTGGTTTACAACATCCGGGGAACCAAGCCTGCTTTCTCCGCTCAGGATCTTTGGAAAGAACACCCCACAGCACAGACACTGGGGTGCTGGCTCAGGGAGCTGCCTGCCTCCTGCAGCACCAGGCTCCTCTTTACAGCTTCCCCCCTGCCATCCAAACACTGAGCCACTGCTCAGCTCATGAAGTCACGAATTCATGAAAAGATCGCGACTTTTACTGATGTGATGGAGTGCTTTAATTGCAGTAGGTTTTATATAAGTATACATTTGATACAAAGAGTTTAAAAATCTAAGTTTCCTCTTAAGGTTAAAGGGACAACTTCCTCCTCTCTCTCTAAAGAGGAGCAGGTAGATAAAAAATTCAGAAGTTTTACCAGAGGCAAGTGAAATTTATTACATGAGAAGGGCCTGAGAGGCTTGGGATTGCAGACAGTATTGATATATGCCTTCCAGGAGCTTAACTAAAATGTTATTTTGTATCTGCCATAAAATATAACAAAATATTGATGGCTTTTTTTAAACTTGATGTCAGCGAGGTATAATCGGAAAAGGAGAGGGCGATATAAAACATGGGAGATCTTTCTCCCCTTGCTGAAGGGAACTTGCGTTAGTTTATTTTCAGAAATGAAAATCTAATGTAATGCTGATTTGGTTAACTGAGCTTCAGCTGGTGGCTTAGTTTAAACATTTTTTGCTCACTTTAGTCTTGCAGGGATTGTCTGTGTGACTGTAATGTCTTCTGAAGGGACAAATTGGCGAGCACAACTATTAGCTGGGTGACATCAAAGAGCATTAATCTTTTGTTCTATAGCAAGGCCAAGACCACATTAGTGCATTTCACCCAGTCATTAGTAAGACTGTAGCCCAAGGGTGTAATAAATGTTTTATGGCATGCAAACCAAGGTAATGGAATGCAAATTCCATAATACCTCCATACATTTATTTTCTAATAGAGTAAATGATGATGTATTTTATCCAAGAAAAGCCACTGAATGACAGCACAAGTTCAGGAATTCAGAACTGAAGATAAATATAGCCCTTCCTTGGTCTGGGACAGCTACATGGAACGAGCAAAGAGAGTTCTGTTCGGTTATAAATTACCCAGTAAAAAAGCTTTAAGAGCAAACACTTTCATCTTATTCATTAATGTAAATCTCTTTTTGGGAAGGTGGATGTGGTTATCTTACATTTTTATTTCTAATTACATTTCCCTCTTTGAATACTAATGGATTATTTTGCTTATATTTGCCTTAGAAATATATGGGAACATTAATGCATGCAATTTTATAGGTATCAGGGAAAGGCATTTTCCCAGCAGAACTTAAGTTATGCTTTATTATATTGTATTCACAATCTGATGGATTAAGAATTATTCCTGAGCTACAACACTTTAAGTAACCTAAATAATAATATAAATATATGTCAGTGTTCTTGTTACTTTAACCTGTCAAGCTGCACTGTAAAGGTTGCAGCAATCACAATGCTGGTTGACTGGATTAGTGTGCGAAGCCTCTGTAAGCCATTTTATCTGCCCCTAAGAGATGTTTTTATTTCATTCTTACCTTATTTCCTGATGATGCACGGTGCTTTTGATCACACCTAATAGACAGTCCCATGTTCATTCATTGCTGTGTTTCTCAGATTGAAATACAGTAACTGGGAGAGTAAATTGTATTACAGAGTGTGGCCCAAGCACACACTCAGGACTGATAAGTAAGTTCTAAGACTATAAAACCCCCATAACTAACTACAGAGAATGGACAGGGAAAGTTTCTCACCAACTGCTGTTCACCAAGTTCTGGATCTTGTACAGCCAGAACACAGATCAAGAGAGTAACCCATGGCAGGACAACAGAACTAGCTGCATCTGTCCTCTCAGTTCTTATTCTCCAGATCATCTTCCTCATGTAATTCATGAAGCAAAAGGTTTGTCTAGGCGGCATAAAAGTTACCAAAAATGACAACAAAGCATCCAAGCCCCTCACATCATTTTTCCTCAAAGCAAGTTGTCTGACTGAACTTGGATCATCTGTAGGATCCAGTTCCAAGTAACATTCCTGATTGAAAGCATTTGACCCAAAGCATACAGGTATTATTGGAACAATTCCCGCTGACTCCACTGGTCTTTGGGTCAGGTATTTTATAGAAATACAGTATTCAATATGCCCCTACTTGTGCCTTCTATCTTTAAGTATAAGCATAGGTGAGAAAAACCCAACAGGATAAGTTCATCCCTAGCATCACTACATCCGGCACCTGGGAGCCTTTCTGTACATGAAATCAACCCCTTTACATTTCAGTGCTCCTGGAAGAGAGGTGAAGCACTGGCAGAGACTGTCCTGGCAGGTGGTGGCGACTCCACCACTGGAGGGGTTCAAAAAGCCTGCAGCTGTGGCACTTCGGCACACGGTTAAGTACCACGGGATTGTTGGGCTGACAGCTGGACTGGACGATCTTAGAGGTCTTCTCCAAGCTTAATGATTCCATGATGGCTAGGGCACTGTTTCTGTGGTGACTAAGCATGCCCAGGTGAGGGGAAACAACTTCTACTGAAGGGAGAAGAAGAGAACATCAGTTTAAAGGGCTCCTTAAGTAACACTGTTTCTGACTGAGAAAGCACGATTAGTTGCTGCGCTGTGGCTGGCAGCAACTCACAGAGGTGGTAGTGCCCTTATTGAGGCTCCATGGCCCAGAAGTTCTAGCATGGAGCAATGAAAATAAAGACAGGCAAAACCAGATGGAAAATATTCTGAATCACGCAAACCATTGTGCTTAACTTCAATAGAACAACCAAGGAAAACCTGCTGTTCAGACGCACAGCCTGGGGTGTTGCTCAAATGCGACTCTCTCAGCACACCAGGCAGTCAGACCTATTGCTTGGCAGTGAAGGAAGCCAAAATGAGGAAGAAGTGTCTATCTCTTCCTTAATTGTGACAAATATGCCCCCAAGAGAAGATATGCAGCTGTTCCTAACTTTGGGAAGTGCAAGGAGGAAAGAAGAGAAAGTGTCTTCTCACAAATACAAGGCTGGTGAGGGGCTGGAGAACAAACCCTACGAGGAGAGATTGAGGGAACTGGGGGTGTTTATCTTGGAGAAGAGGAGGCTGAGGGGAGACCTCATCCCTGTCTGCAACTGCCTGAAAGGAGGCTGTGACAGGGTGGATGCTGGGCTCTTCTCACAAGTGACAGCGATGGGACGAGAGGAAATGGCCACAGTTGCACCAGGGGAGGTTTAGACTGGACATCAGGAAGAATTTCTTCACTGAAAGGGTGGTCAGAGGTTGGCACAGCTGCCCAGGGAGGTGGTGGAGTCACCATCCCTGGAGGTGTCTCTTGCAGGCCAGGATTGAAGGCAGAGTGTTGGGTCTTACTCTTCCATCAAGCATTAGGGGCTACTAGAAATGCTTAGCTGCAGTGTCCTCTATGACTTGGCACAACTTCAGTTACTCCTTATACTTCACTCTTAAGGTTCATAAAAACTATGCAGAGTAACTGCCCAATATTTTAAGTCTACAGATACTTATACAGATGCTCTACTTTAGGTAATGGAGCTGATCCTCTGACTTTATTTTGCCTGAGAGCCGAACCAGAACCACCAGGTTTGGATATAGTTTGCATTAGTAATCCAGGTTTGGTAAGTAAATTAAATAACTTCAGTAACAAGAAAGCTAAAAGGTGTAATTTAAGAAAAAAAAAATCAAATCAATATTCACCTGGCATTTAATATCCAAATTGAACAATTAAAATAGTCTTTGGCATGATGTAAGCACTTACTATTGCAACAGAGGATTTATTGAATAGCTGATACGGGGTGATGGCCTTTGAAGGCAGCTGTTAGAAAGCACTTAAATTTACTGCCCACTTTTGTAAGATTTTTTAAAAATAATTGTTGTAAAACATCATGCTAACTTAGCAGTTATAAACCTGTCTACTGTATAAATTAACTGAGGGTGGAATCTTACTGGTATAGCAAGGAAAAAAAAGTTTTTATTTCATCTATTGAACATATTGTTTTGCTTAAAAATATGAAGCAGGCCGAGATAAATTGTATTTATTACATTTTTTGACTTTTAATAAAAAAGGGGAGGAGAGGGAAGACTGGACAATACTGGAAAATACCAAGAACCCTGCTCCCAACTCCTGGGATTTTTAACCTGAGAAATACAAATGTGACCATCTTAAGAAGTCCTTTTATTTGTATTTTAGCAGGGAATTTCATTTGTAAACACTTACTGTATTAATCATTACTTCATCAGCTCATTCCAATAACACATAGCATTAACCCCTGCTAAGGGATAGAAAACTGCAGGTGTAGGGTAAGTGTCAAAAGTCAAATGAAGTTCACTTATTGGTGTGCTTCCTCTCACTTTATTCTGGGAATGAGAGCTCTTTCCTTACGAATAATCAAGGTGAACTTGTTCAAGTCAATGCTTAATTCTTAAGCAGATATTAAAGAGCTTAAAAGGAAAATGCATGGAAATTTGTGCATTTTTCCAGATTGCAAGAGGTTTATTCTATCTTCAGCTTAAAAGCTCCAGAGGTTGATTAACTTCTTTGCGTCATAGGCACAAACAATTCCAGTTTGAGTTTGAGTTGTTTTCTTTTACTGATAGTGTGGGTTTTAGAAGAAAAGACAGGATAGTTACGTACAGCCTACAACACAAATGTCCCAAAGTAGCACAAGTCACAGAAACATGGAAAAATTAAAGTTGGAAAAGACCTGCGAGACCATCCTGTCCAACCATCAGCCCAACCCCACTGTGCCTCCTAAACCATGTCCCAAAGTGAATGTGTGCGTGTAGACTAATCTCATAAACTGTTCCAGCAAGACCTAGGTTAAGTTTTGAAAAATCAGCTGTGAACTGGGGTGTTCCTTTCAGAGAGAAAAGCAACTCAGCAGTTTCTGCTTTAAGATGCCTGCTGTTAGCCATCCAGGATCAATAATAAATGTTTAAAATCACAGCTACTTGGTGCAATTCCAAACCTATTCCCAATAAAGTAAATAGTAAAGATCCTCTCACTGTTGTGGTTTGTTATAAGGCTTCCTGGTACCCCTTAGCCCACCCCAAAAGTTTCTCCCAGGAATGTGGACCCCAGGTTAGCTGAATTGCAACTTCCCTTATTTACCACCACAAACATTTTGCAGCTCGTTAGGTGCATGGTGTTAGCTCGTGGGACAGTGGCTGCTGATGCTAGAGGAAATGACCATCAATTGTGCTCTTCCATGGACTGCTCCATTGCCAGGTTTGAGTCCTGAAAGGGGCTCCAGGAAATCTAGGGAGGAGCTCTTGAGCGGGGAGCACAGGGATAGGATGAGGGTAACGTTTTTCAGCTGAAAGAGGGGAGATTGAGATGAGATCTTAGGGAGAAATGTTTTGCTGTGAGGGTGGGGAGGCCCTGGCCCAGGTTACCCAGAGAAGGGGTAACTGCCCCATCCCTGGAGGTGTTCAAGACCAGGTTGGATGGGGCTTGGAGCCCCCTGATCCAGTGGGAGGTGTCCCTGCCCATGGCAGGGGGTGGCACTGGATGAGCTTTGAGGTCCCTTCCAACTCAAACCGTTCTGTGGTTCTATGGACGCTGTTGCTAACAGCAAACCAGTGGGAAGTGGTTGTTATTTTTATGGGTTTATTGAAGAAAAGTTTAACTTCTATTTACAGGAGTAACACAACATGGCGGGGCTTGTTTGGGTGGGGACCTTTCTAGCAAATCACCATACAAAAACCTCTGTACTGTTGAGCATTTCTCCTTGCATCAATTTGCTCAATTGTTATGACCGTGCTATAGAAGCCTTAAAATGCTAATGAATTATTCTCTGTCAGGTTCTATCTATCAGCCTGAATATACAGCAATGTACAAAGGTGGAGCGGGAAAGACATGCTTTACAGTTTTCCTTTCAGCTAATTGCTTGCCTGTAAAATGAAGACACCACTGAGTCTGGGCAAAGACCTTTTATAGAGTGGTGTATTAAGGGACAGCGAGTGATTCAGCACACTTCCTGTACGTGGCTTCATTCCCTATATGTGATAGAGAAGCCCGAGCGGTTCCAGACATTTTAAATGTGGTATTTTTGCCAGAAGATCTCTCTCTGCCTTTCTCTTGGCAGGATAAAAATAGGGGGTTTTTTTGACTCGCTTACAGATTTGGGATATTTTCTTGAAAATTTTATTTCATCATCATATTTATCTATTCTGGAAAAGGCTGAAATAGAAATTACAGTTATAATTTAGACTCTATCTGAGAGCAATGCGGACAGTGGTGCCTTACCTGTCACTTCTATCACTACAAGTAAGGAAGTTAAGATCTATTTTTCAAACCAATTCATTTCTCTGTACAATCCCAGAGAACCTTCGTATCTTTAAGCACCAATCAATTGATCAGACTTAGGTCTATAGCAGAGAAGCAAAGAGACAAGGGAAACCAGGCTGTGGGACAACATAGGTTAATTTTCTTGGCTATTACTGATACCACCAATTTCCTGATTTATGATACAGGTCTATGATTACAATAAGGCATCCAGTGCTTTGAGGATGGGCAAAAAGGAGAAGCAATTTTGAGATAGACAGGTAAGTCAGCATTTGGCAACAGTAGTCAGTAATCCTGTTCACTCATTTGGCTGAGAGCATCCGATTCCTCAGAACACAAGGTGCAAACACCATTCATTTGGTAGTTGTGCAATGTTTTTGGATTTACTTCAGATTTCCAATCCTAAGCACCTTAATCTCCAGAAGCTTCCTTTAGTTCCGTGCAGTAGAGGTGGGTGAGGATGGGGAGGGAAAAAAGACCTTTTCAAGAGTCGTATCACTACTTGAAGGTAAAGGGGAGAAGAAGTTCTCCCGCTAGAGATGGTGCAGGAGACTGCAGAATGGAGTTCTAATGATTCCACACTCAACTGATTTGTGCCCAATATACCCAGATACTGGGAAGAAATGTTTTGCTGTGAGGGTGGGGAGGCCCTGGCCCAGGTTGCCGAGAGAAGAGGTGGCTGCCCCATCCCTGGAGGTGTTCCAGGCCGGGTTGTCTGGGGCTTGGAGCCCCCTGATGCAGTGGGAGGTGTCCCTGCCCATGGCAGGGGGTAGCTCTGGATGAGCTTTGAGGTCCCTTCCATCACAAACCATTCCATGATTCTAGGATTTTAAGTTCTCACTACAAAGGACCCGATTTCCCCAGGAGAGGCTGATCAGGGGAACCTGGCAACAACCCATCCAGCCACAACTCTGATGCAGTGGGGATAGTGCTAACCTCCCTCATTTTGTTTTTTCAAGTGTGTGTTTGCTGTCACTCTTTGCAGTAAGCAAAAGCACATTTCAGCTTCAAGCTGTGAGTAAGTTTTTCAGTGCCTGTTGAAATTAGCTAAGACAGCCTACTGGTTTAAAGAGGACTTTTGAAAAGCTCAACCTTCATTCTCAAACACTGAAGGATATATTTGAGTGATGGTCACTGTCCCACTTTATAGTGTTTCTTTGACCAGAACAAACCTATAGCATTGATTTGTTTCCAAACATATTTGCTCTCCAGCCCATGCAGGAGTATTTCCCCTACAGAGAAAACATGAATTTTAAAGAAGAATATAGTTACCTTCATGTGTCACAGAAGCCCATCACATTGCTTACAGCCAATAGGAAAAGTCAAAAATATGTTTGTAATAGTAAATAAGAACTTATTACTTCAAGTGAGTGGTAGATCTGAGAAACTTTACTATTTTGATAAGCTATCTTATGCCTTAAAATAGAAGTCCTTGTAAATTTATACTTCAGATTTATCATTTCTAATTTTTGCCATGTCAGTGAACTCCAATCACTGATTGTCCTCCAGTCTCACCCTTCAGATGTCTCTGTGTCTCTTCCCAAGTGACAGATGCTTATAGCTTGCTGTGGATGTTATTTCATTTGCAAAAGAAAGATTTGCAAGTAAGGAGAAACTGGAAAAAATTAATATTAATAAACTGCATAGGAAAAGAAAATGAGAAATACTATATGGCACAGATCCATGAGAAGAGCAGGGCATCAATTTGTAATGGGCAAATAATTCATAACAAGTAACATATTCAATACATTTCATCTTTTTTTTATTCTAGCAAATTACACACCAGCAGATAGTGATTTTCTCTAATTTACTCGTAATTCACATTTTCCAACTAAGTACTTTCTGCAAGGAGTTTTAGGTCTTAGATAGCTTGTTGCAAATTTTTCCATAGCAAAGAGATAAGAGCTGGGTTCAGAGCAATTTTGATTGCAAACTTTAGATAATTTTTGTCCCCTGACTAAATAGGTGTAACTCTTAAGATTCAGTTTTCTGATTTAACTTTCATATTTATAGACTGCTTTATTTCCAAGAAACATTCCCAATATTTAATTAAAATGTTCTGCTACTACAAACTGTCCTGCTAGAAAGTTCATGGCTTTGAGTAGCTCTAAAAAGGGACTAGAAAAGCAGCAAAAATTCAGAAGCAAAATGAAAGTGTCTGGAAAAAAATGGATTTGATACTCAACAGTGAGTCAGGGTAGCCCTCTGGTACCTAAGGGAGAAGCGTTTATCAAGAGCTTCAAGATGGACTGGAGTCCATGCATCCAGTGACTTTCTACGTTAAATGATAAGAGATGGGCAGAAAAGACTGGTCTGTCCTCCATGTGAGTGAAAACACGTATGCATGGGAGTGGCAAAAAGGCTTGCTTTTGCTGTTATGGTCCAGTCAGATTCTTTCTGCACTGATGTGGCTTACTTGGGTTAACAAAACAATAAGCAGAAAAGCAGAACTATACTGGAAATCTATAGCTGAGAGGAACATCTGTATTTCCAAGGAGACTTGAGTGTCAAAGAAGGCATCTTAGGTGGTACCTTTAATTGAAGGATGCCCAGTCTTTTCTGCACTATTGAAAACTCCATCTTGATTAAAAGAAATTAAAAGCTCTTTCCTATTCACTTGCCTTGTTCCCTTACAGAATTATGAGGCTGGATGGGTAGAGCAACCATTTCAGATACGTGTGTCACCCTAGACACCTCTTTGCAATGCTGACTCTGAGGCTTCTGCAAGGGACAAGGTGCCATGACCGAGTGGTACGGTGGCCCTTGAGGGACGATCCTGTGCACAACTACAATGACATTTTGACAGCTCTATGTGTGTGTTTTCAGACTCCAGAACTGTTTAACTGGGGCTGCATTCGGGGAGCTCTTCCTTTGGGAAGTGGGCTGAGGGGAAGAGCCACAGAGCCATCTTCCAGCAGAGCTAAGGCACTGCTTGAGGAACCAGCATGCACTGTTGTTAGCCTGGCTGTGTCAGGCATACACCTCCACGCTTGCAATGCTGCCGAGAAGGAACTCCTTCCAGTGTGACACTACTCTACTGAAAGCATTTATCTCAAGAGCTGCACATTTTTAAGTGCTGCTGCCCATTTTAAAATTAGAGTTTGCGTTTTGATGGGCAACAGAAGAATGTGCATGCCTTCAATAAATACACATCACAGAAGCCTACACAAAAGATCCTGCAAGCACTGGCACGTCCAGGTGGAGGCTCATGAATATGTTGGCTATCAAACCTCTGTCTGGATTACAGTGTGTGTGAAAGATTGGTATCAAAATTCAGACAGCTTTGTCATTTATTAATTTGTTGTTACTAAGGGCTTGTCGGCTCAGATCAGTTGTTATCTGCAGCTCTTTGCTTTCGGTTAATGAATATACTCTTGGATTCAGGAGTGCCTTTCCAGCAAGAGCAACACTTTTACTCGAGCTCTCAAGGACTGCAACAGCACTCTCAGCCAGAATGAGAAACTGTTTTTTTAATCAAGGTAAAAAGTTGATAAATGGGGCAGAACTGTTCCTCTGAAAAGCCTGTATGGGCATTGCTGCCTCTAGAGTCTGTCCTGTCTTAAGGCCCAATATGTTGCACTTGCTTCACGTACTGTGCTGTTCATCTCAGACACATTTTACTCATAATCCTGGATTAGACCTCACAGTACCTCATCAAGCAGGTTCAAGTTGTCCCTCACCTCACTGGCAGGAGCTCTAACATCTCTCAGCCATATCCTGCAGGTGTTGTGAGTCACACGAGCTTATTCAGAAAGTGAAATGTTGCTGGGAATTTCCCCAGGAATGCAGTTAGATCCACCATGAAGACTGCAATACGGTTGAATACACCTGAAGTCTCTGGGCAAGACTGAAAGTCGCAATCAGTAGAGCAATTTTTCCATGAAATCTGTCTTACCACAATGCCGTCTGTCTCATGATCCATATACTCCTCTATGGATGCTGAGCATAACACGCAACCATTTTCATTTCTCACCCAGACTCACCACGTGGTGCCAAAGGAGCAGAGTAAGAGGAAGTTTTGTCTGGAAAAGCATGACTAAACTCAGAAATATCTCCACTCATTTTATGAAAGTAGTAAGTGTAATACTGAAGAATGAAATTTTGTTTTGTTAAGACTTCTGTAGGCAAAACTGATTCTGCTGCTCAGAGATAAAGAATGGTATTATTTGTTTTGACCTCGTTGCTGGGAGCAACAACATTCCATGCTGTGGCAAAGGAAGAGTGGGTTGCATGGGAAGCTTTGCTTTCCCCTTTCTCTCAGACTGTGAAATAAAAGTGGAAGTTGAAGATGTGTGAAGATTTGCAGAACCTGGAAGAAAAATTCCTTTCCTTCACTTCCCTCAACAGCCTTTTACCCACACCATCTCACTCCACTTTGCTGGGACCTGATTTCGTAGGGCTTTGTGCTGCAGTGCAAGTGCAGGCAGTGCTGGCCTGGGCTCTGAGGGCTCTGGTCTGGCTGGTGAAGTGTATGCAGTCTGCCCTCAACCTGAACTCTCCTCAAAGACTTCCCTTCATTCTAGGGTGCTGGTTAAAGCCAGCTCTTTGTCCCAAAGCTGTAACAACTGTATTTTTAACACAAATAATGAAGAAAGATGGTCAGACTTAGACTACCACGTGTGTCAATCCCATCAACGATATTTTAGTTCATGCCATTTTTTGAGTGAGCTCTCAAAACACACAGAAGTGTACTCTCACTCTAATTTATTGCTTCTGTTCCCTGACTTGATTTTTGCAAACAGTCTTTCAAGTTAAGGTCAACTTTTCAGATTCAGATAACCGTTCTGACTCACCATCAGGGCCCCTACAGCTTGTAGTTTGGTGTTCACCGAGACACACTTCTTCTCAAAGGGAGAGTTAATATGATATGATGTCCTTCAAAGACATCTGTAGTTAAACTAACACAGCTCATGTCAATCTGTTAAATTACTTGGTTTATCACTCTATTACTTCTCTTTCTTTTTCCATTGAAATCACCTCCATTTCCAAATATCATTAAAAACTGATGACCTAAATTTCCCCATGCTTACTTGGGCATGTTTCAAGTGTTTTCTGAATAAATCAAGTTCCCCACACACGAAGGCCCATTGCTTAAGAAATCTCAGTGTACTGCTGGAAACAATCCTGGCTGGATGGGAAGATGAAACTGACTATTTAATAGAGGTTTTCCAACTCTCCCAGTTTTTTACCCTGTGGGCACAATGCTTTGAACTGGACAGCTTCAGAAGTTGAATGGAATTTCTCCTATTTATATCAAGGCTACATCTAGGTCTACAACAAGAAAGCAGTTTGTTGTTCATGAGTAATACCTTTGCCTTCAAAGCCTAGTCAAGAGGTCTTTCAAACAAGGCTTCAAGAAGCAAAGGAGGGTATATGAAAGAATTGGAATAAATGGAAGAATAATAATGTTCCAAAATGGAGCCAAAAGATCCACTTTTCTAGTCCTTACTGAAGCAAATTTCACCTCTATATAAATGACAGATTTGCTTGATTAGAGACAGGTCGATTGGCCTGCACATGGAAACAAGCAATCTACAGTTCCAGTATTTGAGTGTTTTTTCACCACAAAGACAGCCAAGAAACCAGGTTTATCATTTGACACACATAAAAAGGAAGGTTTTATGGACAATTCTGTAAGAACAAACACTCATTATTGAGTTAGTTAGTAAATAATAACGATAACAGCACCAGACTGGTGATTGCAGTCAATGAGTAACGAGCTTAGATTTTCCGCGCTCATCAGAAATTGAGTGTAGCTTTGTTCACTACATAGATCTTCATATTGCAATCAATATAATGGTACACTTTTCATAGACATCAGACTTTAATATTAATTTGTTCTTATTTATACACCACAGAAAGACACAGAACATCTTCACTTCTATGATAAAGCCTTCATTCAAAATAAAGTATGGTTATATCATCACTGGGGTTTAAGAAGATTTTATGTTTACTACTCCAAAGATTAATGGGTCACTCAAGCATTTACATTCTCATACATTTTTATGACAGTGCTATGAAGTAAATTTGATGTATGTTCAGAAGAGAATGATAGGTTTAAATGTCTAACAGCTGCTCTTTAGAATTTCAGCAATCTTTTAAGTGTTGCTACCATTTAGCACTTCCACTGCTCACTGCAATTTACTGTTTGCCTGCATTAGTTATTTGTATTTGCACAGGAAGACAAAGGGAAAGAATTAGGTGCAGAGTAGAAACAGTTTTACTTCCTTAAGCCACCTGAATCTCATCAATCTTATGGCAAACACTGCTGGAGAAAAAAACAATACTTTTCAGAGTGTTTATTGAAGGATTGCGGTGAAAAAGGATCTTGGGCACAGAAGCTGAGGACACAAATACACTCCCATTCTTGGATCTAGTTTGACGCTTATTCCGCATTTTGAAATGCATTTGATGTCCTGAATATCGCAAAACCAGTTTGGATGAGTAAACAACCCGGAGGGGGGCTGATTTCACCAAACCCGGCCCTTGAAATCACGGGGGCTGGGAGACAAGGTGGCAGCAGGAAGCGCTGCTCTTTTAGCTCCAGTCAGCTGAAACAGCTTCCAGTGTTGCTGCCGTCTTCTCCTACGTGAAATGTACAGTGCTACACGTAATGTGCTTGGTACACTTTGCTTCAGACAAGGCTGTTTAACACAGCAGGGAGACACGGTTCCCTAATCACCCCCTACCACTAACCAGAGCCAACACAGTGGCTGTTAAATAAGAAAGATCAGGATGTCACTATAGGCAGGAACGAGCTGTGTCAGGGGACAGGCTAGGGACCACACAGGTTTGCTTCCACATGCCTTTGCGACTTCTAAGTCCATATATAGGACCAGTTGTTTCCTGCATACCTGTGGTCCACAGCAAGAGTGGATCCAGCAGGGAGCAGGCTGTGCTGGACACAGCCCTTCTCTAGCACGGTCTGTGTCACATACAGAGACCCAGCTCTCCGGCGCAGCTCCGTCTGTGTGACCACACATTACCATTTGTTCCCGTTCTGAAGAGGGCTTAGTTCACCTCTGAGTCAGGGTTTCACAACTGCCTTATTATGTGAATAAGCAAAAGACGACTACACTGAATTCCAAAAGCAGCCAATAAATCTTTCAGAAGCCTAATTTTATTTTAGGAATGGTGCCTCAGGCAAGACTTGTGTGGCTTAGAAGGGAAAATGCTTCAAACATTTGTGAAAGTTCTGTAAACCTGGTTTACCCTGCGTCTGCTCTTTGTGTTACGCTGTTCTGAAGAGACACAATGCTTAACGGCTCCGTCAAGTCGGGAAATGGAAGGAATACTCTGTCACTTACAGAAGAGGCAGGCTGTTGTTAAGGCTAAGGTTATCATTGCAACACATTGACTTCACAGTCAACTTTGTGATGGCCTGGAGAAATATAACATGGAATTTAGTCAAAGGAGGACTCTGTTAGAGCTCTAAAGTTAAAAGGCAGAGAGGTTTATCAGCAATTCTACCTTCACTTTCTGGTCAGGCAGAACAGACAGCAGAGTCCTGGTAAATGTTGACTGTGCATCTTGCTGGGTTGGACCCAGCCTTTCTAAACAAGATTTTCACTACTCCAAGCCACATCACTCCATGACATCCTCCAGTCTCAGAACTCTGCAGAAATGCAACTGTAGCAACTAGCCTTGGTCCCTGGCACCACGTAGCCCCTCCAGTTCCACAATTAGACAGCCACAACAAGAATACTGTGCCTTCTGCAGAGGCAATCTCTGACTAGTTAGCATGTCCCAGCACAAGGCACTTTGCATATGGGAAGTAAAGCATAATAGAAAAAGTTACTTGTCAGCTCCACGGTAAGTCTGCCTACTTTGGAGAGGCTAGAAAGAATCCCAGAATTAAGAGGAGGGCCATGAGGATGGTATGAGGGCTGGAACTACTCCCATAAAAGACAGGCTGGGAGAGTTGGGGTTGTTCAGCCTGGGGAATAGAAGGCTCTGGGGAGAGCTTAGATCAGCCTCCCAGCACTGAAAGGGGCTCTAGGAAAGCTGGGGAGGGGCTCTGGATCAGGGAGTGCAGGGACAGGATGAGGGGGAGTGGCTTTAAATTAAAAGGGAGAAGATTCAGATTAGACATAAGGAAGAAATTTCTCACCATGAGTGTGGGGAGGCCCTGGCCCAGGTTGCCCAGAGCAGTGGTGGCTGCCCCATCCCTGGAGGTGCTCAAGGCCAGGCTGGATAGGGCTTGGAGCCCCCTGATCCAGTGGGAGGTGTCCCTGCCCATGGCAGGGGGTGGGACTGGATGGGTTTGAGATCCCTTCCAACCCAAACCATTCTGTGATTAAAGAGGAGAACGGGAAAAGAAAAAAAAACCCAGAGATCAATTTTCACAACATGGAAACGAAAGGGGGGGAGGGAGCAGACAGTTTATTTATCGTTCTCCAAGTGATGCGCATCTGGGACGACTCGCAGCCCTCCTACATAAGCAGTCACCCAAAAATCTGTAAAATTTGAAGAAAGCACAAAAGGAGAAAGTGTCTTGTGAGCTTTTAGACAACTCAGAGACGTGAGAGCGCTGACTCAGGCGTGTGGAGTGAAGTAACGCAGAACGACAAAACAGAAGTAACAATAGAGCCGCCCATCCCTAACCTGGATGTTGGCTGAACTATGCTTTGAAACAATCCAAAGACTGTAGAAAGACAATAGGAGATGTAGAAAAACTCATATACGTCCAGTACAGAAAATGTCTTAAGAAGTTCACTTATAACTAAAGTGTACAAGAATTTAGTAATTCAAATTATTGGTCATTTTATTTAAAGTCATTGTACCTTGTTTCCCTGTGCCTGGGATTTCCGCAACATACAGTGAGGCTCGTAATAATATTCCACTTTTCTCATATGTTGATGAATGATTTATTTGGGCTAAAGGGATGTCTCAGCAGACATACAATTTCTTAAATTATTTAATACATGGCATTATGTCTAAGAAATAACTCAATCCAGTAGGAAAATTTGGTCAGTCTGGACATTCCTATGTTGGTAAAAATACTTGAATCAAACATTTTCCTATAAGCGTCTTCCAGAACAGATTCATTTCCAAAATGAAGTGTTAAATAAACTTAAGTTAGGTTGACCTTAAGTTTAGTTAAAAGGAGACTTCTGAACAAAAAAAATTCTCAAGTTCATTTTGAACACTTTTATTTCCAGTGTCAAATATAGGCTTTTTTCTACTTAAAATCTTTGTTATGTAGACAACTTTCCCTCAAACAAATTTTTAAATACATTAAAAACCCTAATACCAAATTTATGATACTATTGTTTCTATTCAGTAAATCAGAAACAGTCTCTTATTATTATAATTATATTGCCTAGCATTATTTTCTTCTCTACATAGATTAGTTGCCCGATTTCTCCAAACATACTTCATTACGACTAATAAAACCCCCAGATAAATAAGTGTAGATACACAAATTAGGACAAATATAATGTTATTAATGTTACTTTAATTTATACTCCCAAGAAAACTTATAGCAAAGTATAAATTTACATGCTAAAGAAAATAAATGAAAAGATAATTAAACTCTAATTAAAATTACACTCTGATGTACAGCTGCAAGGATGAGCAATCCTGGCAAGAACATCATTAACCATGGAGGTTGGCATTTGTTTGTACTTACAGCTAGGCATGAATTCAGTTAAAAAACCCAAAGATCTCATTTCAGCACCCAAGAAAATATGTAGCCTCCCTAAAAATGCTGTACTTGAGTTTCTCAGTAGTGATGGATTCTCCATATGAATCATAGAACAGTTTGGGTTGTAAGAGACCTTAAAACCCACCCAGTCCCACCCTGCCATGGACAGGGACACTTCCCACTAGATCAGGGGGCTCCAAGCCCCATCCAACACCTTGAACACCTCCAGGGATGGGGCAGCCACCACTGCTCTGGGCAACCTGGACCAGGGCCTCCCCACCCTCACAGCAAAACATTTCTGCCTAAGATCTCACCTAAATCTCCCCTCTTCCAGTTTAAAACTGTTCCCCCTCATCCTGTCCCTGCACTCCTTGATCAAGAGCCCCTCCCCAGTTTTCCTGGAGCCCCTTTCAGTGCTGCGACGCTGCTCTAAGGTCTCCCCAGAGCCTTCTCTTCTCCAGGCTGAACAACCCCAGCTCTCCCAGCCTGGCCTCAGCAGAGGAGCTCCAGCCCCCGGATCATCTCTGTGGCCTCCTCTGGACCTGCTCCAACAGTCCTTCTCACATTGGGCATTCCAGAACTGGATGTAGTACACAACATGTTTAAGATCAAGCCTGAGCGAGTGCTTTGCTGAATTCCACTCAAACTGGTGTGTGGTCACACGCATTTGTGCATCTGTGCTGGGAGATGGGAGGGAAAGGTGGGGAATCCAAGCTCCATATTAAGGGTGGGAGTCACGTCAGTTCCATGTTGGAACAGATGTGGGAGGATTTACCTCTAAAAGGTGGACAGATACAGCAAGACCACAGCTTACCCACTGCTTGACAGCCAGCAGAGCTGGACAGACAGACATGCTTCAAAGCGGAGGTGGGATCAAGATGTGAAGCACAGCACGCTGAGATCACAGCCTCAGTGTTCGGCATGCAAACGCCCATGTCAGCGCCTGCAGCCGACACCAGACCACGCACAGCTCCAACTCTTTGCAAAAACACACAACAGCCAGAGCAGCTCGCCAACTGCCTACACAAAACAAACACACAAAGGGAAATGCATATTGGCAAGATCAAAACTATGGTGTCGTACAAGTTTAGAATCACATAATAAGTTGCTGGAGAACCATGAGTAGAGGGTAGGAGTCCTTGTTTAAGTGCCTCTAGATATACTCCGTCACAATCTCTCTCATCTAATTGATGTGAAGCCGAACAAATAGGGATTACACACCTGTGTTCACTTTGATGTCCTCAGACACCACAGACAGTCCTTACATCCTACAGCCTCCCAGCAAACTGGACTAGACCAAACAGCTCAGTCGAGGACCTTCATGACCCACAAGCACATTTCTGTGGTACCATGCTCCATAGTACCCTGACATTTTGCATCAAAGACCATTGATGGATGAGTTAAGAGACAGCAAGCACTTGCCTCTGTGAGCACAGAGAAGGAGGGAATGAGTAAACACATACCTTTCCCCACTTTGTGGGGTTGGAAAGGTGTTTCTGAAACACGTGAAATTAAACTCACCAGTTTCTATATCCAAAGCAATCTCTTGATGACTCTGCGTAGCTGGAGTCAATGATTTAATTTGTAAGGAAGCCGTGGTTTTACTCTGAATTGCTCTGAAGCTTGTGCCACGTTTTACAACTGCAAAGTGAAGATAAAGTGAGTCTAAAATCCAGCAAGTCAGAATGACTGGGCTTTACATTCCCTTCCCTAGGCTGAAATGATGCAAAGATACTGAGCAGTCTAGAATTACTCACTAATTTTTATGTGCTTCTGAATCGCCTTTATAAAATTAGAAACCAAAGTAATTTAATCCAGTTACAATGAGTTCTTTGGTGCCAGCAGCTATTTATGTGCTTATGTTTTCACCACTACCTACACAAAACATTTTCAATCACAAGCAGAACAGACAACATTCATTTTGGCCTTTGTCTTTCCTTTTCCCACACCTTACTGACTTATCCGAACTGGCCTCTGAACTAACTGGACCACAGACTCAAGTTTTTTTGCTTTGGGCAAGGTTTCTCCTTTGTAGCTCATGGAAGAAACATCATAAACATAAAAACACAAAGCACTCCAGATTCGAGGCTTCAGTTCTCACACTGTGGTCAGCATTAAAGCCTGGATTGTGCAGCTAGAAAATTCACAAACAAAGAGGCATCTCTGACTGTCTTGAATTAATTCTCATGAAGAAGGGAAATCTATGTTATAGTCCTTTCTAAAAGGCCTCACAGGAAAGGAATAATTATGGAGAAAACATTTTAAAATTCCTACTGTACTTCCATTGAAGGTAATGGTAAAACAACCTGTTGACCTCAGGAGCACAAGACTTCAATGGTTGTAAACAAGACATAACTGTGGCAAGTTATACAACATAATTGATGCCATTTTTCATTTAAAATTAATCTCATGGAATTAAATCTGTCCACACTGTGTTTTAAGGAAAACTCTTCTGCAGTTGGTTCTTCCCACTGTGCTATGTCTTAATTTCTACTCCACTTAGCAGCACAAAAGGTCTAGGATCTGCCCAAACATTTGTTTCAGGTGAGAAAGGATTCAGCACTCACAAAGTGTACTTTTCCCTCTCCTCCCGGTTAAGGTTATTCTGATTTACAAAGCTGATTCATCAAGGTTGTGATATCAGAAAGGTGTTTTGGGCACAAATGCGGTGAAATGCTAATAAAAAAGGCACAGGCAGAGCTAACGGATAGAACGTGGAGCAGATGTGTGAGGAGGATGCCCTAGGTGGGAAAGGGTTCTCTGAAAGGTGCTGCTGCTCTCCGGCCCTTTGGAGACTCAGGGCCAGGACCTGCCCTTCACATCTTGTACTGTAATTTTGCTAAGCTCGCTCTAACAGGATACCTGGCTGGGAGGCAACACCAGTGGCTGTCAAGGCTCTTGCACAACGCTGCATTTGAAAGAGGGGACAGTGGCTCCGAGCACTTTGACTTTCCTGATCTGTTTCTCTTGAGAAGCAGAGCTTGGTCCTTAAAATTTATTTTAATTCCCACTCCTGACAGGCAAAAGCATTTTCTGTTAGCTGCCTTGAAGAAAACCGGAAAGACATGAAAGCAGGGATAAACATTTCTAGAATTATTGGTTACTATTCTCTGGCAGCTGTGCATATACTACTCTCTTGCTGTGACCATAATCGAAGCCTAATGTTGCTCCCAAGGAATGCCATGGCATTATTCCCACCGACTACACTGTGAGCAGATCTGGGGCCTTTGTTTGGTCAAAGCTGTTCCAGATGGAGTCCAGGGGATTCTCACCCGGCATTCCGGTTGCAAAGAACAGCTCTGCCCTTCTCCTCCAAAAGGAGTTTCTGGCTCCAGCTATGGTTGACCTGCTGGACCAATAGTGGAAACTACCCACTGCCATCACACAATATGATGCCTCGGGAGAGAAGGGAACGCTGTGCTGGATTAGCTGCGTACCCAGTCAATGCTAAGATGCTTATATTTGGTGTAATTCACTTTAGTGTTGTACACATTGAAAGGGGTTTGGTTGCTCCTGGGATAGAAATGTGATAATAGAATCATACACCAATATGACAGATTTTGGGAGGATGTGAACACTTAATTCCTGGTAGCAGTGCATCAACCTGCATGAAACCATACCAGGAGGATAATGGAGGGAAAACGTAAACTACTCCAAAGCTACTTTAGTTCTCCAGTGAAGTTTCCTTGGGATCTTTAATGATGAAAAATCAGTTAGAAACTTTTACAGCACCTCACTTCATACAGTACTGAAGTTGTCTGCCGTTAGTAGTGAACTATTAGCCTAGCACTATTTTCAGTGACCGGCTGGGGTGTGCCTGGTTCTCTGAGGACAGATGCAAGGGAACACTTCTTTGGTATTTGCAGTTTCCAAATCACTGGGCACCTTTGAGAATCTCAGCCGCTATCATTGTCATGTATTACTTTTAAACTAAACTTTGGCTCCCTTGGCTTTGTCAACAACTCGCTGCTGACATGTGGCTCTAATTCTGGAAGCAAACTGATGCTTGTTCATGTGAGTGAGGCTTCTGAGCAAAGGCTGCAAACTGAGGCCAGCAGAAAAAAAGGCGCTACTTCCCAAGTTACCACAGCGCCCAGCTTGATGGTTTTTGCTCCAAAGTGTTTGATTTGACAATAACATAAAGGGTTGCCAAGCTTTCAGCTCAGAGGGGAAGATTCACCAAATCATGCATAGCAGTTTTCCAAATCCATGCTTGTTCAGGAAGTTCCAGTATGAGAAATGAAACTTCATCCTCCCTTATGTTCTGTGGCTGAAGCTCTGCACGCACCCCGATTCCAGCATGAAACAATACACCACCAGTGAAGAATACCTGGGCACAAGGCACCTGCATGTTTAGATGGAAAATGTTTGAGTCCTGGGGTGGGATGGGTGCTGTTACAGCACACGGATACCTCTGGTACACAATGCAATCACCAATTTAAGAATTTGTTTCACAGATCAAAGTTTTCTTCTCTTTCTGGCCAATTTAGCTCTAGGAACCAGATAGACCTCAAACACAAAAGACACCCAAACACTGTGTAAACATTTTCTAAGAGCTATTATGCTAAAACACAGCCCCTTCATCAAATTTCATTAAGGAATGCATTGAAACAAGGGAGCACACCTAGCAAATTGTTTAGGCACTCCTGGAATACATCTAAGGTTCTTGTGCAATGAATCAGCAGTCTGAGAAAAAGAGGAGTTCTGACCAACTTTTTCGCTTCCCCCTCCACACAATTACTACACAGGCTTTATTTTTAAAAGAACAATGGTAGATGTACCTGTTTCCCAGAGGTGCTGCATTGGTTCTGCTGTGCTACATGACAAGAAAACAAATACAGGTTTACAAGGGCTGAAAGAAAGCAGAGGTGATTGTGTGTGGAACAATTCTTTATTTCCCCCTTTTTTACTTTTTTTTTTAATACGTTATTATTCACTGAGACAAACTTAGTTCTTGGGAGACAATGAGGCCTATGGGAAAGCTGGGGAGGGGCTCTGGGTCAAGGAGGGCAGGGACAGGATGAGGTACAAGAGGGGAGATTGAGATGAAATCTTAGGGAGAAATGTTTTGCTGTGAGGGTGGGGGGGCCCTGGCCCAGGTTGCCCAGTGCAGTGGTGGCTGCCCCATCCCTGGAGGTGTTCCAGGCCAGGCTGGATGGGGCTTGGAGCCCCCTGATCCAGTGGGACATGTCCCTGCCCATGGCAGGGGGTGGGACTGGGTGGGCTTTGAGGTCCCTTCCAACCCAAACCATTCCATGGTTCTATAAAAAACCCCAACAAATCAAAACAAAACAAACAAAACCCCCAACTCCTAAAGAAAACCACTCCAACACTATTTTCCTCTAAGGTTCTGGAGCAAAACCCCTTCCTATGAGTTTACCAGCCACCAACCTAGGCTTTAAGTCCTCATTAGTACAAGTGACGTTACTGATTGTCCCCAGGATGACACACCAGACTTCATAACCAAGAGACAGAAATAACTGTAACACCTTATAGGCTCCCAAGACCTGCCCGACGGTTTTGCCTTTGCCAATACACATTTCAATCTGATGGAAGATAGGAAAGGAGCAGAGAAAGCCCCCACGATAAAGTATGAGATGCTTTGTGTTCAGCAGACAAATTGGTATGACATTTTCTCCCGTTTTTACCGTGAGCTTGTGCGTGTTTGTCAGACTGGCCCTCCATTAAATGTCTCTTCATGGAAATAAGGGGATATTTATGCACAGTGACTAATGAATGGATGCATTCCAGCATCTGCTGTTGTGTATTTCCTGTAAAGTCATTTATTATTCTATC
The DNA here is from genome assembly GCA_033558235.1 of Neomorphus geoffroyi. Taxonomy (NCBI): domain Eukaryota; kingdom Metazoa; phylum Chordata; class Aves; order Cuculiformes; family Neomorphidae; genus Neomorphus; species Neomorphus geoffroyi. The sequence goes on from JAUMJM010000016.1 coordinate 37,790,234, forward strand.
TAACAAACACAGTGTTCTTGGGTTGATGCTTAAGATTAATGAGGCATTTACTCCTATTCAAGAAACAAGTTCAGAAGACACATTTTCTCCCATTCAGCTGTGCTGATAGTTTAATTAATGCCATTAATACATATAAGTCACTGAAAACTGTTTTATGGTAACATTGAGGCAAGTTGGCAAAGCAAGGGAATTTCAGAGGTGAAGCTACAGCGTAACACATCCTTTTGTTTCCAGGTAGCATGGGATTCTCCAGACCGCGGGCGAGCTTATGGACACCACCAGTAACAAACCCCCAAGATGTAATGAGCTGAGGGAACGACACAATATCAGTCAGCTCTCTGCTTGTGTGGGCTTACTCAAACTCTTAATGTGATTTCATTACACATTTTTGTGTGTAGATGCGTGTCATATTCTTTCCTCCCCAGTAGCACAAAGAGTGGAAAAGAAAAAAAAAAATGCTTTCTCATTGAAATGTATGAGTTGATACAGTAGACCATAATCAGGGCTATGCTCTCTGGTTTAAAGATGCATGAGGGGAACTTCTCCAAATGTGCAGTTCCACTGCTGTGACAGGAGGAGGTAATGGTTCTTTCACTGCTTCCCACGTTGCTTTTTCCCCCTGAAGTTTCTGCATGGGGCCTTTTTTGTTAGGGATGCATGACCACATTTTGCCTAGTTGGCAGGCCTGCTCAGGCCAGCATGGAATGCTTGGTGTGAACTGGAATGTCACTGGGTTTACATTTCAAAAATGGAAAACTGGAAAGCAAGGAGTGAGCATGGGACTAGACCAGTGGCCAGTGGTAGAAACCAAAAATACAATGAAAACCTGGCACTCAACAGGGCTTCCCAACCCTTCTCCCTGGAGGAAACAACATATCAAAATTGAGGCACACTACTCAGCCACCAAAGCACAGAACTCCTCACTCTGAAGTCCTCTCTAGAGTTATCTTTTCAATCATAGTCTTAGAACTAGAGAATCTCTTCCTGCTATCACCCAAAGCGATCATCGGATGATCCCCACAGACCCCTGGATCCTAGAATAGGCACAAAGTGTGACAAAGCCTGGAGACATAATTTTAACTGAATTAGAGCAGTGACCTAAGGCCAACATCCACTGGTGATCCAGAGAAATGAACCCAACAACATACAGTCACGTTACATGGCCGCTTGCTGGGCTTCTAGAGTCAGAATCCCAGTTTCATTTGTTTGGTGGGCCTCATAATTATACCTGTTCTTTCTTCACATTCACTGTTTTCACCTCAAAGACTGTCAACAGGAAAAAAGGAAACCCAGCAACAAAACCCCCCAAACAAATAGGTTTTCAATATTATTCCGACTCTACAAACAGGGGAAACAGGCAAGTCAAGGAGCAGCAGACCTCAGTGCGTTGAGGCTGCTGTCAGAGCTATGCAATTCTGTCTTATTAGAAAGGTTTAATGCTCAAGCTTACACCTGCTGGGAGCCACCCCAGCCCCTACAGGACAACTCCAGGCACAGGGATGGTGCAGAATTTGGTACAGTGTCCGCTAGAACACAAAACTCCCGGACAGTTCAATAGAGAAAAGCACATTTGCTGTGCTCAGTGTTTCTGTAATTCCTAGAGTGAAATAACAAATCCGTGGATGTCAATACTATAGCCAAGAGGCCTTCAGAGATACACTGAGGTCCTCAAGAAACCTTCCTCAAACTCCTCCTACCAAGAAACAGTTTTGCTTAGACTGGCAATTCAGTGGTTGATAGGAGGCTGTATGAACAGCTTTGCTACTTATAACGTCACCTCCTTGCCCTGACTGAGCCAGGAACTCTAAATGGTTGCGATATAATCATTTTCTCAGACTGAAGCAGTGCTATCAGCAGATGTAGGGAGATACCACAGACCATAAGGAGTAAGGCCTTGCTAGTGGTGGGCATCAGGCATATGGATATCACCCACACACACACCCAAAAAAGAAAAATTATATTGATAGATACAGGAAGCAGAATTTCCTTCACAGAAATATTTCTGCAAACATTATTTTAGATGTTTATCCCTTTATTGTGGGAGTAACACAGATCTGTGTACATAGAAACCAAAATAAAGTATAATGGATAATCCAATTCTCAGTGTCATGTAAAAGAACAAAATTTATTATTTAAATTTGTGACTCTAAATTGTTTGGAAGAATTTGATCAATAGCCTCAAGGAGTTTTATTTTTTCCCTACTCGAGTTTCCTAGCGCTCCGCCTGTGGCTGTCAGCGTTGCATTTCAAGACACACTGTACTGAGCTGTATTAGGCATGTGAAAGGACTTTCATTCCTCATTAGCTGTGCAGAAGAAAGGATTGTAACTTTCAAAAAGAACTAAGCGGCTTTGTAAAAAAAATCAAACTTCCCTTTAACAAAAATCATACTTGTTAAAACTTTTTTTTTTTTTTTATTCTCAGCTGAACTGTGCTTCAACTCAAAGCAAATAAAGTCATCAGTTGACTCCATTCTACTAGAGGACAGCATTTAAAAAAAGAAACCAGTCCAATGGGTCCTTGAACAGTGGTCCCTTGTCTGTCACATCAAGACATGGCTTCTCCTTCACACACTATTGACCATGAAAAGCAATCGTGCGACTTTTGAAGCCCTATCACACAAGCAGAAAAAGCGCGAGAGAAAACTTTTCTTGTGACGTCGAGGATGGGGGGCTGACTGCTCTCACCTCCTGTGATTAATGACTTGTGGCCTTATTGTGTAGTCTGCTAATTAGCTTCAGGCTGATTAATGCTGCAGAATGCCAAATCCAGTTTGATAAACGCAGAAGGCTCCCGCTCCTCACCCCAAACAAGCCCGAAACTTTGGCATCTAGGTTCTTGCTAAAAACCAGCAAACACATTCTCACTAGGAATATAATCCCAAATGACTCTGGGCTTCACCTACCTCGAAGCTTGAACTGCAGTATTTTTCTGTACAAGACTTATTTTTCCGTTCTATTCAAGTTCTCTGCTTTTTGCCTCCAAACTTGCTTGGCACCTTCAGTAAACAGACATCAGACTTACGAATCTTATTCAAAAATTAGTTAAAAATCAAAACAAAATAGCAAGTGGACATTTTTAATCTTTTTTTATCCACTTATTAGCAAAGGAGAGCGAATTATAATGCTTCTAAATAGCTGCACACAGTCTTTTTGGATGCCCTTTATAAACGCACTTAAAGAGAGCGGAAAAGTGGCAACTTCGGAATCGTTCTTGCCCAGCATTTTGCCCACTTGCTTCACTGAAATAGATCCTGACCCTTTCGCTTGTTAAAAAGGGTTTGCCACAGTGAGAGAGGTGGAAGTCTGGCACACAGAGGGTTTCACCCCCTCCTGCCCCGACCTCCTCCTCTCCTCTCCCCTCAGTGTCAGATTAAATCTGCTTGTTAAGTTGATCTTCACATGGAAAAGCATTACATTCCACCGGCACAGGAAGGCTGCAAATACTTATGCCACATTTTTAACACTAACCTCATCAAACTGATGCACTCCAACATCAGGCTTATTAGCTTAACAACTGATTACTCGTCCTCTGGGCACCAGCAACCAAAATTAAAAACTTTAGCAGCTCATATAACAAAGTAATACGAGCTTGCTTTCTCAGAGCCCTACAGTTCCAAGAGGGAAGAGAAAAAAATTCACATTTACAGAACAGCTCTGAAGAGGGAAATTTTCTTGGGTTTAGTGGGATGGATTCAAATGCTGATAATTTCCTTTCTACTGAAAAATTCCTACATAAAGAGAGCATTTCAATGTCTGCACACAAAGTATAAGTTAACCACATCACCTTAATGGAATTATTTTAAATTTCAAATACACACAAGTCGGAATGCCTTCACACCAGCTGCTTGAATTAAAGAGGCTGCCTTTTGTGCTCCGTGTTTCCCAGAGCATGCATCACTTGTGCCAGTCCAGCCAAGAGTGGCACCGATCACTCGCTTCACACTCACAGGGCACCTGCAACACCAGCTAGCGCAGTGGAAAATCTCAGAGGAGCAAATTCCACTACAGCAAAACCACTTCCACACAAGTTACCCCTACGGGTAGCTGTGACAGGCCCTGCCAACAGACGGGTTCATAGGGGTGGCGCCAAATTCCTGATGAAAGGCAACAGATGATCATTGGAAATAGAAACTGAAGGTAACATGAGATGGCTGTGATAGGCAATGCAAGTGAAGGGCGTCATCCAGAGCCTCTTTCAAGCCCCCAACGAGAAGTCTCAGCACACGCCTACCTTGCAGCATGCAAACCATGCCTTTAAAGCCAGCAGTAATCAGGTTTTTAAGTACTTCTGTGCCTACACATTTATTTTCCCTTCAACCATGCAGCAAATACACTGTGGGTGTAAACACTAACAGACCAACCTCAGCACTGCAGTGAGGTAGCACGGTTCCCCCGGCATCAATGGATCAATGCCTCACTCAGGACCTGTGATTTAACTTAATGTTTATAAGCGTTTTTCTATGCCTTACCCCGTTTCTTTTTTGCCTTGTTTTGCTTTCAGCAAGGCTCTTTATAGTGTCATAACTCACAATCTTTCTAGTCAGGCTTTGTTTATAAAACTTTTGTTGTCCCAGAACAATGGAGTTGTGACCTGTTGAAAGGCAGGACTTGCGATCAGGGCCCTCCCTGCACTTTCTCAGGGTGCACTTTCTGATGGAGTGAATAGACCCCACAACCCTATTCACGTCAGCTGGGAGAGGATAAATAGGCTTCCCCACTAAATCTAAATGTAAGTCCTCCTGCCCTATCCCACCATTCATATGAACTCACCTAAAGCACAAAATTAATAGGCAGAAGAAGTATCCCCAGGCCTGGAAGGCTGAAATACTGCTTGCAGCCCAAAATTAAACTGGTTTCTGTTTACAGCAGTTTCAGGGAATTCACATGCCAGAAAACAAGAGGTGGAAATGAAGCTTGGGCCAAGATCAAGTGAATGAGGTGGGCCCTAATGCAATGAATAGTCTTCACCTTTGTGTATCAGTTCCCTCCTACAAATTTCCTCAGGGAGAGGTTTGGGGCTTATGATGTTTTTTTAAGTTTATTCCAGCCCTCTCAGGGCAGGCATTTCAGTGGGTTTGCATGGGGAGGCAAGTGAAATTCCAGCTTCCTTCTGCACTCTGAGTAGTGACTCATGCGATTTGACCTTCCTGACCAAAGGGCACATGGACCACGTTGTTCTGATACTGGAGAGGTACCTGGGGCCTGGCTGGTAGCAAACAACTCGATTCCATTGAAGTCAGTGAGCCAGGTCGGCTTCCACCAACTGGGGAACTGACCCTTCTGGCTTAGTTTGGTCCTTCTGCCTTTTACACAGCTCTGTATAAAAGATAGCTCTGCTTTTCACTTGGAAGTGGAAATTCCGTGGCTGTTACACACACGTATTGTAGTGCAGATTCCTCAAGGCAGAACATGTACTGGTTTTCCTCTATGATTCCACCCACAGATGCGATACTGACCATATCAGATACCCATCCAAGTGGAGTCAACCACACATCCAACAGTAACACCACCAACACCACTAATATTAATTTTGCCCATCGACTTCCTCTAATCCATTTGATTATTTCATTCTTTCTCCACTCTGGGCTCTCACTCTGACACTTCAGTTTCTGCCCCTGCTTTGCATGCTTAGGGCCACTCAACTACTTACAAGACACTAAAACTATGAACCATTTTAATTACAAAAGACTGAGGCTGTCATAGGCCCTTAAAACTGTCCAGGTGCATCCTGGTAACTAACAGAGCAGGTAAAGCTTTACTATATTAATGGAAAAACATTTAACCAAATAGATAAGTTAGTGCAAAATACTTATTAGGGGATGGAAACGTTATCTAACATTAGATAATTCAGGCCACAAAAGAAGTACAGCATCGCCCAATGAACCGTATACCTTTTGCAAGTACAGATCTGCTCAGTGGAATTCATTTTCTGAATTCACTGAACCACAACATAAGTAATTAGTGCTGAATATATACTTAAATAATTCGCCCACTTACTTTGTCAGTATTTAACACTGCTCTGAGATGAGCAAAAGCACACACCTAACACCTTTGACCTTTACTATTCATATCCTAAAAAAGTGTAAAAACACAGCTGCAGAAGTTTTAAGTTGTTTAGATTTCATCTTTCTCATTACATAAAGTATGTCTACACTGAGCAAATAAATATCTAAAGAACACAAAGCTACAATTTAAGCTTTACTACAATATATATACATGTACTGAAAGGGGCTCCAGGAAAGCTGGGGAGGGGCTCTGGATCAGGCAGTGCAGGGATAGGACAAGGGCCAACCGTTCTGAGCTGAAAGAGGGGAGATTGAGATGAGATCTTAGGCAGAAATGTTTTGCTGTGAGGCCCTGGCCCAGATTGCCCAGAGCAGCGGTGGCTATCCCGTCCCTGGAGGTGTTCAAGGCCAGGCTGGATGGGGCTTGGAGCCCCCTGATCCAGTGGGAGGTGTCCCTGCCCATGGCAGGGAGATGGGACTCGATGGGCTTTGAGGTGTCTTCTAACCCAACCCATTCCATGGTTCTATGACATGATGCTCACACGTGTGTAGACACATGCACGTTGAATCTCCCAGGACTTGGCTAAAACACTGTTGCTAGGAAAAACAAATTAAACTGTTAAATTTATTAGCTGGCTATGAAGTTTAAACTTAATTCCCACCAAATAATTGTGCAAAATAGGCCTCTTTCTGGGGAAATGAAGGTCGTGGATCATTTAAGACCCAATTCTGCCCTCAAGGCAAATAGAAAACCCTCTGTTGGCTCCAGACCTTAAATGACCTTCAGATCAGGTGTAGCAGCTGAATGCAGGGAATGCAATATTTTTGAGAAGCTGAACAGTCCCAGCGGACTTCTGGAATACCCCCAGTGACTCTGGGTTTCTAATGTTGCCTCCAAGGTCACAGAGCAACTACACAAACAAGAGAAGTATCAGCAGCCAAACAGCCACCGCTTTTTTTCCGTATTTGAAGATGCCACATTCTGTAGTTCTGAACTTAGAGGTCAAGTAAGGATTGCCTAGAACAGGTTGAGGATGGCCATTGCCCTTTTATAAAGCACACTACTTCTAGTCACTGCTCATCAGTGGCACTTGCCTTCATTCATACTTACCAAGGGCTATACTCATTTGCTTAAGAACATGAAGCAAAGAACAGGGAACTTCCTGCGGAAAAGGGAAGGGGTTTTCTTCACTTCAGTGGATGAAGCCTTCAGATAACAGCACCCAGGTGTCCTCTAGGCAATTAAACCAACATGTACATTCAATACAGATTTTAACTATCATTCAGGAAAGAAGAGAAGAAAAAAATCCTAAGCAAGCATCAAAGCAAGCAAACAAATTGAACCTCCAACTTAATTGCTTTAATGTTTGTGGGGTAACTGAAAGCACTTCAGAGCAGTGGCTACCTTTTCGTCCAGTGTCAATACAGCTTCCAGCACAGCAGGGTTCCAGTTTAGGACCAAGTCTTTCAATCGTTACTGCATTGAGCAACAATTGCACAAATCCAGCTTAAATTAAATTACTTCTAAATTTCAATTATTACTTATGTCTTCTAGCCTTCACTCAATTCTGACAACAACAGAATTCTTCTATAATGTCTTCCATCTGAGCAGAGCATATTAAAGTGCTTTGCAACAAGAAACTACTGTTTAAAATGTGGAAAAAATCAAAATAAATATTTAGTTGTTACAATGCAAGGCAAAGAATCCCATCTCAGTCAAGTCCTGCTAGAGGGAAAACACTACTGTAAATGCATCCAATCTCAAAGCTTGACAATAACTGATTTCATAAAGTAACGGTTCTGCTGAACCAATGCATATTCATCACATAACCTTATATAGCAAATTACATGCAACTTTTAAAATATTTCTGCTTAGAAAGTACTTCAACACAAAATGATTTTTCAAGTAACACTAGTGAAATTGAACACTTGTTGCTAATACAAGCTGTTAACATGAGATCAGTGTGCTTTGACTTGTATCAGCCTACCTGGTCACACCTGCTTAATGGCCAATGACCCCTAACTAAAGAAAACCAAGGGAAGAACACTTAGACAGTCCAAATATAGAAATAGGGTGGCGATCAAACAGAGCTCCTTGCAAGCAACACACATACAAGAGAGCAGCCTAGGAGGTGAAGCAAGGAAGGGGAATCCATGGCTGTTCCTCTAGGACTTGTGAAGATGAACAAGACTTGTCCATCCAGGAACTTTCATGAAGAATTCATTCATTTTCTGCGTTGAAATACAAGAATAGGGAAGCTAAAAAGAGCTCTACTACAATATCCCTTCCCTCAGCCCCTCCAGATAGGCAAACCTATTCACCACATCCACAATCCATTCACTCAGTATTAGAGCATAGAAGTTATTTAGCAACTCACAGCAGAATGTGTAAAAATTTAATTACATGTATTTTTAAATCCCACTTCTAGTAAAGCTGGAATAACTCTGCTTTACTCTAGCATAAAGCACTTTACGAGGTCCCATAAAGCAACCCTACCACATGCAGACAGTACCTTTGCTCCTCACTATTAAGCAAAACACTCTGTTAACCCACCTCTCTGCTTTTATAGCCCGGGGATTGGTTCAACAGCTGCCACTTCTCCCATTAGCAGGAGGCCTGTGGGAGATTAAGGCAACTGGAGTTTGTGTGATGCTGCAGTACGATAGGAGAGGGTAGGGTGGCCAGAGGCACAGTTGGCCAGGAACTCCCATTCCTACCAAGCTACTGGGTCCAAAATGAATTGTGGTAACTGAGGAGTGAAAACACTCATCTCTACAGAACAGTCTGTGGCCCCCAGGCACAGCACATCAGTTGAGTGGCTAAGAAGTCAGAAGTAGTAACTGGGGAGATCAAAGCATAGAGATGCTAAAGGAGGGGGGACATGGGAGGAGAACGAGAGCACAGATTTGGGGACGCGAAGACCTGTGGTGACGAGCCAAAAAACTACACCAGGGTTGTGCATCTGCTTGAAGGTTGCTGAAAAGAGCTCATCGGAATATTGTGTAAGAGCTGTAATTACGGGAGATCTACAGGATTGTAACAGGAGCAACCACATTGGCATCAGGGAAAACTGTAGGTTCAACAATGGAGACCATCATAATCTACAGACATTTTTGATGCGATATGTTTCATTAGACCAAGTTAAGGCAGTTTGTGTAAGGGCAGCAGGCTTCTGAGGGTACAAACTCTTGTGTGATGGCAGAAAGGACATAAAAATCAGTAGCAGTGGCAAGCCTGACTTCTTGGCATTTTGGTTAGGATACAGAAAACTTCGCATAAATATATTTCTTACTTCACAGTATAAACCAGGTCTCTCAATCCAGGTTATAACTGAATGTGGGACACACAGAGCTTCTAATTTGACTTAGCAACTAGGAAATTAACTTTATTTTCAATTATTTATTGTGTACTATAAAGCTACCCAAACCAAACCCACTAAGTGGATTTTAGATGCTGTATAAAAATTAGTGCCCTGGAATGTGGGTGGGGGAAATCACCAGTACTTAAAGTTGGTAATTGAAATTATTAATAATAGTGAAAATAATACATCCATTCTCTAAGCAAGCCATCATAATGCTTAATAATTGACTTTAATTTCCTGTAATAAATACTAATTAATTCATTTACAAAGTAACATAGCTTTGTATGTTTACTTACTGTCCTAAGAAATATGTGTGTTTGTGTTGTGTCAACAATTTAATATGCTAAAATAATTTATAAATATTTGTTATTAGTTTCAACACTTCTTAATAAAATGCAGTCATTTCACATAAATCCCAGAGCGCTCTTCAGCACTGAGCTCTGGCCCCAGCAAGCACTCAGGCTGACTTGGGAGTCTTATTCCTGTCTGTGAGAACACACCAGCCGGAGGGACGTCCCAACGAGCAGACTGAGCCAGCCTGCAGGGACCTGGCCCTGACCTGGGAGTTACCAGCATCCAGGTTGGCTCCAGAGCCCAGCATTTCCACTGGGAAAAGGCTCGGTGATTCCTCAGAACGCAAAGCATCCCTCCATCCCAGAGCCACTGAGTTAAGCAGCTCTGAATAAGCTCTCCCACCTCTAGAGTTCCTTGAAGCCTGCCCATGTGCAGCTTCTTCTGCATCATTATCTACGACAGCATTTCTCTTCCTAAATCAACTCTGCTAGGACTGCAAATATTTATGACAGCTTTTTCATAGAATCACAGAATCATAAGGTTGGAAGAGACCTCCGAGATCACCGAGTCCAACCATGCCTGTCTCCCCACTAAACCCTGTCCCTAAGGAACTCATCCACCCGTCTTTTAAACACCTCCAGGGGTGGCGACTCCACCCCCTCCCTGGGCAGCTGTTCCCATCCCTGACCACCCTTTCAGTGAAGAAATTCTTCCCAATGTCCAGTCTAAACCTCCCCTGGCACAACTTGTGGCCATTTCCTCTCATCCCATCGCTGTCACTTGTGAGAAGAGCCCAGCACCCACCCTGTCACAACCTCCTTTCAGGCAGTTGTAGACAGTGATGAGGTCTCCCCTCAGCCTCCTCTTCTCCAAGCTAAACACCCCCAGTTCCCTCAGTCTCTCCTTGTAGGACTTGTTCTTCAGCCCCTCCCCAGCCTCATTTCCCTTCTCTGGATGTGCTTCAGCCCCTCAGTGTCCTTCTTGGAGTGAGGGACCCAAAACTGAACCCAGCACTCGAGGTTTTTTACTCAGCGCTTCGATCTGTGAAGGTGACGGATGCTACATTTTGTGCCAGGTGGGATCTGTATCTCCCACTGTCCTTGCATTCCTGGTGTGGAGCTTCTCTTGGCCAGGAGTAGCAGTGCTGGAGCTCCAAGAATGTGTCTGCAGGCAGCTCCTGCAGGGTGAAGTGACACAAACCTCCTGTCCTCCCTGGGCTTGAAGCTGAAGATGAGATCAGCCGTTAACTCTTTCACCCGTGTGTGCTGCGAGGAAGCCATGACTCCGTATCAGAAACTTGAACCTACAGTCCCTGACCATCGGATCAATGTGCTGATGTGGCCAGCACCATCCTGGGTGCCTGGGACCGAATCAGGACTGAACCAGGTGTTGTTCCTGTAGGCATAAAAGATCCTACCTTCTACAGCACTAGTAGGGATTGTGGTGAGGTGTGTGGTGTACAGGCCAGGTCAAAACTCTCTCCTTATAAATCTGTCCCACCTGAGTCCCCGTTCCTGCCTCCTAGGGTTCCCTCAGAAGCGATTGGTGTTCTGCATGCCCTCAGGTGCACCACTGCTACAACCAGCTGGCGATGCCTTTCCAGTACAGTCTCGTCTGATTCATCTCCCAGCTGTTCATCCTCCTGATCTATGCCATCAGCACCAAAGCCTCACAGCAAACAGAACAGAAGGGGAATTCACACCACCCTTCTGAGGTTTAGGAGTGCTGGCATGCCCTTTTTATTCCTCTGAAGCTGGACACACCCAGTGCCTGTCTGCTTTCTTGGGCACCTCCATGATGACTGACTGTAGCTAGCTGTCCTCTCATTTAAAAGGAATTATGGATCTGGCTCAGAAGATCCAGCAGACTTAGTAAAGGTTGGTGTGAGTCATGGAGTAGAGCCCAAAGTACAACAGTGAAATGAGAACATAAGGGTATTGTTAACTGACCTGTTCTTGATCCCCAGCATCGAGAGCTGGATGTTATCCTAGTGCTTCCCTGCAGTTTTAAAAACACTGGTACTGATACACCCACCATACAGAATGAAGAGCTGAAAAACTGGCCACCCCAAGGTGCCTGGTGGTGTCTGGCCACGCAGCTGTGAGTGAAGGGAGGAAGCTGTCCCCAGAGAGCTCAGACAGGGGACAAGTTTTTATCAATGTAAGGTCGTGTTCTGCCCACGCCTCTGCTGTAAATGGGAATCTCTACAGTAGGAGCTTGAGAGCTGGATCATGGCTGACTCATCTGGCCAACATAGAGCTCCCATGGGCTGTGCTGAGAGGGAGAAACACAGGGAGTAAAGGGATTAGACTTTATTGTAGGTCGAGAGCCAGTCTTGGTGGAGTGTTAATCTCCAAGAGAATCATTGCCAAAGTCACTTCTTCATGTAGCAGTTGAAGAGACAGCCTCTGTCTTAGGACCCTGGGCTAACCTATTTGATGTCACACTGCGAGTGGAGCAGGTGCTGGGTTTGCAATGTATATTTGATGTCTAGTGTTGAAAAGCGAATTGATTGAAACGCTGTCAGGCTGCGTTTTGACTGATTGCACGACTAATGTCACCTACAGGCATCTTGATGGATGTCCTGCCATACAGAGAATACAGTAGGCTGGAAATCATCATTTGCAAATCATCACCTTTGGAAATACAACTACCAATTCAGCTGGAAAAGAAAAAAAGAATTGGAAACACGTTGAAGAAACATTAACCTGAGGAAGTGTGCAAATCAGAAACACCGAATATCGAGGCTCATGGATTTCTCATTACGGGAATTTTCAGCCTACTGTATTTCTTTTGGGGTGTTGCATTTCAAAACCTGTATTTTGGTGGATAATATACTTCTACCACAGGAAATCTAATCAGGTGCTCCTCTAAGTTTTTGCAGGTATCCATCAGTGTGGCACTTTGGTGGACTGTTCATTTATGGAATGAGTTCTACAAAATCTGTCACTATGTATGAACGTGACAAAATCAGTAGAATAACACTGGCAGATTTTTGAAAGGATATGAGGATTTAGCTAAATATTTGTCATTTAGAATAATGAGATCTTAGTGTTTAAATTCTACCACTAATCATATAAATCACAGTTCTGACCTGTATTTCCTTGCCCCTGACACCAGCCTGAGTTAGAGTTTATTAACATTCATGTCACGGGATAGAGGCAAGCAAGATTTACTTATTTCCAGTGGCCACTATCCTCCAGAAAAGAGAATTCTGCAATTAATTTCCCATCAATCTGGAGGATAATTTCAGCAGTGGGGAAAAACTATTGGCTACTAAGTGTTCTCAGAGCCAACACCCCAGGAAGAGGGAAAGGCAGGGCTAAGGAAACACTAGTATTTCACTGCACTCTGCTATTGTCAGCTTATGTTAGTTGGTCACCCACGCTAGTTGTGTTCGCTAGTCCGCTCTACTCGATGCTGGTGAGGCTGCACCCGAATCCTGTGTTGATTTTTGGGCCCTTCAGTTCAAGAAGGACCTTGAGGGGCTGGAGTGCGTCCAGAGAAGGGAACAGAGCTGGGGAAGGGTCTGGAGCCCAGGGGTTGTGGAAGTGGTGAAGGACCTGGGGCTGTTTAGTCTGGAGAAAAGGAGGCTGAGGGGAGACCTCATTGCTTTCTGCAGCTACCGGAGAGGTTGTAGCAGGGCGGGTGCTGGTCTCTTTTCCCAAGTGACATTGATAGCTTGAGAGGAAATTACCTCAAGTTGCGGCAGGGGAGGTTTAGATCAGATATTAGGAAAAATTTCTTTACCAAAAGAGCGGTGAAGCCCTGGCGGAGGTTGCCCAGGGAACTCTTTCAGTCTGCCGAAAGGTTGGCTTACAGCCACCAAAAGATCAGGTGTTTCTTCAGCACCTGATTCCACCTCCCACACAGGAGTGTGTTGGGGCAAAACCAGTTCTGCTCAAAAGGTGACGGGTTGTCTCTCCTCTTATTTTTCAGCTGAGTAAACAGCAAAAAGCAGTTTAATAAAGAGACTACTAAGTATCTAAATACTTATCTAGTTAAAGATGTCCCTGTTCACTGCAGGAGGGTTGGACTAGGTGGCCTGTACAGGTCTTTTCCATCCTAAAGCATTATATTATTCTATATAAGACAGCACCCATATTTACATTTTTGTGTTCCTTCCCTAAATTAAGCCTTAAAATATTAGCTCCTATTAAAAATTGGGTAAAAGCCTTTCATGAGTAAATTGTAGGCCTGTTAGCTTGTGTTTAAACATAAACAAAATTAATGGCTTCTAAAAGAATCTTTCACTATTCAGAAATCAGCTGGCTGCCCAATTACCAAGAAATTTTGTGCGCATTCTTGTCTTTCACTGATCTGCTCTTTCAACATCAGGAATGGCAACACTCTGGGAACTGTTTACCCAAGACCAGCATGGTTCAAGCGTTACTTAGGCTCTCAGTTAGGATTTCTCAGTTTTTAAATGTTTAGTCCTTGGGGGGAAGTGAAGAACCTGGAGGTCCTGAGCACTGCTGAGGCTGGCACTTGATGACAGGAGGGAAACGAACACACCAAGCTCTACATTTTATGATACGGCAAAGAGGGAAGTTTGTATTAGATTGTATCAACTTCTGCTGTGCCTTGAGCACATCTGAAAGGAAAGAACCAAACTGATGAAAGTCACAGGGTACAAAAGCAAGGAGAGTGCAGGGCGGACAGGAAGTTGGCAATATGTGTAACGTGGAAGTAAATATTTGGGGGGGGAAGAAAAAAGGCTTCTCATCCCTCTCATGAGAGCTATTGTAAGTGATAGTTTTGTAATTCAGATTGGAAACAGTATGTTCCTTCCTCCCTTGACACCAGTCCCACCAGAGGGAGTCACTTTGCCCAGGGGGAGCAATGTTGGCATCTGATGATCTGAGACTCAGTTCAGAAGGAATCCAGAATCATTTGGTTGGAAAAGACCCTTGAGATCGAGTCCAACCGTACTTGTCCACTGCTAAACCATAACCCTGAGAAACTCATCTACATGTTCTTTAAATCCCTCCAGGGATGGTGACTTAACCACTTCCCTGGGAAGGGGGAAGCTGTTCCAGCAGCTCAAAGTCCTTCTTGAACTGAGGGGCCCAAACTGAACACAGTATTTGAGTTGCAAGGATGAACACAGTCGTTTTCTCAGAAGTAAGGCAGGCAACCAAGAAGGGTGGGGTACGTGGAGGTAGTGGAAAAGCTGTCTTTGGGTGGCCTAGAGTTTTAGAAGGGTATCCACCACTTGTGTAAGTGATCCTCTCATAAGAAATGCTAAGAGCTATGGGTTCTTGTTTTTGAAAAGTTAATATCAGGCTGATTGAGTGCAGTGAGGGCTGTGTGGTCTCACTGATTTGAAACATGAGTGTGAGCCTCTGTAAGAGTCGGTCCGAAGAACAGTATTTGTCTCGGTCCGAAGAACAGTACTTGTCTCAACATCGCCATCAGGAACTCGGAGAAAGACCAAGGAGCAATGACCCGAGATGTAGGCACTGCCTGGAACAAGCAGTCGCCGTGACCAAGGACTGCAAGTAACATCTAAGAAAAATTGAATAGATGCTGTCCAGAAGATGGATTTCACCTGCTACCTCAGCCAAAGTTACCCCACCTCCTCCTTGACCCAACGCCAACAAGGGAAGAGCATGCGCAGAGGCTCGCAGAACGTCTTCCGGTCACCTAGCGGTCACGAGAGGAAGATGAGGTGAGGAAGCAGAAGACCCCCGAACACGAGGTGGCGCAGGCGCAGACGAGTTCTGGCAAGCAAAGCGAGAACTTTTGGGGCCTGCGCAGTTCAACCTGGATTGCGAAATGAAGGTGGAGATTGGCCTCAATCCATGGGAGAGAGGAGGTGCGAGGTGTTGTTGCTGAGCATAAAAGATGGTTCCTAACTGAACCCCAGCGGAGAGAAATCTCCCCACCTCTGGATCACAGATCGCCCGTCATGACAACAAGTCTCAACTGAGGACCGGCAAGACGCTGCTCAGAGCCTGGGACCATAGGGACGCCTCTGGATCCGTGGTGGTAGCTATAATCCTCTTTCCTCCTTTTCCTCCCCTTTTCTCCACTTCGTCTATCGCGTGCCGCTTTACGGGCAAAAATAATAAAGTTTCTCTTTGATTGAATTATAGCCCCTTGGCATTTTGGCTGCCTTAATTTTGCGCTTCGAGATCAAGGTAAACGAATCATCACGAGTCCCCGAGTGGACCGTGACATTAAATTGGCGTCACGGACAGGATTCTGAGAAACAGAGGAGTGCAGGTAGTGTGTGGTCTGTAACAGGGGAAGGACGTTTTGCTCCAGCCGCACCTGGCCCTACACCTGACAGGTGAGAGGTGTCCAGAAAGCAAGGGGGGCAACTCAGATTTCCCACACACCGCACACGCCTTGGTGTAGAGCACTCCAAACTCAAGTTGAGGGCTCTGTCTCTCGGAATCAAACCAAAAAGATCTCAAAGTGCAAAAGGGGTGTTGCTCTCATGTTAATGAGAATTGTCTGCTAGGGAAAGTGAAGGGGCAATCTTGTGTGTAACTAAGTGGAGCCTTCCCATAGCAGATTTTTGGCCCCTTCAACCACTCAGGAAAGAGAAGGGCGACACAGCAGTGACTGTGTGTTTTGTGTAACTAAGTTGAGCCTTCCCGACGTGGATTTGGTCCCTTCATAGCAAGAATGTTGATGAGAATTGTCTGCTAGGGAAAGTGAAGGGGCAATCTTGTGTGTAACTAAGTGGAGCCTTCCCATAGCAGATTTTTGGCCCCTTCAACCACTCGGGAAAGAGAAGGGCGACACAGCAGTGACTGTGTTTTGTGTAACTAAGTTGAGCCTTCCCGACGTGGATTTGGTCCCTTCGTAGCAAGAATGACTAAAAACTCTGAGAACCAAGACTCTCAGTCAGTGAAAGGTCGAGACCTGTTTTACTCATTTTTGGCAAAATATGGGGCTCGACCCTCCGTACCCGGAGAAGACTGGGCACGTGATAATTGGTCTAATTTACAGAATGTAGTAGACCGAGTGATTTCTCTGCAGACTCAGTCTAAGTTTAGATTAGATAAGGGCAGAGCGACAGTTTGTGCTGTTTTAGGAGCCAGCCTGGTGGCAGCGATTGAAGATGGCCTCAGGCATCGTAGTAATGAAACCAAAATTATAGAATCCCTTGAAAATGTGGTCAAAAGCCTGCAGCAACTATTGGAGAAAGAAAGAGGGGAAAACGCCTTCCTAAGAGAAGAGAACCTCTCCTTAAAATCACTAAGGGACGAATATTTGAGGAACATAGAATCCCTTGAGAATTTGGTGGAACACTTGCAGCAACAATTAGAGTCGGAGGAGAAAAGTATCCGACAAGCAAACCAAATTTATCCTCAAAAGGAGTTGGAGGAGGCAAAAGAACGTTATAAAGAGCATCCACGCGTGAGACCCTTAGTGAAAACTGAATATTTTTATGTAAATGACGAGGATACAGATCCTCAAATTACAACTAAGCAAATACCTTACACTTCCACGGAGCTAGCCAAACTACAACAATACAAATGTTCTTCCACATTAGCCCGTCACGCTTTAGCCCAGGAGCTAGAAAAAATACCCAAACCCGAAGGCGTGGAGGTCTATCAGTGCATCGATGATATTCTCATGGGAGGGAAGGAAATAGATGAAGTGGGGGCAACCCAACAGAATATAATTTCACATTTGGAGAAATTAGGTTTACAAATTCCTCCAGAAAAGGTCCAAAAGCCCTCACAAGAAGTAAAATTCCTGGGAATCTGGTGGAAAGGAGGGATGACTTGCATCCCACCAGACACCCTTGCCTCCTTAGATCAGATCAAAATGCCTGAGTCAAAAAAGGACTTGCAGCATGTTTTAGGATTGTTGGTGTTTTGGAGGAAACACATCCCAGACTTTTCTATCATCGCTAGACCTCTTTATGATTTACTAAGAAAAGGGGTCAAATGGGAATGGACAGCTTCTCAGGAAGAAACCATGCAATTACTGATTTTTGAAGCAACAGCCCATCAAGCCCTTGGTCCAATTCACCCTACCGACCCTTTTCAAGTTGAATGGGGATTGGCTTTATCAGGCCTATCGATACATATATGGCAGCGAAGCCCTGAGGGTCCAACCCGACCTGTGGGATTTTTCTCCCGTGGTTTCAAGGATGCCGAGAGAAGATGTACTGCCTGGGAGAAGGGTTTATTTGTTGTTAGCCTGGCTCTGATAGAAGTGGAAAAGGTCGCACGACAGCAGCCAATTGTATTGAGAGGTCCCTTTAAGGTTATAAAAACAGTCACTACTGGGACCCCTCCCCCTGACGGGGTGGCCCAGAAAGCTTCAGTACGAAAGTGGTATGCTCAGATTGAACACTATTGCAACATTTTCTCAGTATCTGAAGTGGCACCAAAAAAACTGGCTATACAAGAAACAGAAAGCTTGGAAGATGGCCGAGATAAACCTGTCTCAGTCATCCAAGTTGCCCCCCCTTTTTCCCATGATCAGTCAGTCAGTGCTTGGTTCACTGACGCTTCTGCTAAAAGAGAAGGAAAGGTGTGGAGATACAGGGCAGTAGCCCTCCACACCTCATCTGATAAGCAAATTATAACAGAGGGAGAGGGCAGTGCACAAGTAGGTGAATTGATTTCAGTATGGAGTGTCTTCCAACATGAAACACAAACCGCTTCTCCTGTTCACATTTATACTGCCATCATTTTAAATATCTTTGCCTCAAGGAGGCAAGCCCTGTTTGTTTTCTTTTTCAGGAGAATTCCGAGGGACTCTGAAGACAACACGAATGAGTTATGACATTAATTCCTCAACTTAAATTGCAAATAAGAGAGCAAATTTAAGTTGAGGAATGCTATAAAGATCCTTTCCACTCACAAGTGCAACTTACAATCTTTCAAGGAAACGTTTCTTCAACCTTCTATGACTGTTTTAACTTCTTTTGAGGGGTGGACAACATGGCTGCGGAGACGGTTATCTTCCAAGACACGAACATAGAGAGACCTAACTGGCGTATTGGGAACAGGATTGGGAGTGTTAAACAGTATTGATTACATATAATCCTGTTACCAATACGGCCACAACGTTTGTGTTAACAATCTGTAATGCTTCTATATCTATAATCCATCCCATCATTGCATTAGGGTTGAATCACAACGGAGCTGTACTCTATCCTTTCGAGCATGGAGTATGGGCCCAAAAAATGAATGAAAAACGGCAAACCGTAAATCTAGAATCTTGCATTGTGCGAGAACAACAAGGATTCATTTGTGAAGATAATGCAATCAGTGCTCAAGACATTTGTCTGGACACTGAACAAAATGTTTGTCATTTTGAAGTTCGCCCTGATGATCAGAAGACAGTACTAGTATATGTTGGCAAAGGCTGTGTGTGCTTGAGAACTGCTTGTAGCTCAATATTAGTAGATACAGTGACAGTAAATAATGGAAATCATTCAAATTTTTGTATTTGTAATTTTGTCAAAATTATTGGATGTGATTTTTCTTACTTAGCACCGGTGATATCTCACCAGTTCCTACAATCTAATTATACGCTGTTCCATGAGCTATTGCCTACTCCGATTGGAATGAACCTCTCCTTAGTAAGGCAATTGTTGCAGCATCAAGACTTGATGAAGATCTTGGAAGAGATCCAAATAAATGGACAGAAAACCTTGATAACGGTTCACCACGATGTAGAAGAGGTTCACCGTGTGTTGAAAAGAGTAGAAAAGGACGCAGAACACAAATGGTGGGACACACTTTTCGGGTGGTCACCTACTGCTACAGGCATCCTGAACAAGCTGTGTCACCCCATTGTTGTTCTCTTGATATTGGTCGTGATCTGCTTTGTTTTATCTATGGTATTGTATGTTTTGAATTGGAGAATGGTAAAGCGATTGACGCATTTAACAGCTGTACTTAATGCAAACGACCAGTTCAATGTTCCCTCCAATGTAGACATCCCTCTCAGTTTCATCAACACAAAGCGGGTTGCGTGATAGACTATCTCCATTTCCCTATTTTCCTCCCTTTAACCTCTCTCTCTCTGAGGATTGTGCTGCCGCCACAAAGTCCTGATAATAATGTTGAGCCACGGGGTGGTGTAAGAGTCGGTCCGAAGAACAGTATTTGTCTCGGTCCGAAGAACAGTACTTGTCTCAACATCGCCATCAGGAACTCGGAGAAAGACCAAGGAGCAATGACCCGAGATGTAGGCACTGCCTGGAACAAGCAGTCGCCGTGACCAAGGACTGCAAGTAACATCTAAGAAAAATTGAATAGATGCTGTCCAGAAGATGGATTTCACCTGCTACCTCAGCCAAAGTTACCCCACCTCCTCCTTGACCCAACGCCAACAAGGGAAGAGCATGCGCAGAGGCTCGCAGAGCGTCTTCCGGTCACCTAGCGGTCACGAGAGGAAGATGAGGTGAGGAAGCAGAAGACCCCCGAACACGAGGTGGCGCAGGCGCAGACGAGTTCTGGCAAGCAAAGCGAGAACTTTTGGGGCCTGCGCAGTTCAACCTGGATTGCGAAATGAAGGTGGAGATTGGCCTCAATCCATGGGAGAGAGGAGGTGCGAGGTGTTGTTGCTGAGCATAAAAGATGGTTCCTAACTGAACCCCAGCGGAGAGAAATCTCCCCACCTCTGGATCACAGATCGCCCGTCATGACAACAAGTCTCAACTGAGGACCGGCAAGACGCTGCTCAGAGCCTGGGACCATAGGGACACCTCTGGATCCGTGGTGGTAGCTATAATCCTCTTTCCTCCTTTTCCTTCCCTTTTCTCCACTCTGTCTATCGCGTGCCGCTTTATGGGCAAAAATAATAAAGTTTCTCTTTGATTGAATTACAGCCCCTTGGCATTTTGGCTGCCTTAATTTTGCGCTTCGAGATCAAGGTAAACGAATCATCACGAGTCCCCGAGTGGACCGTGACAGCCTCCCATCTCTGAGCATCTATACAGAATTTGGACATGTCAAAACTGGCAAACATCTTGCTGACCCTGCTGTAAGTAATTTTCTTCTCTGTAGAGATGTTCTGTATGGTCAAGGTCCTGCCCTCCTGGGCAGTGTTACTGAGCACAAGCAGTGAACCTTTATCTCCTGTGCCTATCACTTGCCATCAGTCAAAGTTACAGCAGGGTGGCACCTCACTGCAGAACAGGAAGGCTGTAATACACTCTTCCAGGAAGACAAATGCTTTCTTAGGTTTACATATAGCTATAGAATAGCCAACCAGCCATCCCTGCATTTGGAAATAAGTTAGAATCATAGAATACCCTGAACTGGAGGGGACTCACAGGGATCTCTGAGTCCAACTGCTATCCCTGCACAGGACACCCCAACACTCACACTGTGTGTCTGAGGGTACTGGCCAAATGCTTCTTGAATGCTGGCAGACTCGGTGCTGTGACTGCTTCCCGGGGGAGCTGTGCCAGTGCTCCACCACCTGCTGGGTGAAGAGCCTTTTCTAATGTACAACCTAACCCTCCTCTGGCATCTTCCTGCCCTTCCTTCGGGTCCTGTCATTGGTTGTCAGAAAAGAGATCAGCACCTGCTCCTCCTCCTTCCCTTGTGTGGAAGCTGAACAGACCAAGTGACTCCAGCCAAGTGACTCCTTATACGGCTTCCCCTCTAAGCCCTCCACCAAGTCCACACCCTCCTCTGGACACTCCTTTTTTTATACCACGATGCCCAGTGCTCAAGGTGGGGCCACACTAGTGTGGAGCAGAGCGGGACAATCCCCTGCCTCGACCGGTTGGTGATGCCGTACTAGATACACCCCAGGACACAGCTGGCTGCCAAGGCACTGCTGGCTCATGTTGGCTTTGTAAGGGTTGAAAAACAAAAGACAGTTTGCTCTCCCTCTCAGCTATGCCGTCTCTTCCTCAGTATAGGTCACAGTCCTGTCCCCAAGCTGCCGTCACTCTCGGGAAATGCTCCTGGGGGAGAGAAATGCCTGCCTTTCCTGTGTTACTTACAGGATAAAATTGTAATGCTGCGACACCCTGAGCAGGCCACGAATCCCACAGGCCAAACTGTAAACACCACAGGAACTGGAGATGCTTGACATCATGGAAAGCAAACTCATGAGACCGAGGAAAACAAGCTAAAGGCGAAGTTAAAGATATATCTACCAGCTCCTAAGAAGGATCAGTTCAAATAAGGAACTGCGGCTGCAATTTCCTGCTTGATTGTCACTTTCTTCCAGTGAAGAAATAGTCTGCTACTGGCCCTTGTCAGGAACAAATTACTTTCCCTTCACTGCCAACTCAGCTCCACACGCCTCACGCGGAGAAGCAACACTGCAAAAAAGTCAGTTCTCCCCATAGGTTCTGAGCCGCCGGGCTGGGAGCGTGCACAGGGCGTTTTAGAGCAGTAACTTACTCCTCCAGACTGCTCTCCATAGAGAAAAGGGGAGGTTTGTCCTAGATGAATTGAAAAAAACTCTGCCATGCAACTTTTTGCACAGGAATTCTCATCAAGGAAAACTTTTCGTCTTGTGAGAGCAAGCTTTAAGGAGGGCTAAGACAGAAGCTGGATCCAACCATAACAGACACGTGGTGAAAGCGTCTCGGTATTTTAGCTTGTATTCTTGAACAGATCCCATCTGTAGAAATGTAAAAAATTTTATTTTGTGATTACAATTAATTATAAAGGAAAATGCTTTGAGACAGACTAAACCAAGCCTTTCAATCTCATGAAAAATGTGGGCAAGATACAATGAGGAAAACACAGACGTTCTGCTCAGGCCTTCCTCACGTTCTCCTTGCAAAATATGTTCTGTGTAAACAGAAAAAGGGTCATCAAAGAGTGTCCAAAGTGCAGCGTACTCACACTGGAAGGCCCTTTGGAGCTTATTCTATGGTGCAATCCAAACGTTCTGATTCAGCAGTTCACATCAATGTTGGTTTCGCTGGGGAAGGCAAGCCCTTCAGAGCTCGTGAGCTTGACCTGAAGAAGTAGTTTTAAAAAACAAAATCACTAAAGCAATGATGAAAGCTCTAAATTCATTCCATTATCCAAAAGATTTTCCTGTACAGATGGAAATATCCCATTTACTCAATTAGGAGTACTTTGGTGCCTTGCTTTCCTTTACCAGCCTAAATGAACGTTTACATCTTTACGGTATTTATCACATTTCCCTAAGTCCAGATTTGGACAACTCTTGCCTGCTCACTCAAGTTTCTGGATTTGTTCTCTCCTAGGCAGAGAGTAACTTGATCCATGCATCCTGTTGATTCTCTCAATGTCTAAAATTAGCGCTGTGCATGCACGCTTCCTCTACCTGGTGGTGTGCTCCCCGACAGAGCTGGGGGCAGGCACTCATGCACACGCTGGGCGCAACAAAGGCCCCACTGTTTCTTTTCCAACTGAGATTTTTACCATGTACTTTATGTACAAAGAAGAGCTCCCACCCTGCTCGCACATTCAGGGCACATGACAAGCATTATTTCCTTCAGCTAAATGCTGGAAGTGACAACGTGGTTTCTGAGCACAAGTGGTGGTATCCATCCTAACATACCATTACCCTGTGGCTCTGACAAGTCCAGGCGTGGTAGAGATTGCACGGTGGTCACAGGACTGCACAGTTGGAAAGGTTAAAGAGAATCCCCCAGCCTCTCATTCCTCCGCTCTTCCGTTCTCGCGATGATCTCTTGGGACACCCCTGTCAGAAAGCGGAAGGCAACCCAATGGGAAACATCAATGAACCTGTGTTTACTTTATTTAGAAATGACACCCCATCCCTGTCCCCTGGGGCAAAACTTCTTTTCTAGACATGACCTCAGAGATGTGCTACACACACCCCACACGATTTATCACCATGCTGCCTATAATTAGGTTTGTTAACATACAGCCTAGTGCAGTCTTGTTGACTGGGAACTTAATCAAGTTACTATTGAGTTCTCGTATGCATTGCTTCGGGTGACTGTTTTACTTGTAGAATTATAGCTGCGACCAACGTGAGGAAATTAGCTCTGGACACAAGTTTTTTGCCTTTTTTTCCCCCTACATGTGAAAATATTTAGCAAACAGTGACAATGATGGAAAACAGTAGGAAACAAAATGTTCTACATTAGTATAAAACATGAAAAATGCAGCAAGGACCCTCAGTGGTACAACATGTGTTATGCTGGCTGGCAGTCCATTAGGCTTGATAGACATTTCACTTACCTAAGTCAAATATAACAGTCTAGTATTCATTAATATAAGAAGGGGGTTGTGGAATCAAGCCTACCATCTGGTTAGAACGACAGAATAATCTACAACTCATGATTAGGTCTAAGGAGTGGAATTTCACTTTAATCTTTTTCATTGCTCGAAATTTCCATCTGCGCAGTACGGCACATCATTTTTCTTCAAGACAAATGTGCTGTTTTTCATGTTCCAAAATTAGATCAGAAGAAAACGATTAATCATGTCATGGCCTGGGAAAGGAAACAAAGCCCTGATATTTCTCTCTCTCTCTCTCCCCCCTCCTCCCTCTCCCCAGCTCTGGCTGCTCGCAAGGTCCTTTCTTTCCCTGCCTCGGTTTTCATCCCAACTTTCAGAGGTTCACATTGTGGTGGGCTAGAAATATTCGGGAAACAGGAATCTGAACTCAGGACTTGGCTTTGATTTGCATAGCCATTTTTATTTCCCCCTCACATCTCCCCCCTGGGTTTGCCACTCCATCTTTCCCTCCTCCTCCCTCTCCCTCCGTGCCCCCTGGCACAGGACGACAGATGGTGACCTGTTTGCATGTGACACCGTAACTGAATCTAAACTCAAGGAAACAAGTCACCAGGCTGCAAATTAGTGAGACCACACAACTGTCAGGTGGCAGTCCCCTTTGACAGTTGTAGGCCATTATAGGAACATTGATGTTTTCGCAGTGTGACAAAAAGGAATCCTTTTTGCAGCAGACCTGTCTGTCAGCTGGCTCTCAAGTCATAACAAATCCCTGGCACTCAGCTGAGGCTGAACATTCGCAGCGTCAGGAGGATGATAAATGACCTGCAGGGCTTTGAAGTGCCTTGGCAGTTCAGATGGGTCCGCAGTGCTGACAGAGAAATATACACAACAGCGTAACCAATAATGAGAACATTAAACATTCCTGCTTTGTGACAGGCTGACAGAAAAACCCAGCCTCACATCAATCATCTTTGGAGATATAACCTTGACAATTAGCCCCCTCTCTGATACTCAGAGTAACCTTCCCCCCCTCCTTTTTTTTTTTTCCTTTTGCCTGGCTTATCTTCCGTGATCTTTTTTTCCTGGTACAGCAGAAAGGGAAAAAACAGCATAAGGGGAAAAAAAGAGCCCACATCAAAAAAGATCTTTTCCTTTTCCTCCATGCAAAAATAAAATATGCCAGGACAAAGTTTATTTGATGGACTTCCACCTATTTCCCTTTAGGAGAAAGGAATAGATTTTTTGCCCTATCTACCACAGCATCTGTCACTACAAATACTCCTAGCAGAATTTTGTTTACATTTTATGCTTATTTTGTTCCTTGGTTATTTTTTTGCCTTTTCCCCAACTCTTACATCCATATCAGTGCACTCTGTTGTCAAGCATCGTCTCCACTTGTAAGAGTGAGATGATTAAGCATGCGACTGTCCCCTTGTTATGGTGTTCCAGGATCATTCAATAACACAGATAAAATCTTGCCTTCTTCCCATAACCTTGTGTTTTCTTCTTTTTTGTGTGTGTGACTGCACTGGTTTGCCATTTAAAAAAAATCCTTTTACAGAGAAAAAATAATCTTCAAAGGACAAATGAAAGGTGCATCTCCTCTTCCTGAAAACCATCCCCTTAAACACCCCTCTGGAATCGTTCTGGGCAAGCAGCTGGGGTGCATCCTGATCTTGACGACACTCTCTGCTCGCAGCGAATTCCTTTTGCTTTACCCACCATGGAATTGGCAGAAATTCCTTCTGAAACACAGGACTGACTTCTTGCTGTGGCTCTCCCGACAGCTGAGGGGTTCGGGTGGAGCAGTCAGTGGGAGTGGGTTGTGCTCTGAGAGGGGAATTCGGCTCCGGGCACTTTCTGCACTCCTTCCATGTGGCCTTGCATCTCCCAGGTCACTGGTTCAACCCCATACAGAGGTTTCAAAAGAGCCTAAGCACCCTTGTGAAAAAGCCTCGGTCCTAAGTGAGGTTGAAAACAGCATTTGTTGCAGAGGTTTTAATCTGAAGGAATACAAATAATGTAAAAAAACAGCCCCTTCTGTCACTGAAGTTGGCAGTGAACCCCTTGAGGTGTGCTGCACTCCGGTCTCTGTCACCCTTGTCCTGCAGGGGTGTCTGGTTTGCCCGAGCAAGGACAAACACAGACTCTTGCTCTCACTGAGTGCAGCACAGCTCAAACACTTTGATGTGAAGTCAGGGTAGTGAAACAGATCTACACACAACCAAGCCCTGACAAATTAAAAAAAAGCTGGTTTTCTAGCCCTGAAGTAAATCCTGTCCCCAGGGCCCGTTTTCCTACGCAGACTTTCAGGTCCCTCTGCAGTGCTGGCGTAGTGGAGGGAAGATGAAAAGGAGAACAAACCCAAGGCCTTCAGCCTTCAATAGGGTTATAGAGGAGCCAGCTACAGACTCAGATGACGCTCCTGGAATAACATATTCCACAGGCTGTCAGCTGAGTCCTGTTGCTGTCCGAGTACGTCCTGTGCACGTGGCCACAGCTGTTGGATTCACAATTAGAAGAGGTCAGCATGAAGGAGAAAAGAATGGTATTAGAACGATGAGCAACAGTAAGTGGCAAAAAACCTGTTTATCACAGCTGCATGGCCTCGTTTGTACTCTGATTATATTATTCTGATAAAAAGACAAAGTCGTTTCATCAAACAGCAATGGGAGAGTGGCCTCTGAGCAAGGCAAGGGGCCATTTCGCTCTCAGGCAAGTGCTTTTGAGACACCTGGAAATAGGAAGCTTCTCTTTGCCTCTGTCATACTGGCCTTGTGGCTACTGCCTGCTGGCCTTAGTGTGCCACACTGGGCTCCCTGCCTAGAGGAACTGGAGTCAGACACTGTGATTGCCAAGTCCAGCTCAGGCTCCGGAAAGCTGGGCTGCAGGAACGCTTGCCCAGTGCAGGCTGAGGCTCCAGCAGAGCCAGGCAGCAAAGGGCTGAGCGTTCAACAGCAAGAGCCTGCTCTCTCTTTCCTCTAGGCTTGAGATGGGTTTCTTGTGACAAAGGGACATCATTCAATCTTTGGCTTCTCTGCTGAGAGAATGAAAAGTTAATTCACGCCACTGATGGATTCCTTAGCTCGTTAAAACTACTGCTCTCCTTGTTATGAGTTTGTCTCCCAGCCAGAAGAGCCAGCTGGTACAGAAGGGAAGGGCACTCTCAGCCTGCATCTCATGTGCTGGATTTCAGACTTATTTCACATACCTTCAAAGAAGTGGCCACACTGCACTTTTTAAACTCCAGCACACCTCGGTTCCAGGTCTGACAGACCTGGTCAGATAACACCACTCCCTCTGCAGACTGGAGAACAGAGAGGGGAGCCAGATGTGTGTGAGACTCACAGAGCTCCGTTGCTCGCACAGCCAGGCTTTAGCCAAAGCAGGTACGATTCTCAACCCGTGCTCACCGATTGCTCACAGTCTATCTTCCCACTTTCCCAAGCCATTCCCATATGATGCTTTATGGCCTATCCTACAGTATCACCTGTAGCTGCGCTTGGGTGCTCACTGCTGGTGACTGAATTGATAAAGGACCCTTGTAAGATAAACTTGCAGATTAAAAGAACGCTTTTCTCCCAGCAGCTCGCTTTTCTTCCCCCTGCCCACCTGCAGAAGAGATCAGGGTGCTTTCAATGCTTTTCAGTGAGGAAAAGGATGAAAAACTCCTCCTTCCCCACAGGCAGGGACTTGGCAAGGAGCCCCAACGTCCACAACTAATGTTACAGAGTTTATCTTGTAGAAGGCCACGGATTTAGGAGTTGATAGATGTGTTCAGATCCTGCCCTTACAGGCCTGTCAGTGGGAAGGGATGAAAGGCCAATGCCATGTGCTGAGAAAATGCTGAAGGTAGAGTGCAACCATCCACTCCCTTTTCCTCTGCTCGTGTTGGAGGGCTGAGCAAACACCTGACACCTCCAAAGCTTTGAGAGGCCCCAAAACCAGACTGAGGCATAAACCACTCCTCATCACAAAGGCTAAGGAGAAGAAAAGTATGGAACAGCTATTTGGCTCCTCTGCCGGATCAGGCAGCCACCGTTTGTGGTGTCTCTTTGATGAAATCTTTAAGAACCAAATTGTGCTGGAATTACACAATACTAATAAATCTCCTGGGCCATAATTCTCACTGACATTTTATTTGGCTCTTAGCCTTGAGTTAGTCACCACTCCCTGCCTCAGTTTCCTCGCAAACAGGAATGGATGCATTTAAATTACGCTCACCTGAAAAGCACGCAGTAATTTTTAATTAAGCCCTTAAAGTGCTCTGCAATTGTAAGATGAAAAGATGCCATTAAAGGCTTCTAGTATTATATTTCTCAGAAATATTTTGGATGGAGTTAAAGAGAGAAAATAAAAGGGAAATAAATCATAAAATATTGCAGAATACATGCTGCCCACCCCTTCTTATCTGTAACTCACAGGGCATATAGATTACATCTAAATAACCCTTTGTATGAAAAGCTGTCTATACATTTGCACACAAGATGTAAGGACAACGCTGGGTTTATGTGAAAGGGAATATACATGTTTCCTTGCACACTCTCAGTGAAGTTAAAAGGGTTAATAAAATATAAGTTGAGATCAAAAGAAATCTGAGGTGACATTTTGGCCTTGAGGCCTTCTCTTGGCTGTGGGAAAACAGAACGAGGCTGCTCTGCAGCCTACAAGCTGGAGAACAATTAGTGGTGCTTTCAGCCTGCGCGGTTTTTCCAGGTTAAATCCATATAGATACGAGCATATGCAGTGAAAGCACTGAAGTGAATTTAGTTTTTGCAGTGGAGAATTTCTACCAGTGTTTACAATGGAGACAATCTGAGAAAATTCAAAGTCATGTAATTAGAAGATTGTACCCGCCCAGATCAGAACCAGACAGAACATTACAACCGCGGTTACAAAAAGCACTCACAGGGGAGGGCTGGGTGCCTGTGTGTGCAGCTGCAGTGTCCTGCACACATCCTGAGGACAACTGGAGGCACTTCTTGGCCTTTCATCTTTCCAACTCAAGACCTCCCCAAGACCTGTGTGTTACAGCACAGAGAACCACACACTCTATCAAACATCGTTATTTATATAACACATGGCAGGGAGCGGCTGTGGAATAAATCAATACTTTGTGATGGTTGTTACAAGCCACACGGCACAGCTAAGCATTTCTAAGGCCGTACCCAAGGCCTGGCTTAAAGGGAGCTTGTTACCTAAAAAAAAATTACCTAAGAAGCGAGATTCCCAGGGAACCGCGCCGAGCCTTGGGGTTTTTGCACTGGACTGTGGCCGAGCGAGGACAGGGCTTTCATTTACAGATGGGCTCTTGAGCTGACCCTCTCCAACACAGACTATTTCCTGGGTAAACTACAGGCTGGTCTCCTTTTCCCCACTGCCCCCCTCCCAACAAAACTGATCTACTGCATGAGTGGTGAAGCCCTGGCAGAGGCTGCCCAGGGCAGTGGTGGAGCCTTCATCCTTGGAGGGGTTCAAAAACCGTGTGGCTGCAGCACTTCATGACACGGTTTAGTGGGCACAGTGGGGTTGGGCTGATGGCTGGACTGGATGAGCTTGGAGGTCTTTTCCAACCCCAATGATCCTATGATTTCTGTGATTACAGCTGTGGACAACTGCTCTAGATTAAATGAGGGACCTCTTTGAAAAAATAAACCTATTTGTTCATTACTGGGACTCTGCCTTTTCAGACCCCTTGCTTGTAGACAGCAGTGTGGCTGCACAGTAGGACAGGGATACAGTATTCCCATAGGTCCCTAGGCTAGAAGGACGATGAAGTTGTAGGTACCTCTCTACTGAGTGTGTGAAGAGCCTAGACTCCTAGCTTACACATGCAAGCTTGACGCAGGAAGTTTGACTATGTGAATGCTGAATAATCGGCACGAAAAGCTTTGGGCATCACAGCAAGCTCTTGTACAAACAGCACCATTTTGGTTTAAATGCTATCAGCCGATCACTTTCTTGTGGTCTGGGAAATTGGACTTTGGCTTAAAAGCAAAATCATGGAACCCAACTGAACTCTCTAGTTTCTTTCTGCCAAAGTGTGTTCATTAATTTAAAGTTTGGTGAAGACTCTGCTTTAGAACACTAAAGGTGCTGAAAACACAGTGTTATCAGTTCCAAACACCAGATCAGCTGAATGTGTGACAACACTCAATAGGCTGCAGATTCACTGGGACAAAGCCCATGCGTTCACAGAACCATGGAATAGTTTGGGTCAAAGCCCATCCAGTTCCACCCCTGCCATGGGCAGGGACACCTCCCACTGCATCAGGGGGCTCCAAGCCCCATCCAACCTGACCTGGAACACCTCCAGGGATGGGGCAGCCACCACTGCTCTGAGCAACCTGGACCAGGGCCTCCCCACCCTCACAGCAAAACATTTCTCCTTAAGATCTCGTCTCAATCTCCCCTCTTTCAGCTTAAAACCTTTCCCATCATCTTGCCCCTGCACTCCTTGATCAAGAGCCCTCCTCAGCTTTCCTGGAGCCCCTTTCGGTGCTGGGAGGCTGCTCTAAGGTCTCCCTTTCTCCTCTTCACTTTGTATTGGCTCAGCACCTAGCACCAGCTTCACAATTAGGCCTAATAAAGTATCTAAAACACAAAGCGGCACTAATTGAGAAATATGACCCATTATGCCAGGGTTACAGCTATTAAATAATAATCTAAAAGCCACTAAATAAAAATTCCTCCCAGAATGCAAGAGACAACTGGTGTTGTGTAAAAAGGAAAATAGTACACAAAATTTCTCATTATGTTCTTTCTTCTGTAGCGAAAACATAAGGAATTACAAAAGGTAAGGAAAAGCAAGCAATTCATAAAGACGTGTCAGCCCAGTGAGGAATCTCCATTGAAGTCAAACAAGTCCAGGAAAGAACAACCTGCAAGAAACATGAGGCTACACAAAGCAGTGACAGAGGCTGCATAAAGAAGTTGCCAGAAAAATTCTTACTAAACTGCCAAATAGCTAGATTTTTCAAAAAATGGAACAATAGATTACATGTGAGTAAATCAATTCATGGAAAGTGATCTGAAATATTCAGCTGTGTTTGTTTAGATGCTAGCATAAAACTAGGTACAAAAACTCTAAAAATCCAGCCTTTCCAGTGTTCTGCTCAGAGTTCATGCATTTGTCATCTCCTGCTTCAGCTACTTCAGCATGGCTTTATCCTTTTTGTTGTCTCCCAGCTTTCTTACTCCCTTTGTTTCAACAACCACTTCAAATATTTTTCCCTTTTCATGTTCTTCTTTCTCAGCTTCTTGGTTTCTACTTCCTATAAATCAAGTTCAAAACAACTATTTTATAGCACCACAAAACACTGCCCTTGGACCGCTTTATTTACTCCTTCTTACACTATTCATAAGATCATGGAATCATTAAGATTGGAAAAGACCTCTAAGTTCATCCAGTCCCACAGTCAGCCCAACCCCACTGTGCCTACTAAGCCATGTCCCAAAGTGCCATCTCTACCAGCTTTTTGAACCCCTCCAGGGACGGAGACTCCACCACTGCCCTGGGCAGCCTCTGCCAGGGCTTCACCACTCATTTGGAAAGAATTTTTTTCCCAATATCCAACCTAATTTCCTGTTCCTTAAAAGAACTATCTGGCTTCCTTGGACCATCTAAGTCTTCTTTCTCTACTGTAGTCCTTATTTTCTTACTTATGACATATAGTATGTTTGGGACAGCTTGAATTCACTTTTACTACAGGCTTCTCATAGAAAACTCACATATTCAACTGTACAGCCATGGTCCCACTCCCTATTCATGCTATTTCACACCTTTGAGATGTCTGTAGACCAAGTCTTTCAGAGCAAAGAAAGCATTAATTGACATCGGTGATTTCCACTGAGCAGTCTGTGGCACATCCAGAGTGTCAAATACACTAATCATGCACAGCCTCCCCCAAGAACAAGTGACTCCAGGGAACAACCCCCTGGGAAATTCTCAAGGTTTTAGTATTTCAGTAATATTTTAAAACCACTGATCAGGTGATATAAAGAGCTGGTACAGTATTTACATTTGCAGATGATGCTAAATTAGGAAGTGTTGCAAACATAAGCGAAGACAGAGAAATAACGCAGAGGACCTGAGAAAGCTTAGAAATAAAAGCAGGAAATAACAAAATGAAATTCATCCGGCAAACACGCAAAGGTAGAGTACATCTGGGGGAAATATTTCAAAATTAAATACCAAAAGTAATCCGATCTCGTGGTTCAAGGTGTAAACTGATTGCCACAGCTGAAGTAATCCTCTCAGCCCTCCTGCTCAGCAGCACAGAACTGGGAATGTACATTGTGAAGGGTTTTGAAAGACCAGGCACAAATGACTTTTGAAGGCAGGATGCCTGTCTCTTACAGAAAATCCTCTGCAACATCTATATTCAGAGAAATATTCAGGCTCTTTGAGAGCACATTCATGCTCCTGGGCAAGAAAAACATAGGCTCATTTCCCCTTTCATGTCCACCAGTTCCTCTGGTTCATGCTCTTGGTGCCAATTCAGCACAGACCTGTGACACAGTGGCAGCGCTGCTAACGGGTTAGAACAAGTTGAGAAGTACAGGGGAAGGGACGCCAGGCTGGTTAGAGGGGAAATTATGGGCTCTTAGTACTCTAACCTCTGAGAAACCGCCCCGGCTCCTTTTCACTCTCCGCAGCCACAGGGATTGCTGTACCAGACAAGCAGTAATGTTGTCAGAAACACAGAACCAGATACTTAGTTGATGTCAGTCAGCGTTTTTCTGCTGACTTCAAAGAGAATAGCAAATTTAATGTGAGTTTGCAGTGAAATAGGATATTGAAATGCTTCGGTGCAGCTTAGCTTTCCATCCTTGGGCTTGCCACAGTCATGAACTAGAGAAGAGATGAGGCTTTGTACGGCATTAATAAACCCACAGCAAATATATCACAAAGCTTTGCCCCTTGAATGCCATCAACTCATAGAGAAGCTGGAAGGAGTTGAATGGAAATCAATAAAAATGAGGGATTTCAGACAGATGGACTTTGAAGAAAGTCACTGTCTTCTTTTGTTACACATAAAACAAAAGACAAGAAATGTCATTAAGATAAATAAATTAATGATATCTCTATAGCAAATCAGTCTCTCTCTGCTTCATAGCGGACCTTCTCCTGTGGAATTAGCTTCTTACCACAGGTCTAAATAAACAGCACATATATCCTTACGTGTTTCCTACCCTGCTCTTTCTAGATAAACAATCTGAACAGGAATGAAATTAGAGACTAAGATGAGTCATGGGTTTCACTGCTCACTCAGATCTGTTCATTGTCTAACACTCCTGTCTCCCAACGTGTTCAGTTGATTCCATTTGTTATGAAACTCCAGAGGTGTGAATAGCTGGACAATCGCTTAAGGAGCCTTTGCAGCTGGATTACCTCCTGTCACTGGAGCATGGCATGGTTTCACATGTGCCAAGAACAGGATTTCATGGCAATTAAAGTGAGATTGAAGATCTTTTCAAAAAGATTTTCTGTACCATGAAGAACAAATTATTCACTTTTTCACAAAAATTTTTGAGTCAAGTTTACAGTTTGTGTCAAGTTAAGTTGACAGTCTTTCCTTCCATCTGGTCAGTCCAAAGCAAGCAGTCTCCTGCGGTGCTTCTGTCCTTAAAAAGTCATACTGAAACACGCAAAATGTCCAGTTCTTTCCTGGTCTTATGGAAATCAGTTTTCTAAGTTCACTTCTGTAAAAAATGCAGGAAACAAAAGAGAAAAAACTAGTTTTAATTTGAATAATCTCATTGTAACTGTCCTCAGCTTGTCACACTGGAGTGGGTTGGAGGCTCCAAGGAGAATATGTTAATGGGACTAAAAACATCTAATGAAGAGCCTGTTAATGTGGAGGTACCAGAGGATAAGGATGATCTATAGTTAAGGACAACAGTTGGATCTTAAGTGATCTGTGGCTCGTTCCTCACTCTGCCATGTTTCCCGTAACAATCCCAAACAGATGGCTTTATCCATACCTTAATTCCAAGACTGTAAAGCTAGGACTTGCTCAGCCATCAATATTTATGCTGCAAACCATATACACACAGCATATCCCACAACAGATTTTGAAGAGAGGAGAGAAGGCATTTCTAAAGCAGGTGATACTACTACAGTCCACCGACACTGTCACCCTCCATTAGATAGGTGTATCTAGAAAGCCTTTTCCAACCAGAAGAGGGAGAAGATTCATGGTTTGCAGTCTCTGGACCAGCAATTCCTTATGAATCACTTTGGGTGGGCTGAACTTGCACATAATCATCAAAATCTATGCTGAGGTTATGGGTAGCACCATTATGTACAATCAGATGGCTTTGGCTCTCCGTGGCACGTAAGTTTTCCAGCAGTCATGAACCCCCACCTTCCACAAGCTCTTTAATGTCTATAAGAAGGCTAGGCATAAAGATGGAAGTGCAATCATGATGGAGGGTGGTGCCTGATACTATCAGAGCTTTTAATATTAGTCTCATTGCTGCAGGGTGTGAGCACTTCCAGCTCAAGTTGGGTGCTGGCATCATCCAAGTGTCTGATAGAGAGACCTGCAGGCAAAGCTGTGGTTAGGAAACTTGAGATGAGCAGATCTTCTATCTGTATAAAGAGGTAATTAAAAATTAATTTAAACGTAGTCTGTATAAAGTGCTGAAGCATATGATGTGGGGTACAATCCTATGCTGGATTTGACAACCTGCAGCTGCTACTGCATATTCAGTGTTTTTGGAAAAAATTATATGTTCCTTCTGCCAGATTCCAACAAGAATTTTCCCTTGCTGAGCACTTCAGAATCTGGCTCCAGGATGCAGACTGAATGGTTAGTCCATGTGATCACATGCAGAGATAAGAACCCAGATCTAGAGGTTGTTTGGTTGTGTTTGCACCATCATGACATTTCTTAGACTAAGTATTGTTCTACAATGAGAGCATGGATAGATTCATTGTCCTTCCCCACCGTTCCTGGTTTCAGACTTTCTTCACGCTGAGCCAGCTTGTGCATATCAGCACTTTTAGCGTTGATGTGTCCATGAATGGGATGAAAATATTTGTACCAGTAATAAGCACAAAAGCTATTTTGCCTGCAAGGCACGTAGGCCTCTGGGAACCATGTGGAAAGCTGCAAGGCAAGCTCTGATTGCATTCCTCTGCCAGTGAGCCTCAACTGTGGCACAGGTGTCTGTGTGTGAGGTGTCACAAGCTGAGAAAGCAGAAATCAGAGCGGTAGGAGTGCACTCGGGAAGCCATGGAAGAGAAAGAGCTCCTACAATTCTTGCTGTCTTCTTGGACAGCTACCTGCTCCAAGGTGTAATTGAGCCCTGCCCCAAATCAGGTGTTAATTATTGTACTGCAGAGACATTGGGACGAGTGGATTCTCCTCCAGTCTCTGGTTCTAGCAGGCAGGACAAGCTAGAGGTGTTTCTCACTTGTCTGTTTCTTAACAAGGATATAGAAATAGTTGAGATGATTGAACAAATACTACAATGCTGTTTAAAAGAGAATTCTCTTTCAGTTTGAATTAGGACAACTGAATGGTTGCCTTGGCTTGGAGACTGAAAACCATATAAACACGAGTCCAGCTATACAAAGCCCAGCATTAATAAAAGCGTTGCTTCTGGATATACTTACTCAATGTGATAATTAATGTCCGAATCTGGAAACAACCACTATCACTGATGATTCACTAAATATAGGTATTTGGTAGGTTTTTTACTGTATTAGTAAATAAAACATTTTCCTTCTTGCTTAATAAGAAAGTTGATTAATCATATAGTGATATAACACAATTAGGTAAGACTTACTCATGGCCACGCTTACTTTTGTGGTATTACCAGGTAGAGAATCACAGTGACTCTTGACAGGAATAGCCTCAAACAGTCAGAGCAGAACAGAACAGCAATTGTGAAATAACTCCCTACTTACTTAAAAAAACCCTTGCATATTCAGGAAGCTTTCTCAAACAGCAGGAACACATTTGGCCTTTGCTCACCACCTTTATCCTGCCGCTGCTCCCAAAACAAGAAAGGCACAGAGGTGTCAGGTTCTCTCTCTGTGGCAGTGGAGGAGCACAGGGATGGTGATCCTCTTGGATTAAAGAGAACCATAAGGTTGTAAGAGACCTCTGAGATCATCGAGTCCATGAACAACAGGAACCCTATCTGGCTGAGACACAAAATATTTGAGAGAGAACTTTCCATTATTCCTTAAAAACTCAGTAGTAAAAAATCAGCATAGATAAAGAACAAGCATTTGGGATACCTACTTGCACGGTCATTGTTAATACAAATGGAAATAGATATAACTCAGACAAATGTTTGTTTCAAGAGATGAGACAATAAATGGAAAAATAAAGCCAAATGAAATTAAATTCTAAGAGAAGGTTTTGTGGACAGAGACTGGCTTAAACATTCATTTCTCATAGCTTTCTCATCTTCACCTCAGAGACTTTTACTTCCAAACCTATACTTAATATTGGTGTCACGCTAATTAGTGCTACATGAGAAGCTGGCTTAGAAGGCAGATCTAAACCAAGTGGTGAAAAAGGTGACAGGCTAGTTGTTTCAGCAGGGTTTGGATGAAGGTTTCAGCATTTGTTTCCTCGTATTATCCATCTCCACTCTTTTCTAAATTCACAAGGAAGACTGCAGCAAAACTTCAACCTGATCCGTGAAAGGGGAGTTGGACTGGAAGGGTTTTAAGATCCCTTCATGACACAAACCATTCTATGATTCCATTCTGTGGTTCAAGAGGTGTAAAGAGATAAGTCTAGGGGACTAAACAATGAATAGTGCAAAATCTACTTCTTTCTTTTTTTTTTAGAAGCAGAAATTCTTAGTATTGAGTAGAAAGAGTAATTGAAAGCCCTATCAGAGAAAGAATTGAATAATAGGAGAAAAAGGGATGGCTTCCTCTAGAGCAGTTAGCACTATCCATTATCAGTGCCAAGACATCAGACTAGATGGATCACCACTCCAGTCCCGAACAATGACTTCTATCCAACTCACTGCCCTTCACATCCCTGCCAGTGGCATGGTACCTCCAGCCTCGATCCTGCAAGGCAACAGGATGCAGGCACCAGCAGCAGGATGTACAACCACAGGTCCCACAGCCGTCAGGAGACGCTGCGTGGTACCTATTTCCAGGAAGGGTAGGGTGAGAGCACTTGGAACGCAGCTACTGAAAGTTCAACTCAACAGGTTTGGAAACTTGGCAAAGACAACACAGACGAACAATTCGAGGTTTGCAGGGCACTGCTGTGACGGGGATGAATCAGATGAGTGGCGCTTAGTTCAAGGGAACCTGCCAATAGACGGCAAGATGAGCACCCACTCCCTTCGTGATGCTCTTCTGAACCTTGGTATCTGAACCGCTTTGATCCCATCCAGCTTTCTAGTGTTTCCTCCAGGCCAGGAAGAAGGTGAAAACAGAGCAGAATATTCTGCCGTTCTCAGTGTGAATAGAAACAAAATTGCGTTTTATCGTGAAAGTCCATCCTCCATTTTTGCACAACAGTGAGGACAGGAAA
Organism: Neomorphus geoffroyi; assembly: GCA_033558235.1. NCBI lineage: Eukaryota > Metazoa > Chordata > Aves > Cuculiformes > Neomorphidae > Neomorphus > Neomorphus geoffroyi. The sequence goes on from JAUMJM010000016.1 coordinate 37,827,555, forward strand.
GAGGAGTTATGAAAAGAAAAAGGAACTTCTTACTCTTTCTTCCACATCTCCTCCCTTAAAAGTGCTTTCCTGCTGCTGACAGAAATGAAAGTCAGGCCTGGATGAACCCAGCAGAGATACCCAGAGGCACCAGGGCAGTGCTGGGCCCCTCCCAGTGCCACACTGCAGTTCAAAGCCTTGAGAGGCTGCAGAACTCCCACCGTGAAGCATTCAGATCACCACACAAAGAGCCGTGCACCTCCCAGCGTACAACCTTCTTGGCCTGTCTCTACTATGATGATAAGTCCATATCTTCTCTGCCTTCTACCAGCATAACCCCATACTGCTCTTAATGAGCACAGACGATGAGCATTTCTGCTCCTCCTGCCCACTGCAGCTTCAGTTGAAGGTCAGTGTCAGCCAAAGCTCTTTATTTGCTAAATTTGCTGACTGCTCCTGTCCCAGCCCTCCCTTTCCATGTATTTATTTTGATAGCTGCCTTTCTGCACAACAAGGTTGTTCTAGGGATTTTTAAGACAAGTAAATAAGAGATTTGATAATGCCAGAGAGATCAAATGTCATGCCTAGAGATGTGATGCCACTCCACACATGCTGTGCACATGTAGGTCAGTTGCACAACACCTGCACTGATGTGCCCTGTGCTGGAGCTGGCAAAATCACTTTCTTGCAAGTGCACAGTAGCTTTTTTCCTAGCAGGCACTGCCCCAGTGTTGCAAAAGCACCCAGCTGATGTGAAATAATGGAGAAGGCTTTTCTGTGAGCTTTTCATACCAAGGTGGGCAGTTATAGAGGACATCTGGCAACTCCTTCACTGCCTGATGGGATTGGAGTTATCTCCATACTGGCACTACAACAGTTTGAGACCTTGCAGTCTTCAGGCCTGCTGATCAAAAGAAGTACAAAATGAAGTGGTAAAATGCAAATGAAACAAAGAGGTCAAAAGCGAACCAAACGTTTTCACAACATGGCAGGATGACATTCAAGTTTAGGAAGAAGTTCATTCCTCGGCAGAGTAAGGACTCAGACATTTGGACTGTTGCTTTAGCCACTATATTGACAACAGGAGAAGACGGCTCCTAGTTGGAAGGTCTGGCTCTGTTAATACCAGGTTGGGATTGTCAAGCATCTAGTCCAGCCTGTTACAGAAAGCCAGCCAGGACCCAAACTCCTGATAGAGATTTAAATTTGCTTGTATTTCAGGTGAATATGGACTTCTAGGCTTCCTCTGGGATATCTGCAGCAAAACTATCACAGTTCTCTTACCCCATTGCTTTCTCAAGATGCTGCCATGGTGTGTGCTGAGAGGGGAATGGAGTGGAGGAGAACGGAGTTCCTCGTTCTTCCCTGTTGCACTCCTTGCTGTGTTCGTGGCTGTGTATTCAGAGGATTGCCTTTCCACCAGCAAGAGACTGGAGATGAGCTCACCCCAAATGTCTGTTCTCTCGTGTTTCAAGCACTTGCTCGCTGTTCTTGCTGAATGTTTAGTTACAGCATGAAAAATGGCTCTGTGGAATGAAGACATTTCCCCTCTGACTAGCACACTTGCAGAAGGTATGTCAAGGATCTGAGGCAAGGGGTATGGGCAAGCTTTCAAGAAAGTTTTCCACCCCCCCTTCTCCTTTGCTTGCTTATTGGAAGAGCAATAAATATTAAGCAGGCAGGCCCTTCTCACAGTTACAAAGCCTACCTGTAACTGAGCTGGATAATTAGCAGCGTTGAAGATGATATATGACTTTCATTACCCTTTGGGACTGGAGACTAAATGAGGACAGAGCTAATTGCCGTGCAAAGCAGTTTGGCATGAATGAGAAAAATGCAGGCGCTGTCTCCTGCCAAAAAAGGGCCCTATTGCTGCTCTGATCTCATGGCTGGTTTTTGCCGCAGGAGTTCACTTGGTGTCCATAAATCATGGTCTGCTTACAGCTGAAACTGCACTGAGTCATCAACATGCAATAAGCTGAGTGACAGATTCCAGCCTGACTACATTAGAACTTCAAACTTAGTCCTCCCCCCGCACCGCTGCCCGTACTTAACAGAAAATTAAACCCAGACTACACAGACATGAAGGCTGTGAGAAACACAAGGCTTGTTTACTTGACAATAGTTTTTTAAGACTGATGTTTCCAGGAAATAGCATCATGCGCTTTGAACGGGAGAGGGGCACAAGCACGGGATTTATCAAATGACCCTCCACTATAGCATTTGGTTTGTCCTTCCTCACATAATTGCTGATTAAAATGTATTACCCTCCTTTAATGACCTAAAGTGGCACTTTGTCATCTTAGTTCTTATGGAGATGGATTTAGTCAGCTATCTGAGAAAATATTTTGCTGCTCTTTAAAATTAGGCCAGAAGAACCTGATACCTGATTGCAAATCTGCTTCCAAAGTGACCTAGGGCACATTACCATCCATATTGTCCTCTTAAAAGTGTGGGCTTCTGGGGAATCTAAACCATCAATGCAAAAGAGAGTCCTTGAAGATGCTCTTTTCCCCTCTCCAGTCTGCTTTAGAGAAGATTTTTTTTGCTTTTCCCTAAAGATACCTTAGGTCTATTTTTTTTTAATGGAAGAAATTGTGCTGAATTTGCAATATGGTATCCTGTCAGATCCTAATCAATTAGCCCACATCAGCTCAGTATAAGGCAGATACCAATTTAACTCACAGAGCTAAGCCTTCTGATTTTCTCTAAGGGCAGTCACATAATTCATTCTTTGTAGTGCCAAATTATATTTGACATTTAATTTAAAACTCAAGGTACCATAATGCAAAATCTCACTAAAAATAATGGTGATAAAGCAGAGGAACATTTCATTTGACAGTGAGGATTTTTTCAGCTTATTTATGCATCCAAACTTTTCCCCTCCTCCACTTTTCAAAGCCCCAAGCTCACCAGTGCTGGCTATGCAGGCAATCGCTTTCAGGCAATCTGAGCCTCTACAGGTGCTTGCAATACAGTAAAGGGGCATTTGAAGGTGAAGCAAGAAAGCTGGTGGCTGCTCAGCTTTTGGAGGGCGAGATCTCCTCTCCCTGATGGCACAGAATCTCAGAGACATTTCATGTATTATCACTGCTGTAGCAAATAGAGGAGGGATGGTTTTCAGCTGGAAGAAAGATTTAGATGAGCTCTTAGGAAGAAATTCTTTACTGTGAGGGTGGGGAGGCCCTGGCCTAGGTTGCCCAGAGCAGTGGTGGCTGCCCCATCCCTGGAGGTGTTCAAGGCCAGGTTGGATGGGGCTTGGAGCCCCCTGATGCAGTGGGAGGTGTCCCTGCCCATGGCAGGGGGTGGCACTGAGTGGGCTTTGAGGTCCGTTCCAACCCAAACCGTTCCGTGGTTCTGTGAATGGAGTGGCTGGGCTAAGTGAAATGCTTGTGTGGGGACTAGGGAAGGAGGAGTCAGTCTGAAAATGTTGAGGTTTTTACTTTTAGAAGATTCAACATCAAAAAATCCTAATGCAAATACTTTAATGGCTTCATTCATCATCCTCTGTCATGCAGTAACTCCATTCACGGCCACCCAGCATTATGGAAGTCTGTTGGTTCATGAAGCCTCTCCAGACGTTGACAATATAACTTCATGCATAGACAATAATAAAAAGACTGAGTTCTCCTCCTTTCTTGCAGTGTTCACCACACTGCCAAAACACTGGGGGTTGTAGTCATGGGCTCAGTCAGCACTTCCAGGAGATGAGCAGCCAAACTCTCATAAAATCTCTAATAAAAATACTAGTTGGAAAAAGCATGCACCCCTCTCTATCAAAAGTGATTTGTTTGTAGGGATCAACTATTTCTGCTAGCAGTGTGCAAAATGCTAAGCAGCCGGTGACTTGCTGGGCTAACCCAGAGCAGCTCTAGGAGAAGAGGAAGTGATGGGTAACAGTAGGCTGTGCTTTGTTGAGACAACACCATACAGCAACAAGCAAAGTGTGTTGGTAACACAATCCTCCTGAGAATCATAGAATCACAAGGTTGGAAGAGACCTCTAAGATCACAGAGTCCAACCGTGCTTGTCTCCCCACTAAACCCTGTCCCTAAGGAACTCATCCACCCGTCTTTCAAACACCTCCAGGGATGGCGACTTCACCACCTCCTTGGGCAGCTGTTCCCATCCCTGACCACCCTTTCAGTGGAGAAATTCTTCCTGATGTCCAGTCTATACCTCCCCTGGCCACAACTTGTGGCCATTTCCTCTCATCCTATTGCTGTCACAGGGACTCAACTTTCGTCCTGTCAAAAATCAGCTAGTACTTTGCAAAAAAAATAAGCGAATGTCTAACGGTCTCATCCTTCATGAGCCAGATTAGCTCTTGAGGGGGGAAATCATCACTACTCACTATGTGCTTCTCAACATGAGATGGATGACAGCTTCTGGGGTGTGAGGTCTTGTTGTGGATTTCACTCCCTCACTAAGATGAACACAGTCCAGGGCTGAACTGGTATTTTTGGAGTTTGTGAGGCCTAAGGTCAGGCATTCTTGTGTTATTTCATGTATGCAGGTGGGTGCATATGCGTGCTACTGGGAATCTGGTTCAGTATCATAGAATGGCTTGTGTTGGAAGGGACCTCAGAGCCCATCCAGAGCCCCCCCCCCCTCCCCCCCCCGGAAAATATTTCTTCCTGATATCTCATCTCAATTTCTCCTCTTTCAGCTTCAAACCTTTCCCCTTGTCCTATCCCTGGCACTCCCTGACCAAGAACTCCTCCCCAGCTTTCCTATAGGCTTATCTTGAATATATTTTTACATATAAGATTTATCATATTGGTTTGCGCGGGGTGTATCAAATATTGGAACTGACTCAAAGACCCTGCATGCAGTGAGGAAGCTCCTTTCTAAATACACTGTGCAAAAAGATTGGAGATAAAACCCTCTTTTACGTGCAAACCAAAACCTGAATCATAGCGCAGGAAGCTGTAAGGACTGGGACACAGAGAGAGACTTGAAAGAGAGGATCCAAATGATCTCGTGACACTTCCACAGTCTCATTTCTGGAGAAACTTCTACTTCAATTTACAGTGAAGTAAAGAAGGCTCAGAAATTCTGTGATTCTAAATTGGCTTGTTTGCTCCTCATTTTAAACATCGGCAGACAAATGGATTAGGTTTTTTGAATCTAGGATACCAAATTCTAAGACACATTTGTCACTATCCACAATCATGGATATTTGTGCAAAGATTTCAGTAAGCTCTATTTTGCTCCAGTTGCAACTAATTTAAACCCTTCTCACCTCTGCTTTGGAATAACTCTCCACACCACAATTCCCGGTCATCACATTTGTACAGAGAAGCGTCTTCCAAAGCACAAGAAGCAATCGCTTAGAACAGTTTGAATTCCCTAGTTCATGTCTGTCCACCCAGCCTATAGAACCTTATGTTTCCTTGCACTGTTTGATCACAATATTCCTGGAATTCCAGGTTAATTAGCACCGCAATATTCTAAACGCTGTAAGAACCTACAACCCACTTTTCAAACAGGATAAGCAGGAGTTGCTGCTGCTCCACTTGCAATAAAAATCAATCCCCAAGCCAAAAACAGTAAAGCCTAAACTGACAGATAACAAAATATAGGGGAAAAAAAAGAAAAAATATTACTCTCACTTTACAGTTTAGGAAACAAAGGCTGAGAAAGAACAAATGTTTTGCTCAAGATTGCCAAGGCTGGGCAAAACAAAGACAAAAAATCAAATCCAGATTTCTTCAGACTCATTCTGGGTCTCGTATCGCCAAACCCTTTTGCTCAGTGAATGGATGGTAAGCACGCTCCGAGCAGCAGCCTACTGGATCCAACACGAGGAGCTCTTGCTGTTTCCAAAGGGGAGTTTGATCAGCGTCCACTGGGTTACTCAGCAAACGTAGGCAAAAGAAACCTGCAGTGAGAATAAAGCAGACTAAATGGATTTTTTTTTAAGGCATCTCTAATTCAATGGCCATGAATAATACAATATTCAAGGAGTCCCATCTGGTGTTCAGTTCTGTGTATAAAAATACTTTGCATTGTTGGTCCAATAATTCTGACTGAAACTGGTAAAGTGATATATAGGCCCTTGAAAACAGTGGTGGGATAAAAAAGTAACAAATTGAACAAAAGAGAAAAAATAAGCTTGCTTTAGTCTGAAGGGAATAAAATTGAAGCCTTTTAACCTTCCACATAAGTTCCACACCATTGCTTTTTAAAATCAGTTGAAAATCATTTAAAATCAAATTGATTTTGGCTTTTACATTCAGATGTGCTTCAGCTTTTCACTTACTTGCCTACACAAGTAGCGTCTTCAGCCAACCTGTGCTTAAAATGGGTTGAAAATCAGTTTGTATGTTCACATGCTTATTGGAATTTTCTCATTTCCATTTCACTCAGAGCCAATCGTGATCAGATTAACTTGCTGGAGAATATGTCAAGAGGCTGATTTCATGGGTGTTTTAGCAAAGAAATGGTTCTTAATGTACTGAAACATTTTTTGCTTGTAACACGTTGTCTATTGCCCATTTTGTGTCAATAAATGGGAAGATGGATAATCAAAACACTTCATATATATCCTGAAAAGCTCTCTTCTCCATCATGTGCAGACCCATAATCAATCATGAAAGAACTTTTACTGTAAAATCATAGGAAAATATCTTCTAGTTCACATCTGCTTCTTTCCACTAACAAAACTGAGAATGTCTGCAGCCTTCCAGGTATGGAGTGGTAGGGTAGAGTCCTGAACTGGACACTCCTCTCATCACCTGCTGCTGTCCAACTGTGGACCATTTGGACTGGCTGACTGCTATCTGAATCAACATTTAGTCATCCAGTCTGAGAGCAAGTACGCTGAAACGATGCAACATAACACGCTACCAGGGCTGTAATAGGACATAGAACACCTGCCATTGACTTGGACAGAAAGGATGAAATGCTCTGAATAGCTTTGTTTTCAACATTCTCTTCCTCATACTCCTCATATGTCCACTATTACTTAATTTGTCACTGATGCTTTAAAGAGAGAGGAATGGCATAGCAGGAGACCAAGAAAATGTGAAGCAGATGCCCAAGTTCTATTAGTGACTCTGTTGGTGACTGGCTAAGCTGTTTATAGCATTGTATCAAGTTCATTGATTTAGATGGCTCGGTTTTAGGTTTCCAAACCAAGATGATGTACACGATCTGCTCTCTACTGCGAGTCTGTACTTAACACTCATCGTCTTCAAAAAAGAGTCAGAATGAGTCTGCAAGCGAGGTGGTAAAAGTCCCAAGCTGTGCATCTGAAAATGAACACTTGCAATTAAATGGGAGCAGGAAAATATTGACTGTAAGCTTGCAGTGTCAATTTACTTGCCTGCAAATGAGAAATTAAAGATGCGTCACGAAGAGAAATGTTGTGGGTTCAAACAATGCTTTAAAGGCCTCTGCAAATCTCACATGAGAAGTCAAAAATCCACGTGCAAATGTTACATCTCAGAGATGATGAGTGGGAATGGAGTAGGAGGTTACATAACCCGATAATATCAAGGAACTGAGAGAAATTAAACTATTTAACTATTCAGCAGTGAAAAGAAGTCAAGAAGGATCACTGCCGACAAGGAATGGAAAGGCAATATAAGAACTGACTTGCACAGGCTGACATTCCATTTCAAAGTGTATCAGCGATACAGAGTGCTCACAAAACTATCAGCCTTTAAAAACAAGTCTGGTTTAATAAATATTTACTAAATTGTATAAGAACTGTTTGGCGTTGAGCTATAAATATTAAACTACAATGTAAATATTAAAAGAATGATGGTTTTTCAAATGATCAATTTAAGATTATAAGAATTTTTGGATTAAACATAAAAAATAATAATACAAAAAAAAAATCCCTGAGAGTCAAACAAAAACCCCTGATGGTTTGATTCCAAAAGAACAATCCACTCAGAGTTCCTTTCATGTGCCAACAACTATTATTTATATTATTTATGCACTTTCATCGTGACAGCCCTAACATCGAGCAGAGCAGATAGAGTCTAACAGTTACCACATTAGAAAAAACGCTCTCAGAAGGTAAATAAAAGGAAGTGAAGCTGTATTTTTGGATCTTGGGAGATGCAAGACAGTTCTGATATTCTGTTTATATTGATTATTTTATACTGTTTAATGAATTTTTTTACTATCTCTACAAAATAAATGTTGGCTCAAGGAATAGAGCCTGTGTTTCAAGGAACCACTCTATTAAAACTGGTGTGTTTGTGTCTTGAGAAGCAGAACTATGCCAGGCAGTTTGTTTCAGAGCGCACTTGAAAGCTCCCGTTCTGTTAGTATGACATTGTTTCCGAGACAAAGCTTAACCATAGCATCGTTCCTCTTTAAAAGGTAATGACACCATCTAAGCAAAAATAACAGGGGGAGGGGGGAAAGACCCCCATTATAGCAAAATGTGGTATTAATGAAATTCTGTTTGTATTAAAATTTTCTTTCAAGCCTGGTCTTCCTGTTAAGGAGGATAGTGTCAACCTGTCAAACTTTTAATCAAGAGCAGTTCATTGATGCTTCCATTATGTCAAAAAGCTTCACCTAGGTGACTTCAAGGGGAGACAGCAGGTCTCTCTCAACATCCGATCCTATGAATTTTTCATTTCTCAGCTCCAACTTTTAATTTCTAGTGTACATATACTAATAGACACAATGTATTGTTTTATTGCATCAAATCTATTAGTGTAGATTTTCAACCAAATTGTAAAGCCAAATGAACAAAAAAAAGATAAATACATGAAAGACTACTTGCTTAAGTTTTAAATTGGTAAAAATGGGCTGGTTAGAGAGCTGACATCTATGCGTTCAGAAACCCTTGTACACGATGGCTCCTTCAGCCAAAATTTCACAATATAGCATTATAATTCACAATCTAGAAATTCTTCCACTGGGGTGTCATTTTTGTGGAAATGCTGATATTAATGCCGTCATCCAGCCTACCAACAGCTCCTCAGCCTGCTGCACAGAACTCAAATCTGGGGCCAGAGGCTGACCTGCGGTAGTTGCTTTCCAGCCACTGGCGAAAACGGAATAGGCAAGAAGTCAGTTTAACCGAGCAGCTGTACCTTCATGCTGTGCTGGGAGAATGTTGGATTTGCAAAACAAAAATAAAAGAACCCACATGGCAGCTTTGCAATGCCTTCCTGTACAGTGGATCCCTTACTAATCCACTACAGGTGAAGTTGTAAGGGAGCTGTGACCAGGAACATCTCTGTCTCCCTGATCCCAGAGAACTGACAGGACTTCTTGAGGGTGTTAAGAAGGTGAGAGTAACTGAGAGCAGCCTAAGGCTGCTGATTTCCACCTCAGTATTGGCAGGGTATATAGCTGACCCAGCGTGACAGTCAGATTTTCATACCCACGCCTTCACGCAGGGAGGAGACAAGTCCCAAGGAGCAGTCCAGTCCTCCTAGCTTCTCAATTTAATCCTGCATGAGTTTGAATTCCTATAACAGCGTTTGTGCTTTTACAGTTTCTACCATAACCAGGAACAAAGCCGCCTTTTACACTCACAGTAATTTCCATTATTTATCAGTCAGATGTACGGCGAGATGAGTTTTGACAGAAAATACTCTGTTGCTTCATGTTCAGGAGCTGAAGTAAGGGAGAATTATGATATCCTGAAGGTATGGTTAAAGAAGTCTCCAGATCTTGAGGTTTTAAATAAGTTTGCAAAGGCATATTAATGGGGAGTGTACCACACAATCCATCTAAATAATTTACTCTACACTATTCTGACAAAGGAAAGATTCTCATCCAAACACCTTCGTGGTTTCTGTTGGGGTTTTTTAAGCATATCATGTGTAATGAGAAGAAGACTATATAGGTCATTTATAAAGCTAAACAACAAGACCAGAACCCAAGTAATGTGAAATGACCAGCTAATTACAACACAGGGTTAAATTATATTCCTAGTTCTTTCCAAAACGGGCTGGCTATCTGTACTATTTATTCAACCCCAAAGACCAATTCATTCTTGCAAATATATTGCACATTTAAACTGTAACAAGGTTTAAATCATCCAAGCTTATTGTTTTAACTTCCAGCATTTCATTATTCTACTTAATGGTTTGCACATTGTTTTACACAAGTAAAATATAGTTCTATTGTACGATGTAAAAAAAAAAATGATACATGTCCCATTTGCTTCCTAAAGAGATGAGAACTGATGGGACAGGAGACCTAAACTACAGGGATTCTTTGCTTATACACAGGAAAATCTCGTGGTTGTTCAACATAGGCTTCATCATGAAGCTCAGGGTATTAACACACACACATCTGAGCCAGCAGCAGCAGGGAGGTGATTGTCCCCCTGTGCTCAGCACTGGTGAGGCTGCACCTTGAGTGCTGGGTTCAGTTTTGGGTCCCTCACTCCAAGAAGGACACTGAGGGGCTGGAGCGCGTCCAGAGAAAGGCAACGAGGCTGGGGAGAGGCTGGAGAACGAGGCCTACGAGGAGAGACTGAGGGAACTGGGGTGTTTAGCTCAGAGAAGAGCAGGCTGAGGAGAGACCTCATCTCTGTCTACAACTGCCTGAAAGGAGGTTGTGACGGGGTGGGTGCTGGGCTCTGCTCACAAGTGACAGGGTTGGGACAAGAGGAAATGGCTGCAAGTTGCACCAGGGGAGGTTTAGACTGGACATTGGGAAGAATTTCTTCACTGAAAGGGTGGTCAGGGATGGGAACAGCTGCTCAGGGAGGGGGTGGAGTCACCATCCCTGGAGGGGTTTACAAAATGGGTGGGTGAGTTCCTTAGGGACAGGGTTTAGTAGGGAGACGGGCACGGTTGGACTCCATGATCTGAGAGGTCTCTTCCAACCTTATGACTCTATGATTTTATGATTCAGTGCCCACCTCGAGATCAGATTGGCAAAAAGAAATCGGGACAGCCCAGTATTTCTCCCATTGTAGTCAACTGGAATGTTGGCAGCTTTCGCTGGGCCAAAAGAAGGCCCTAATTTAGGCCTTGTGGCTTCTGCACTGCAGCAGGTTTTGTGGCTGGAATCACATCTCTGAGAGACCATCTAGGGGTAAAGTACTAAATGCACCAGTGGTTTCTCAAAGAGTAGAGAAACTGAAGGTAGAATCATCATTAAGGTCAGAGACAACCTCTAAGCTCCTCCAGTCCAACCGTCAGCCCAGCCCCACCGTGCCTGCTAACCCACATCCCAAAATACCACACCTACAAGTTTTCTGAACCCCTCCAGGGATGGAGACACCACCATTGCCATGGGCAGCCTCTGCCAGGGCTTCACCACTCTGTCAGTAAAGGAATTTTTCCTGATATCCAATCCAAACCTCCCCCAGGGCAACTTGAGGGCATTTCCTCTTGTCCCATTACTTGTTAATAGGGAGAAGAGAGCAGCAACCACCTCACTACAACCTCCTTTCTGGGAACTGTAGAGAGAGATAAGGCCTCCCCTCAGCTTCCTCCTCTCCGGGCTAAACAATCCCAGCTCCCTCAGCAGCTCCTCAGCTTCCTTCTCCCCCTGAAGAACCTTATCTGGCAGCACCTGGGGGTCAAGAACCACGCAGGAGAGGTTTATTTCATGATCTCTTGGACAATAGGTGCCACTGGCTAGAGAGGTGGAAACAACAGGTCCCTCAACAAGAGGAAAGCATTCTGACAGATTGCCCCAGCAAGGCTTAGATATTTGCCTTTCACATCAGGGTTCTTCAAGGAATTAAAAAATAGATTTCAAATTGTTCTTTTGAGTGCAATTCAAAAATTGCCTTTTTTTTAAAAAAACAAGTATTTCCCCAAAAGGCATTTGTAACAGCAGCACTGGATCTGCAGAGCTACTGAAGGATGGGTACTTCCTTAAGTGCCCTCAATTGCTCCTCTTCTACTTGCCTTGACCTGTTGCATCACATTATGCGATATCAAACTGCCATCTATGTTCCATTTTGGAAGTGATTATGCTTCTTTGGTGGGCAAAGTTGCTGCTTGCTGAGTGTTTGTGAGGTTTGATTAATTAGTGCTTACGAAGTGCTTTGAAATTCTGGCATGAGTGATGTTATAGAAACACTGAGTATTGCTGCTCCTGCTCTACAGGCAGGTACATGATTAAAGATTTCATATTGCAAGGCGTGGCTGGGCCTTACCTTCTCTTTGGGAAAACGTTCTGGGTTTCCTCTGAATTCCCTCTAGCAAGCTAGTGCAGACTTCCAACCAAACCAAAACACTTCAGTCTTTCTAGGGTAGAGAAAAATAATAATAAAAAGATTAGATGAGAACTTCTGAGAACTCATTCTCTCTCTCTGGGATATTGCACCTCTAGGTGGTCTGATAAACTTCAAGGGCACGTTGGTGATTAAGTTCATTCTCAGACTAACTCCATTTTCTTCAACTCTTTACTTTTTTTAATCAGCTAGAGCTCTTTTAATTGCTTTCTCTGGGTATTTTACATAGACACCTGACAGCCTGCTAAACCATTTCCTAAAGCATCTTTATCTGCAACATCCACTCTTTGACTGGAGAGACCCACTTGTCCCCCTGATCTCTCCTGCCCAAAGGGAACTGTTACACACTGTATCCCTTTCCGTCATTTCTGACTATGAACCCGACAGCTCCCACCTGCTCTGGGATTACAACTCCCCACGGGCGATTCATTCTTGGCCAAGGCAGGAGCTGCAGTGCTGAGACCACAGCCAGCCTCAAAAGGCTGAAGATAATTACTGCACAGACCTACCTGTTGAAGGATTTGTCCAGCTTGCTCATCGCTGCCGTACTTGGCTCTTACCACGCTTTTGTAGCACTTTGAGAGTATGCTACTTTGACAAGCAAAAGCCAGATTCCTCTGCCCAGCACGCAGGTGCCCAGTGCCATTTGAGATGCCCAGAGGCATCCAAGACATCTGTACGGGAATAGCAGATATGACGCAGGACCTAAAGCAGACTGACACTCCATCAGAGGAGCAAGCAGATGCCAGGCAGGCGACTCTGTATTAGATAAAACCACACCTGATATCAATGAAGAAGCCACCAACTTTTCTCCACACTATTCAACCTCCCTGCATTCTGCTGTTGCTGAGGGTACCCAAAGGATCAGTCGTATCGATCCTCTGCGTTGATCACACACTACGCGTCCTCTTTGTCTTGCTTACATCAGCCTAACAGGCTGTGATCCCCTAGTGGTATCTTTGACTCCAGTCACAGCATGGTGCCTTGAGTTTCATTTTTCCTGCTCATTGCACTCATTTCACATCCTGCACCCAATATTGCTGTTACTTTTCATAATGGCTCATGGCTAATTTCGTATATACCTTCCAGTGTACATGAATCTCTGTGCTTCAGGTCCTTTGCACTTGCCTACTTTCCTAAAAACTGTAAAGATGAAAACATGGATTGGTTTTGCCCCAGGCTTTAGCAGACATGCTTCCCTACTGCAGGGCCACAGTCTGAGTACATTTCTCTATTTAAACTGTGAGAGCGTTTTGCATTTATGAGGTTCAAAATAACCAGGCCAAACACCCTTATTATCTATCTAATGCTCCATCAGTTTCTTGGCTGCCACCAAGGCTGATGCTATCTTCCTATTCTGTTGTGTGTTTTCAGGGACATAGATCTTACACAGAAGTCCTTAAAGGCACCAAAATGTTCAAATGCTTAAATGAAGGGTATCGGGAGCCTCTCACTTAGTCCCAGCGAATGAGGAATAGCTGGGGTCAAAATGTGCCTTTGGTCTTCTGACCGTTGTTTTTGTCTGTGCACCTTCCAAAAACTGGATTAGTGATCTACTGCCACCATAAAGTTTCTTTCATTGGAAATGAACAAGCCTGTTCTGACCTTTTCCTGGGGCTGGGCTGGGATTTCATGAGGCATTTCTTGTCAATCACTATATTCTTTGCACAGCTTGCACTGTTCCATGTGTGCTTTCAGCTGGGTGTTCACGCCTGGCCTGTAGATACATTTCCTGGCTCATCTCAGGCATGTCTCTATCCCCAGGTGTGAAATATGTATCCACTGCATGATCTCAGCTCTTAAATCTCCTGGGATTACTGCTTAGTTCCATTTAAAACTAAATCCACACAGTTCTTCATTCAGTCCCTAGTGCGGCTGGGAGTGGGCACAGCCTCCTGTGCCACTCGATCCTTTCTCCCTGGATGACTGTGGGTCGCAAACCGCTTTCCTGCCTTTCACATGCCGTGCTGTTCTGTTGGACTGTCTTGAATGGCTCCATTGGAAGGAGGAGAGGTAGTAAGCACTTCTCATCTCGTTGTTTCCCCCTTCTGTGTGTACCAGGACTCCATCAGTAAGCACTGCAGGCTGCGTCTTTACACCGGAGCTGTTTCTATGCCCCTTCCTCAGGCAACCCCATGTCAGCACTTCAGGTGCTCTGCAAGAGGATAAGGCTTTAGGGGCTTTGACTCTACTTTAAGTTTTCTCCACTAAATGCTTGGGTTTTCGAATCTTTGAGCATTTCTCCCCTCTGCTCTGCTCTTGTGAGACCCCACCTGGAGTCCTGTGCCCAGTTCTGGAATCCCCAACATAAGAAGGAGATGTATCTGTTGGAGCGGGTCCAGAGGAGCCCACGGAGATGATCTGAGGGCTGGAGCCTCTGCTCTGAGGACACGCTGAGTTGGGGTTGTTCAGCCTGGATAGGAGAAGGTTCTGGGGAGACCTTGGAGCGGCCTCCCAGGACTGAAAGGGGCTCCAGGAAAGCTGGGGAGGGGCTTTTTATAAGGGCCTGGAGTGACAAGGGGGAATGGCTTTAAACTGGAAGGGGGAATATTTAGATTAGACATTAGGAAGAAGTTTCTCACAATGAGGTTGGGGAGGCCCTGGCCCAGGGTGCCCAGAGCAGTGGTGGCTGCCCCATCACTGGAGATGTTCAAGGCCAGGTTGGATGGGGCTTGGGGCCCCTTGATCCAGTGGGAGGTGTCCCTGCCCATGGACTGGGTGATCCTTAGTGTCCCTTCCAACTGAAACCATTCCATAATTCTATGATTCTCAGAAGATTCCACCTCATTTTCAGTGGTCATTAAAAGCCCAGTGTGATAGATCCATAGTTGGGATCCCTTTCATTTTGCCATTGTTCAGCCTTATGTTGTGTCTCCAGCACCCATCTAGGAATGTTATCACAGGTCAATATTCTGATCTACACTGCCTCTTATTTGACATTTCTTTCCGGCAATGAAGATGTCCTCAGCTACAATGCTGATGGTGGAGACACAGTATTCAGTTAATATAAAATATATTGAATTTAGAGCTGACACTGATGGGCACTTTTGCTCATTGATACCTGCTAGAAGATGTGGCAAAGGCTGCCAGGCAGGTGAAGAGCCCTTCCTCCTCAGCACGCGGCAGTACTTGACTCCCTGATTTCCTCCTTAAGTCTTTAACCACCTCCTCCGTCATGACAGAGTACATTCACACAGAAAATAAGCCACGTAAAAAGGATACATCTGGAAATGGACAGAACGAAGGTGCACACTGCGGCCCAAGACAGCTGATGACTCCTGCTTTGCCAATTAAAACCCCATTGCCATTTTTGCTAGCTTAACAATAAGCACCTATTTCACATTCCGTTCTTTGTTTCAGAGCAGATGTGTTCATTCTTCCCTTTAAAACTATTTCACCTTTCCTTCAGCGTGGGCTCAGGTTAATAAACTGTACATCAAGCACTGCTTAAAAAGCTGGCTTCACAGGATGATAACTGATGAGGGAATTGCTTTTAATTACTGTACAAGTGAGTAGATAAAAATTGCAGCCCTAATAATCAGCTCCAGAAACTGACAGCAGCAAAGGCTCACGTTTCAAAGGTGGATTATTTTTTTTTCAGCATTCAGCTACAGAAGGCAAATGTTAGTGGTTGGATCATCTTCTGTAAGGAAGCCAAAGGTATGTGTAACATTTTTGGATGCTAATAGGACACAGTTCTGGCAGAACAGCAATAGGGGTAACGTTAAAGATTAGAGCAAGCTTGGAAAGGAAGAAAAGTGCTTTTCTCAATCCAGACTTTCAGGAGAAAATCATCTCACCTACATCTGTTGCTAGAACTCCTAAAGTCCAAGGACAGCAAGAGCAAACAACTCGCTTGCGGAGCTATCAGGAGTCAGGGAGAGCATGAGGCTTCCCAGATTGCCTTCAAAACCAGCAGCATTTGGCCCATTACCATCCACACCAGGCTAACGTATTTTTAATAGTTCACCTCCTAAAGAGATGCTGCAGGCCATGAGATGCAAACTCGCCAGCCAGGATTGAGCAAGTTTGAGCTATGGGAAATTTCAGGGGAGGATGAAATAAATGCAAGTAAGGTTACAAAGCGGGTTTGGTGCTCTGGTGAGAGGAGAAAAATGTGCTCGCAAAGCCCAGTAAAACTGGCTTTCTCTGGTTTATTGGGTGTTTGCAAAAAAGGCTCAGTTGCAAAGTACGACATGTTCTTTTGCTGAAGGCTCATCTACGGCACCGAGGCTCTGATAAATCAGCTGCTTTCTGTTTTAGCCAACTACGCAGCGTACGGAGATCCGAGCCTTGTGTTAGGGCTTCGTTCAAACGTTAGATGGTGCATGAAAGCTGCCATGTGAACACCGTTTTGAATGCATTTCAATGCAGGTTTCCACAATAGGAAAAATAAACACTTAGCAGCTCAGGAAATCTAAAATCTAAAATACTGTAGACGTGGATTTGTTTATTTGTTGCTTTCCTGCTATAGATCAGCCAGTCAGCATACCTCCTTCATGTAAATATTTAAGGTCTACAACAAAACAATTCTGATAGAAAAACTTAAACTCTGAAGAGAAGAGAGGAAAAGGAGGATGCAGAATTTTATTTATTGAAACAACCCCGTGGATGTGGCTCTCTTTGGATCCATCAAGCTTATTCTTTGATGAAAGAGAGAAATATTCTGACTATAAAGGTGTTACGTGTAGTGAACGGCACTTAGCTTCTTGAAACCACATGTTCTATAGATTTGAGGAGACCTTACTCCTTTTAGGCTTTTTTTATGGGGCAATAATTTTAGCTCTCAAAAGTCCACATGAAAAACTGAAAATCCAGGATTTGAGAACTAGAGAAGTTTGGAATAGTAGTCATCTGGAAGTCTCTTCTTTTCATGTCGGTGAAGTATAATGTTACCTCACACATTTTGGCTGCAAATGTAAATTATACCTTTTTTCAGTTGTTAGGACAGGACAGAAAACCACATAATTCTAATGAGTCATAAATGTTTCACCATTTTTTTCTTCGTTTAATTCATATGGTGCCAACACCTGTGAAAACAATCAGCATCATAGCTGTGTGCTCTACTTAAATTTGCTTTAGGGTATGCTTGAGTAAAAGCTTTTATATCTCATTTCTCTACATTATTAACAACACGATGCCCTGAATCACTCTATAATTTAAGTATGCTCATTTCATTCTCAGCTATTTTATTAGGACTAGAAAAGATGCTCAAAGACTGTGACAGCCTTAGACACAAACCCATACCCATTCTTGATTCTTACTGTAACAAAATATCTATAACAAGATCTTCACATTATTTTTTATGTGCTTTGGCAGTTTTGCACCTTGAGTTACGATTCTAAACTGTTCGTACAAGAGCCACACTACAAAGCCTTCTCCCAAAAGGCTTTGCAACCGTTGCTCTAAGGTGAGTTCATTTCATGAGAGTGGCATCTGCATCGAGCTGAATTTTAAGCTAGTGCCAAAGGAAAACACGGCTTGTTTTCAAATTGGAAGAGAGCAACGGCTGGAAGCCTTGTTCTGGAGTCACTAGATGTTGCTAGAGAGGAACGCATCCCCATAACAGCCCGGTCTTTGTTTAGTTGCAGCTGGGCAGTGAGTGGGCTGTGTTAATCTATGGAGGTGCAGCGGCTAAAGGGGATCTGCTCTGCCAAATTTCCCTTTTAAAGCATAAATGAAAATCCTCGTGATTTAGAGAGAAACTGTCTTCACCTTTATAGGAAAGAGGTTGTTCTTGCAGAACCCATTCAAAAGACCACTCATAGAATCGCAGAATCATGGAATGGTTTGGGTTGGAAGGGACCTCAAAGCCCAACCCACTGGATCAGGGGGCTCCAAGCCCCATCCAACCAGGCCTGGAACACCTCCAGGGATGGGGTAGCCACCACTGCTCTGGGTAACCTGGGCCAGGGCCTCCCCACCCTCACAGCAAAACATTTCTCCCTAAGATCTCGTCTCAATCTCCCCTTTCAGCTGAAAACTCTTCCCCTTTATCCTATCCCTGCACTCCCTGATCAAGAGCCCCTCCCCAGCTTTCCTGTTGGCCATTTTTAAGTACAGGAAGGCTGGAGTAAGGTCTCCTTGCTATTTGTCTTTTAATTCTCAGCAGTTTACTCAGCTGAAGGTGTGTTTGATTTGAAATGCTGCTAGGATGTTTAGAAAATATGAAAGATATTAATTTAAAAATTTTACTGAAAAGATTCTCCCTGTTCTTGAAGACACCCAGACCTGCTGACCAGTACAGCACCCACGAGATACAGCATTTTCCACAGAGTCATATATACATTCTTAACTCTGAAATGGCACAAGAAGGGAATATTTATACTGGCTGTAACTTGATTTAATTAAATTAATTAATTAAAATACAACAGCTCTCTTGAGCTAGGAGGTCCTGAAGCAAAGAACAGAAGAGAATGAGCTTTATCTTCTTTTCTCAGTAAAACCACTCTCTGTTACTGAAATGCTCAACTAAAACTCATATTTTTTACTTATGGGAATACTCATTTCCCCAACTGGAAGCTGCAAATCTTTCTTAGTTTCAGTTCTTCCACTGTGAAGGCAGCTTCTGTGCTAGGAACTTTAGGAGGACAGTCTTGAAACATTATTAATGAGAACTTACTGTGTTCTTCATATTTGATATAGGTGCACTCTGCCTCCTAATGGAAGTCGCATGTGTTTTTCCCCCAAGTATTCACTGGTAAGTAATGACCCATCATCACACAGTGACTGATGACAATTGATCATATGGCCATCTACAGCAGCAAGAAATTAGAGTAATCTCTCAAGAGAATAATCAGAGAACAATTTTCCAGGGTCACTACTAGCAAGGAAGCTTGCTGAAGAAGAAAACAGGCTCAGTCTTCACTCTGAATTTTCTTTTCTCTCCTGGATTTCATTTTATACACAAGGCTTACATCTGATTTTAGAAAACTTTATAAGGCAGACTGAAATGCTGAGGGGATTAAGGAATGGGAGACAGTCTTTCAGCTCCCAGTCTTCTGTTCAAATCTGGCTTAGGTTAGTAATGAACAAGAAGAATTTGCCATCACTGTCCAGTGTCTGTGCAAAACGGACTGGTGGTTCTGGCTCACTCCGCAGCAATAAATGCGCATGCCACAACTGGCAACCCTGCTGCCATTCTCAGCAGACAGAGCCAAGAATTAAATGAAGCATGGGGAGCAAAGTTACCTCTGCCCCACTACGGGCCGGGGTGGAGGCACGTTGGCAGGAGAAGCCTTCTCTGCTTCAGGCTGAGCACGACTGTGCCGCAGCCGAGCACAAAGACATCAGCAGCGTGGATTGTCAAATAGCACCTGAATGAACTGGTTTCCTTAAAAATAATTTAAAAATTCAGACAGCTTCTAGTCTGGAGCAGATCGGTGGCTCAGACTAGGCCATGTTTCTCCTTATGATGAAGGAACCTCCTTATGGTTACCTTGCCCTTATAAAGAGATTGAAACCTACTGCCAATGCAATGTATTCCCACTGCATCAGGCTTCTTTGTGCTGCCAGGGACATGGCTCTAGGACACAACAAAAATTGGCATCTTTTTCTTCCCAGCAATCACAAGACAGCATTGACTCACTGGCCCCATGAGCCGCCAGACGAGGAAGCTTGTTTTTATACCAGAAACTTAGAGTAATTCCACTGAAACAGATGGAACCAACTTCCCTCACAGAGCAGCATCAAGGGGGCAGAACATATCCCTTCCTTTATCTGACCAATACTGGAAAGAAGAAGTGACCAACACAAACTATAAAATGCCACCACACTGGTGTTCTGAGGGTATCAACACCATCAACAGGAAGGGCGCTGAACAGCCCTGCCCGTGGTTACAGCAAGAAAAGAATGCAACCTTCAGCCTTGGAGTGGTTTTACTGTCTAACAGAACTGAGTGAAAAATGCATTAAACTTATCCTAAAAATAGCAAGATGGGTCAGGAGAATAATGATCTCTGTCTACACCATTAGGTGAATTTATGGTGACACTGTCTTTTATATTTCATTGGATATTCACTATGGACCCTAGAAATTCCATGGGTTTAAACACTTTATTTATCCATATTTTATTACCACCGTAAACATAATTATCACAGCATCTTCATGCTGGAAGTGATTGATAGATTTTTGTTACTTGCTTGTCAAGATGTTCATGCTCACTGTACTCAGCCACCACACCAACCCAGAGACTGATGACTGTACCAGCCTATTAATAAAAGTCTATTACAGTACATTGATGCTACTCCTCTCAAACAATATTAATGCAAGCCCTGCGGCAAGAGGCATATTTTTAACTTGCAACAACACAAGGCCTGTTCCATTACAACTATTAACCCTTTTATATTTTACTCAGACTGTCCACCCCTAGCTGTAAAGAACAATCACAAAGTCCCCTCACTTGTTATTGTCCATTGTTTTCAAAAGATGTTAGACACCCAGCCGAAGATTTCAAAAGCAATCAGTGATTTTCAGTACCTATACTTAAGTTTGATGAAATTGAGGTAATATAATGCCAAGTAGCTACCTTTTAAAAATAAAAGAATCACAAGTTGGCAACTCGGAAACTGAAGGACTCAAGATCAATCATTGATTGTGAAGACCTCATCTGTCAGAAGTCAGCTGGCAGCAGGTAATGCATGAAAAGCATTTCTCCAAATAACATGAGGTATCGAAGCAAAATAATAATAAAACCATACTTGAACATGCTCAAAGCCCTAAATGAATTACATTGAAAAAGTGGTTTTTCTGGTTATCAAGCAGGACAGTGCATTTTCTACAAATGCTCCTCTAGGATGAACTTGTTTCCTTCTGTCATTGGAGTTTTGGCTTGATTCAAAGATACTCAAACTGAAATGTGTTGATCCTGCTAAAGAAGCCAAATTATTAACAGTTAAGATACTTTCAGTACTTCAAGATAAGGGGGGAAATCATCCTGCAAGTGAGGAAAACAAATGTATAAAAGATAGTGATCTTTTAATACAATCCAACTACTTTTTTAAGCAGAAATGCTTAAAAAGTGTTTAAGCTTGGGAGCAATACCCTTAAGTTTGGTATAAGTATCCTTAGAGAAGATACTTATCTGGCAGCAGTTCACAGAATCAATAGAATCATTAAAGCTGGAAAAGACCTCCGAGATCATCCAGTCCAACTGACAGCACAACAGTTAAGCATGCGCTTTATAGTTTCACTGTGTGTCAATAACCTACAAGGCTTTTATAAGAAATATATTAGTTCTTTTCATAGAATCATAGAAAGTTTTGAGTTGGAAGGGATCTTAAAGATCATCCATTTCCATTCCCCTCCCATCAGGGGGCTCCAAGCCCCATTCAGCCTGGCCTTGAACACCTCCAGGGATGGGGCAGCCACAGTTTCTCTGGGCAACCTGTGCCAGTGTCTCACCACCCTCACAACAAAACATTTCTTCCTAAGATCTCAGTCTCCACTCTTTCAACTTAATTTTGCTTGCAAAACAAATGCAATTTCCAAAAAATATAGGTTCAGCATTCACAACCTCATTTACCACGCTTAGATCTTCAGCCTGCACAAGTTGCTGGTGCTCCACTAACTCTGAGCCTACAAGTCACTGAAGATACAGCCTTAGGGCTCCAAACAGTGCTGTTAGTCCTAACAGCTCTCAGAGGCTGAAGCCTTGGAGCTCAGTCAGAGAGGCTGTGCTGGATTTAGTGGTAATGGCTTCAGAGGTTACCTTTCCCAGCTGTCTGCAGTGATCCCCCATCAGAAGCTGAAACAGAGCCATCAGAAAGCAAGATGGGCCAGCCCTCATCCATACAGCTTGGAGCCAGCATATCGATTTTAACTGCGAACAGTCTGCAAGCTACGACAGCAGATAAAGTGGCACCTGCATGCATCTGCTGCCTCCATGAGTGGGGTGGAAGACAATGGCAAAGTAGCAGGGTAAACACTAAGGGCAGTCATCCCTTCCTCCACCCCAACAAAATGAACAGCACTTGTTTGCCCAAGCCGTAATCTGCTCAAAGTGGAACGACACGCTGAAAGAAGAAACTCCATTTAACTTCGTTTGGTGGGGAATGGAGAGAGAGTTTCTGCATTTCGAAAGGCAGCAAATGGGAAAGAAGTTGTGTATATACAGTATCCCTTGTAATTTTAATTCACATTGCCCCCTCTCAGTGAATAAATCTTGTTAAACCTTATCCTCTCGGAGACCATCTGGATGAAAACTATTCAGGAAACGTCACCGATGGTACAAGAACTTGAATCTCACCATAAATCTCAGCATGTCAAAGCCGAGCATGCATGCCTTTAAGAAAGTGCAGCTGTGACTCACTCGGAGTTGCAGACATGTGTGTGCAAATGGTGCCTCCCAAGAAACACACGGCTATGTTTCGGTAACTCTTAAAAACAAACGAAAGCAAACTCAGGGATTTTCTCATTTTCAGATAGTTTTGACATTTTTTTATATAAAAGAAACAAAATACTTTAAAAAAAGCCACATAACATCTACTGCCCTATTGGAACTGGACTGGTACTAATGAACTCCACCCTTGTCCTTATCTTTCTCTGATTACTTCTCCCTCTTTTCCAAAGTGCATGTGCTAATGTGGCGAGCCACGCTCAAAATCGGAAATCGTGATTACTGTGCTTTGCAATCTGATTGCCTGTACAGTTAGACACCTGCCTCCCTGGCAAATTCCTTTATGGTAACAGGGTAGGAGCAGGTTGGCCTTTTAAATGCCAGCTGCGGTCAAAATAGCTTTGATCTAAGCTCAGCGAGACCCCTACTCTTATCCAACAGCAGAAATTCTCCCCTCTCCCCACCTCAAACCTTGCGTAAGTGTTTGTACAGAGAAGGATTTCATATAGAATTCACCAATTAAAAATTATGGCAAAACAATATGGCAAATAATATGGCAAAAAAAAGAATTAATCCATCCAGTAAGTGAAAAAACAGGAAAGTAACCAGGAGAAGTCATCTACACTCAATGCTTTGGCCGAAATATATTTGGGGATGAATACAGGCTTAGTGAAACCAAAGGTTCTGCAAGTTTGCTTCATTTTACTCATGTCCATAAAGGGACAAAACTCTAAATGTTTGGAAAGGACAGACGATTCACATTCAGTGATTTTAAACTGAGATCTCTAAAAAATTTAAAAGGATCTTGTTTGAAAAAATTTGAAAGTAAGAAAAAGGCCTCATTTTTCATTTACATTGTACTTGACCAAAACCAGAAATTTTTTCAGTTTTCTGAATTGTGAAAAAAATTCCCATTAGAACTGCCCAACAACCTAATAATCAACCAATTTTGCACAACAAATGTAACTTAGGAGCCTGGGAATAGATGTGCTAGACGGAAACAAGTTTCACTGGCCCAGGTAATGGGATATTTCTGATATCAATGCACCAGAAGTGATGAGCAGAGCTTTGTCTTATAGCTATGAAAGTTTCCTGGTGAGTCAGCCAGGATCGCTGGACCTCGCTCTTGGATTCAACACAGGTGATCTTGGATTATTTTTTGGAAGAAACTCCAGTTCTGTGGAGCTGCGTAACACCACCGCAGAGCATCTCAGCTACCATCACCACAGCACACACGACTCTTGCTCACTAATGCAGGTTCTGGCTTGACTACCTACACAGAAAGGAGGAGATCGATTGCCCTCGAGGTAATAGGTGCTACCCAGTTGGTTCCCTGCAAAGCAATCCATCCTTTTCCACACATGCAGAGATACTGAGAGTTATCAGCTTCCCACTGGAGAAGCAACGTTGTCTGGGTCTCAGTAAATGGGCTTTAGGTTGTCTATGAGCTGTAGAATGAGCCAGTTGTATGGCCATAAAGGAAATGTTTTCTAGCTTAGCATGAAAGATGATCAGCAACATTTTGTTGTTGTGCAAGGTGTATTTTTTCTTATTTTTAAAACTATATCCCATGCTGGGCTCTAATTCTTCCCACGTGAATTTCTACACCAAACTGGGGAGCTGAATTAGGACCGGGGCACTGTTTTAGTCTGCCCGCACAGCCTACAGATGGAGACGCGTGGGTTGAATTACTCTCTGGGGACGCGTATCACTTCCCAGCATCACTGGGGAGCCCCGGGTGATTAGGCACTAACTTAGGTGTCTTGGTTATATGCTTGAAGTTGGGTGGCTCAAATCCAGGAGCAATTGTGCTGTTTCTCCTGGCCCAAACCAGTACATGTTGTCACCACATGTTGCAAACCAAATAGCAAATACCAGCAGTTTTGGTGGAAGACGTAACAGTTGGTATAAAAGTATAAAAACTTAGGGTGCTATTATTATCACAGAAATCCAGCCTGGTTTTTATGTCCTTTAAACTTCACTCCTTCCACTACGCAGCCCTGCATAACTGGACATACTGTTGAGATGACTTTCACTCTTCATGGAGCAAGCCACTACTGGAAGCCAGGCAGCAGACTGGCCAGGCCAACGTGCTGCCCTGGTGTAGCACATCAGTCGTTCCTATGGCATGTAATGTGTATGAATTTTTTTTCCACTTTGCAGTAGAGGGAAAGGATGACTCGAGTTTCACAGGTGAAGTTCAGACGAGTTCAGATCTATTCAAGCCCTCTCAATGTTCCCATATGCTTGATTCAAGTCCAAACACTTAATTATCAGCTCCAAACAAAAACTTCCAAAGAAGAAGCAGAGGAGGGGATTTTGAACTCTTCTTTCCAGTACCAAGAACTTGAGCACGTTTGTTTTTTTTATAATCTGTCATTTGTACTTTTTCATACTAAAGGTGACAGTCTAATTCACATATGACCAACACCCATAAATCATGTTGGGGGGAGGAAATATTCATAAATCCATATCAAACAGCACCCAAATTATGACAAATGACATGGCAGTCATAAAATTGCACAAGCACAACTCACCAAGTCATTAATTTCATGGCCGTGGAAAATAAACAGACACATTTTTTTCGCAGCCCTAATAAATTTTAAAAAACTCAAAGAATGGTCCATCTGCTTCGAATAATTTTTAATTTCCTATTCTGTCTCGTTCCCATTAGCTATTCCACTGAGATATTTGCTAAATTCTTTCATTTGCCTCCTCCCATCTGTATTCAATTACTCTATTCCCAAATAGAGTTAGTTTTTCTTTCTCCTAAGCGCAGTACAAAATATCCCCACCTGTACCTTAAAGCAAATGTTATGTGTGTTTTATTATCTGTTAGACTCTATGAGTCATTCTAACTCGATTGCCTGTGCTGAAAGACTTGGAGGGCAATCTGATTTTGATGTTTTCTGGCTTTGGTGAAAAACACCTGCCTGATTCTCATAGCTAATCTATTAACTTGGTAAATGCCTCAACAGATGTTCTAGAATCAGCTAGGGATCAGGGTCTGTCCTCGTGACAGCGTCCGCTTGTAAGCTTGAAATATTTAAATGTTCAGAGATCAGAGGCCAATGATGTGTTTTGGGTACAAGCTTTCACTAAATCATATTTTTTCAGTCAGTCCCTGGAGCGCAATCCACATGCAATAAGTGGCTGGAGCGATCTGACTGAGCAGGCCAACAACACAGGCCTCCTTGAACTTTGAAGGGACATGAATTTCAAGGCAGGATTGGCTTCTTTTATTGAAAAATGGAACAAATTTCAGACTGCTGAAGCTGTTCCCTTTTAAGCCATGTCTTTTTTCCAGTTCCTTTCCTTTCTTCCTAATGAAATCCATTAAGAAAGCATAAGCCTTGGCTTTGGGACCTGCCTTTCCAAGGATAACTTAATATCTCCGAGGAACCTGTTCTAAGCTGTCATCCTCTGTTTGGGTCAACACTGCTCTCCATGGTTCACTTACTGTGTGCCTGAACCTCCAGTTTCTTATACTGGGTTTAAGCCAGAGCTGCTCCACTGACACAAAGCCATTCCACACTAAAACAGCACCTGAGCCTCGAACACTGGCTGGGATCACCGAAGCTGAGGGATCCCTTGAGAAGTCTTTACTCCTCCCATACGAAGGGTGGGAGAGATACATGACATCAGCGTCAGCCCACATGAATTCCCATTTTGCGGATTAAGGCAGTTTTCCATCCAGAGAAACACAAATGAGAAAGGAAAGGCTCACAACGCAGAAAACCCCGTGGCCACTGGCTGCCCCTTCTCTGCTTTCAGAATCTGCTCCATGTCAATCAAAGATGATTGACAGAGAGGCTAAACACGTTTATTACTTTTGTGAGCATTTATATCATTTCAATTCCTGTAAGAAATGCTCAGGCTTGTAATAGAACATCCCAAACCCTTCAATTTGAAATGGCTGCAAACTTCATTGCAAAAAATTTCTCAATGAGATCACATGAAAGGCAGAACAAGAAACCAGGACACCTTTCTCCGACCTTCAGTTACCACTTGGCTCTGGTCACTTAATTTACCTTTTGGTTAGTCCACTTCTTCATCTGCTAAATGTGCTTTATGAACGCAAAACATGCCTCACTGTTTTGAAGCTTAATTAAGTAATGTTTGTAAAGTGTTTTGAGATCAATACGGTATTATTACTAATGTAGTCAAACTCTCATCCGTGCTGCTCTTTGCTCTTGGAGGCTTGACAAGAAGGCTTTCACTGTTCCACATCTCCCACAATCCTCTGAAGCATCTCTGCTGTTAGAGCTCTCATCTGAGCGATCAGCAGATGGAGTTGGAGGAGTGGGGAGGGAAATCACTGACTCATACCGTTATTGCTGTTACACATACTGCTTTCTAGAAGACAAAATAGGAAATAAGAAGGGAAGGTTGATAACAAACACTTAAACATTTAAAGGAAGACACAAAGTACAGAGAACTGCTTATGTGTAATCTGAAATGATTGCATTTTTCAAAAGCATTCTCTTGGTACAGCCATCTTGTTGGCCTGACAAGGTATGGAGAAAGGTTCTAAATGTGAGATGAGGAAGAAGAAAGACCAAAAGGGTCACTGGAAACAGTGTTCCCATCTGAAGATCTACAGCAAGAAGCTTCATTAAGGAGGATTTTCTCTCTGTGAACAAATGTGGAAGAGCTGTTGATAGCTTACCTACTAGGAACAGTTTCTTCCTCCCATTTTCAGGCTGTGTCTCTGCTACAACTAAACCTACTCCTCTCTTGTCACCGAGCAATTAAAAAGAGGAACTCGTCACTGGAAAGATCCAATAACAAAAGCTGATTTTTTAAAATATAAACCCTGCAAAATTCAGTTTATAAATTAGGCAGATACATAAACTCACTCATCACTTCTTGTCTATTTTGACACTTTCATAGTGGTACCTTTTTCAAAAAAAGAAGAAACAACGGGCCATGTCCTGTCCCACTGGCACAAGTGATGCCTTGACGGTGCTGGCAAGAGAGAATGACTGAATGAGCAAGAGCCAACAAAGCCAATTCTGACCCATGTGGCCCTGATCGTGTAGAAAATCTGACACCAGAGTTAGCAGTGGTGTGATCAGTGCGTGTTCCACAGGAACGAAACACAGCAAAGATAAATTTCTCCTTATAATCTGTGCGGCCTGGAGGTGCTCTCCAGACTCAAGCACGGCTGCTGCCTACACCTGTCTCCTGCACAGATTAAGATGTTGGTTTGGGATCCTCTCTTATCTAGAACATTTTAAACCCTTTTGTCTGTATTCCACACATCTTTTCTTCAGTAAACATTTGAAAAAAGCCATGTTCCAGACTGACATAAGAGGGAATACATTTGCGATACCAGATACACACAACTCTATTGAAACAAGGCACATCGCATTTGTAGAGCCTTTGATACAAAAAGAGATATATAAATTATAAAGCAAGAATAATGAAATATGATGTTATTATAGCTGTCCACAGCACAGGGTGCTAAGATTAAAGAGAACTGACCACAGAGTTAACATGTGGGGCACTGGGAGTGCATTTACAGCAAGAAGAAGATGAAGGTTTGTTGATCAGTGAAGTAATAAAGACATGGATTGACTCTTCATGAATGCTACCACTGTCGCTGTTGCCTGAAATTCAGACTTTTCATAAGAAAGAAGGTGCAGCATCCATAGCAGAAGAATGATGTGTGGTTTCCTGCATCAATAATTTGCCTCAGAAATTGAATTTAACTCACATACTAATAAAAACAAATCAGATCAGACAAACAAGCAAACAGTGAATGTTCTCCTTCACTCTGCCTTTCTGTCCCCCAGAAGTCTTTTAATCAGTATCAAGAAGACACATTTATCTCATGCCAAAACCAGCCTTAAGCGAGGAAGAGTGGAAAATTCAGGAACACTTATGCCAGTGAAACTGGCTGTTATCTCCATGAAAATGAGGCATCTCAATGATAGCTTAGCTCCTGTTGTATTTCAGTGAAAACACATCCGTGGATTTGGAGCTATGTAATGACATTATTGCGTAAAGCTCATCACTCGAAAACAGGCAAACTGCTCCAAAAACGTTCTGCTACCAGTCGCATGTTTGGTATCATCTCTTCAGAGATGACTGAACGTGTCATTGAGTCCCTCCTCCCTGTACTTACCCACCCACCGGTTTTCATAGACCGTTTGGTTTGCTTGTGGGGCAGGGTGAAGGAAAAGAAGGGAAGAAGCAAGAGGTGAAACACCAGCAGCTCTGATGTGCCCAAGAGCCTGGAAAGCTCACAAGTTCAAAAAGGGATTGCAAAGTCTTTCGGTAGCGATCAACCTGAAATCAGAGCATGAGCAAGCAAAAATTTTTACACTTGATTAAATGCAGTGTCCTCTGTCAGTAGTTCTCTCTTTCCCCACACAGGGCCAGCTCTCCTCTGTTCTCTGCTCCTTCCCTCCCACCTCTGCAGAGGCAGACTTCTGGGATTGTTTAGCCTGGAGAAGAGGACACTGAGGGGAGACTTTATTCCCCTCTGCAGCTCCCTGAGAGGACTTTGTGGCAGGGTGGGTGCTGGTCTTTTCTCCCCAGTAACAAGCGATAGGATGAGAGGAAGTGGCCTCCAGTTGCAGCAGGGGGGTTTAGGTTGGATAGTAGAAAAAATTTCTTTACCGAAAGAGTGGTGAAGCCCTGGTAGAGGTTGCCCAGGGCAGGAGTGGAATCTCCACTCCTGGAGGGGTTCAGAAGCGTATAGATTTGGCTCTTTGGGACATGGCTTAGCAAGCATGGTGGGGTGGGGCTGACAGTTGGACTGGATGATCTCTTCCAACCTCAACAATTCTATGATTCTCCTCCATTGAGCCCAGAGTTCTCTCCTTGAAACACCTTGGAAACTGTTATCCTCAGCATCAGCTCTCTGACCTACGAGACCTGAACAGAAACAGGACAAGGTCAGAGAAGGGAGTAGCTTTGTAACTGGACTCAGATTGACAAACTTGTATCAATTTAACGTGAAGCTGGAGAAGTTCACCTGTGACAGCAGACATTATGCCCATTCCAGATCCACATTCCCATGTGAAATAACTAGATTGCTTATTAACCTGTAACAGTGAAATGCTAAGAACTGGGAGGACAAAAAAACTTCTCCCTACTTGCCATGACCTCCAGGTCAGGATCCCACCACACAAGCCCAGCAGTGCAGGTAAAAACTTTCACTGCTGCTGGTCATGCCGTCCCCACTTTGGGAGTTTTCACCAACTGTAAGTTCAATGTAAATATCAAACAAGCGACTGATAGAAGTAGTTTGTTTTATTAAATAAAACCAAAAAGCTTTTTACAGGAACCAGAAATCCAGGGTGGTTTTCTGCTTGATAAATCTGACATTGGAGGAACTCCTGATTAATACAAGAGCGAGTAGAAATCAGACTTGGGGAGAGAATAGGTGGTTCAACAGTTCTGCTTAAAAGCACAGGGTACTCGCACTGGGGAAAGGCAGGAGGCTGAAAGAGAGAAGACAGCCCTGTACACTGTGGCTGGCAAGTTGTTGGGAATCCAGGCTTTGACCACCAAAGCAAGTGAGGTGGCTCCCCACAGGCACCTACTCATTTCGATGGAAGTTCGGAGGCTAAACCGGCATTGGGCTCATCGGTATTTTGGAGCAATGGACTTTATCGCTTTGGTACAACCTAACGCCTTTGTGTCTAAAATCTCAGGTTCAGGCCTTGCGATAAGATGAAAGGAATCCAATTAATGATAAGTCCAAAAGAAAAGCGCAGTAATACTCCCATAGAGCACATACACAAGTCCTCAAGGCAGAATTTCTGTTATGACTGGCATCATAACACTGGCATTCAATATTCAATTATATATTCTTTTTTTCCTCTTTTCTCCTTCACGTTACCACGTCTCACTAGGCAGGGGTACTCACTAAAGAGTGAAGACAAGCAGTAAAGAAAATGTAATGAAAATTTGTTTGTATCTCCCTCCATCCCCTCCACACTGTTCCTTCAACCTTAGAACACAGGGAAGTAAAGACCAGATTTTCTATGCAGACAATGAAAAGGATACACATTGGACATCAAATCTAGAGGACAGAAAAGAGGAGACTGAAAGAAACCCATAAAAGGAAACGCACCACCTTCTCCCACCTCCACCCCAACAAATCCAATTAAACTTGGCAGGACACAAACACACATCGTCAGTCACTCCAGATCCGATCTGCCCTATCAATATTTCAACAGTATTCCACCCTCTTACTCGCCGGGACTACGCACACTCCACACAGCATGGCCTCATTGTTCCCCATGCTCCTTCCTTGCCTCTTTTAATCACTCACAACAAGCCACAGGCATTTCTTTCCCATACCTTGTGCTACACCAAAGCTGGCTGGTGAGCCGGCACACCAGAGCTTCCTTGCGCTCCAGCGATGGTTTGTCCTTTAATGGGTTTTGGTTTCATTCGGTTTTGTTTTTTAATAGGAAAATACAGGATGCAAAATGCGGCTCTTTATGTACAGAAGGACACTTAAGAATCGTATCCACTCTCACAAAGTAGTATATTGGGAAATACTGCTTTGTGGTGCCTCCATCATTTCAAAGAATACAAGGAAAATAGACTAAAAACTAGAAAATTTATGGTAAGATAAGACCAAGAAGTCCCCACAGACCTTATGTATCTGACATGGGCATTCTCAAAGCCTACCCCAGACCTGCTACCTGCCACTTACAGTAACCTGGACGTCTATTCCCACGCAGGCTGCGGGGCTGTGGCTTCCAAACAGAACAGAGTTAAAGGGAAAGGAGATTCACGACGAGTGTTTCATCCTGTGTGTCTTGTGTGGGACTAAGGGTGCTCTTGAGCCATGGACACACACAGTAACTCCTTTTCAAAGATGAGGCTCATTTTGGGTGCACTGGAAAGATCCCGGCCATACCCTGTGCCAGTGCAACACTAGGTCTGCCAGCTTTCTCTTCAGAGTCTCCCTTGATGTCACCAAGGGAAACGTATAGAAACCCAATCTGATGGAGGATTTCACCGGCTGTTCGGCTGCCTTTGCTGACATTACAGACGGTGACCTAAAGTGGCTCCAAAAGAATGACTGGGCTTTCAGGCAGGCAGGAGCTATTCCAGCTGAGTAATCTCTCGATATGGATTTTAGTCTTTTCTAGTGTTCCCATGTCCTGCTCCAGCGCAGAGTGGATTCTCAGCTAGAAGGTGAGCTCCTGCTGTGAGTTCCTACTCCATCCCTGTGATGTTTATCCTTTCTTCTGAAAGGCCCAAAGAGCTGGCATTGCAGCCTGATGTCCATGCAAGATGACTGGAGTTGCACAAACAAAGTGAAAATACACATGCTGGTGTGTGTGTGCAATACAGTCCAGCTGTGCAACTCAGTATACTCAGTTCTGAATAGGTACAACCAGATTCTAGCGATCAGCCTGCAATCGCCCTCAAATCCAGACAAAAACTGGGAGTTCCTTTTGCAAAGAGGATTTTTATCTTTCTGAAATCATAACCTCTCACCTGCTGAGCTCTAATTTATGGCACTAAAAGTGCTGTTCAGTCTCCAATGTCCCACCTTCTTTGCTCAAATACACTCCTAAAAAATGTCCCTTGATGTCGCCGCCCTAATCCTCAATGAAATTTCAAGCACTCTACACGAAATGTGAATTTTAAGATTACAAAGCTCCTCATGTTAATCACTAAAAAAATTTAGAGATAAGGACTTCTGGTTTAAATGCATCTTTTAGACAGAATGAGTTTAAACATTAACTTTTCAGCCTCAGATTTATTGAATTATGAGGGAATGCTGAGCTTCCAGCAGCAAGATAGAGCTCATCTGAGCAGCGTAACTTCATCTCCCATCACGGTGACAACCAACAGGTACACTCCCCTGGAGGACCTTATTCTGCTTCCTCATGTTGACACTTGTCACACCATCCTCTGGGGTCCAGAGGAGAACCTGGTTGATCATGCCTGGTTGATCACACAGGGAAGGCCAACTACACGTAGAGCACTATAGCACTCTCTGACAGCAGACGCCCTGCATCTGAGAGTGAGTCATGATCATAAGGACCTGCGTAGACAGACAGGCTTGTTATTCAGAGACCTCTCTACCTCTTTTTAGAGTTTTCACTGAGGATTTACACTTTGAAGAGCCCAAACTTCTCATCTAAAAGGGGCTTTCTCCAGTTTAGAACTTCAGTGAGGCAAAGCTCCCCAAAACCACAAAGGGAGCTGTGTAAGCTTGGATCCAGGGTTCAAAGGGAAAATCCTCCCTCTGCAAAGTTCTGTCTTTAATGTAGACATCAAGGATTTGAAAAAAACTTCCCTGGTTGTGCTGTCCAGAAACCGATTCTTCCCTGAGCCTCTCAATATTTTCCACTTTCTTAACACTTTGAGAAACTTTCCTGCCCAAGGTAGAAACCCAGACTTTGAGGGACAGAGGAAAAGGGGAAGAAAAGGAAAGCAGGCGAGCATTGCTCCCTTGGGTAATTATCTATCCTGTAAATAAATACTGTTTACTCCCATTTGTCACAAGGTTATCTGCCAATACAAACACTCTGTGCCCAGCTAGGAAGATCCAAAGCCAAAGGGAACTCCTGAATGAGTCACAACCAGAACTGGCGTTTGAGTACCTGTAAAATGTTGACTGCAATGTGACCCATTTCCTGTATTTGGTGAGCATCGTATAATTTCCACAGAAGTTGGGAAATGACTTTATGACTGCAAAGAAGTCACAGTTGTGCAGGCATGCAGTCCAAATGCCAGCCCACTTATCCCTGGTAACGTGAACTCAGCTGACTTGCGGACTGCCTGGAGGCCTCTGGGGTATGAGCAAACATGGCATCAAATAACTCCAGCACAGCCTTTTCAGAGAAAAAAGTTTGACATGGAATAATGCTGTGAGTCACCCTCTAGATAGGTTTTCAGGCAGCATTTGTGGGCAACAAGTGCAGAAAAGAGCTAAAGAGCGTTCAAGAATGCAGCTGGCAAGGTGCTGACATGTGATTCGAATGAGGGAATTACAGTTTTTTCTCAGCCATGCTTTTGGAGAGAGGTCACTTGGTGCAATGTGTGGAATCCCTGCAGAGTGCTGCATTTTGTACACTGTTCCTGGGAACACAATGAGCAGAGCTCCCAGGGGATGATTAATTAAAATACCTACCATGTGTTTATCTGTGTATTTATCTGATGGTAGAAACCATGTGTACATACACAGCAATTCTGACCTTAATTTACAACTAGGTCACCTGCTGTCAACTCTGCTAGTAAAGTTATGAGGTAAAGAATGACAGCTGAAAGGAGTAAAGCTCCCTGTGTTTGTCCTGGAAGGGAACACAAGCACTGAGGCCCTCAGCACGACAGACCTGGCCTTGCAGGAATCTTGCATTCGAATATTTGTTATAATGTCTGCTCGCAGTGTGTGGAAAGAGAAGGGCAACAAGGAATGGGTGCTTAAGAGCAGCACCCCGAGCAGGGAACAAACTGAGCTGGCCAACAGGGAGGTCAAAGAAGACGATGTCTTCTGACTTGACATTCCTTTTCACAATTTAGAAAGATGTCTTTCCACATCTTGACTTTAGCTGCTACTTAAACTCACAGCCTTGAGTATGAGGCTTGGAATTACAATCCCATTTTCCAGTAATGAGGAAAGGCTGTGGTCTTTTCCAATACATTCTAGAAGAGGATTTTCAATCCAACAGCCTAGGTTTTAGGTCTTACCTTGAACCTGTCTACTGAGAAAGCCTGTTGGTGTTAGTCTGGTGAATGGGGACAAGAACACTGGATCTGTGAGTCTGGGTGGACTTAGACACAAGCAAAGCCCTGAATGGATCGGCAGTCTCAACATCAAGCAGCTCTTTTGGTCCTTTGCAGGACCCAACTCCCCTAGGACTTCTACATAAAGTAAAGTAATAGAGCACATGCTTTGTTAAAGTTCAAAAACTAACACAATGAGATAATTAATTTTCAGACTGTATAAATAAGGCATCATGTGAAACCACCTGCCACAAATGTGCCTTTCTCTTGCAAAGGGACGATTGTTGTGATATGAGGGTGATACAAGCAGGCCTGACCCACACATTTGAAAAGGGACTCAAAATAACAGTGGCAGGAAAGGCAGCTTTAAAATCCAGTTAGCCACACTGAATTTTAACTTTCTTTCTGTAATATACAAACACAGATGACCAATAAAAGATGAACGAAAAGGAAAAATGATCAGGAAAAGTCAAGGTTTCAACAGCAGCATTGACTCTTCTCTGTGCCACATCCTGTATGTTTTTAGCCAGACAACGAAGAACATAAATTTAATCTGAACAAATTTATGTAGAAAAAACTTCGCCATTCTCCAAATTCTGAAAAAGTTAAATTTGTCATCCTTAGCACTGCTTTATAAAGAAAGGAATGCAGAAAGGTCATGGTGTTGTCAGAAGGCAGAGAAAGGGCGAGTTGTTTTGAACATTATGCTTGTGTGTAGTCAGATACCGTCTATTCATCCCCAGCATGAATTATGTCACCAAGTTTGTGACCTAGCATGAATTATGTCACCAAGTTTGTGACTCAAACATGTGCTGTTGCTAAGCAATATCCAGTCACAAGGTATCCTATAATCCATATCATTTGCTGATCTAGAGATGTGCCGTGGTCACAGTCTGCTAACACGACACCCCGCTCCCACATAGGGCCAGAAAACTCATATTTACCAGAAGAAATGGTGAGTTTAGGTTTTCTAAAATAAATTATTAGAATCTTTTCTATTAAAAAATGAAGCAAATTTAAAAGTGTGCCTCTTCTGCCTGCAACAGGTCTTAATATCTTCTTCTCCTCGTCATAAGTTCGCCCCTGGCACGCCCTGGGCTTTTCACGATACATGACAACTTTTCATGCTATAAAGAACATTATTGTTGAAGGAGAAGGACAGAAGAAAACCTGATCTTCTTTCTTGCAAAGAAAGGCTTGGAAAGGTAATGAAATTGCTAGGGCTGAGCAGACCGGGCAGAGAGGCTCCTTACATATGTATAAATTCTTGGATTTATTCTTGGCTCGAAGCCATCAGTCCTGTTTGACACACACCTCAGCTAAAAGCCTGTGCTGTGATGCAGAATACAGTGATCATCCTAGACAGATGTGGGTCACCTCTGGGGAAAAGAACAAGAAATATCATTTCCCGAGCCACTCGAGAACACCCAGATCAGCTCTGCAAGCTCACAGGGTGACAGGACATCTGAGCCAGTAAACAAAAGCAGTGGAAGATCTGCTAAAACCAGATCTGGATGGGTTTTATCACAAAACTTGATCCCTTTTCCTCTTTGTTCCTCCTCTCAGGAATGCTTGGAGCATGCTCTGCCCACGGTCAATCACATAAGGACAGGAGAACATCTGTGCAGAGTCAGACAAAGACTGGACTGAGCTCCTTACGCAGTTGTCTAGCAGGGGACAAGAGCCCTTGAGAAGAGCATAAACCACAAGAGGAGCACAAGCACACATGCACACACGCACATATGAACACCATAAACCATGGTATAGTCTCTCAACCCAGCATTCTGAGTGCCAAAGGATTTCTTGAGCCAGAGGGGTACTTTACCTTGCACACCTTTGCAGACCATTCTTAAATGAGTTTCTCTTCTGGCCACACAGGGACAGCCAGTCCAGAGGGAGCCCCAGCATCGCGCAGCAGCGAGACTGCTGAGAAGGAAGGAGGAAAGATGCCCTAAAACACTGCAAAATTGCCTATACCCATCTGTCTCTATCACTGCCCAATGACTGCTAGAACTTGAAGGACTTCATTCCTGCAGGGAATTTAGATATCTGCACACAGCAGGAACTCCCTCCCAACCTCCATAGTGAGACAGGCCATTAGGAAATCCCTCCAGTAGCCTGGAACGTTCTGGCAACCTCAAAAACCAAAAGGGGGGTCCCTTTACATCCATCTTTGACAAGAGCTAACAAGGAATGCAGTGCAGGTAACTTGGAGGTTCCTGCTGAAAGGTTGGAATCAGCTACTCCCGTGGCAGCTCACAGATAGACAAGGGCAGTTGTAAATGGTGTGAGTGGGCACAAAGGCTTGTGGAAAGCAGCTGCAGCACTGGACAAAGTGGCATGGATGCTGCTGTCCTACTTAGGTGCCATCAGAGGACTACGCCAAAGCAAAACAAGCTCTTCTTTCAAAGGCAGGTAGCTCATCCACTGCGAATGGTAAAAATCAAGAACAGAAGCCACACTGAGACTAAGATTATTTTTTTCCCCATCTTCGTTACCCTTAATTGCTGTTGAAATGACAAAATTCAAGTAGCAAGCCTGGCTATTGCCCATGCCCTGCCTGTGCTCTGAGCAGTTCTCAGGATCCAAGTGGGGATTTTTAACATGAGGTTTGAAGGTGATGACATGTCCCTACAATGAAGTGACACATAAAATCATAGAACACTTTGGGTTGGAAGGGACTTTTACAGCCCATCCAGCCCAACCATCCTGCAGTGAGTGGGGACATCTTCACCTCCATCAGGTTGCTCAGAGCCCCACCCAACCTGACCTTGAATGTTTCCAGAGATGGATCTTCCACTATCCCCCTGGGCAACCTGTGCCCTTGTCTTACCGCCCTTGGTGTAAAACACCTCTTCCCTATATGCAGTCTAAATCCACCCTCCCTTGTTTTAAAACCATTACTCCTTGTCCTGTCCCTACATGGTGTAGGGACAATTCGAAACATCAGAGCAAAACATTTCTCTCCTTAGGGCCTGGTTCTACAACTCTAACGCTGAACCACACAATCAGTAAGAGTCTCTACCCACAGAAGAGTCACCCAGCGAGATTAATGCCTGTGCAGGAACACTGTACAGGCACCAAGCTGGTATTCAGGTGGCTCAATACCACTTTCTGGGATTTAAAATCTTGCTTGTGATGCACTGTGAAAGCTAACACTTAATCTCCCTGTCGTTTCTACGGGTAGAGTGTCAAGTCCCACCCTTAAATACCTACTCTATGTGCAGTCCAAGTCAATGCAAACCGCAGGCGACCTGTCTCTTCCTAACATGCTTTCCAAAGAGTTTGGTTTATTCCACGTAACACGCAGAAAGGAGTAACTTGCTTCATGCTTTACAGACCTCCTTTTTCCCCCAAAATGAACAAACTGCTGTTGCCATACGTGTATTAAATGGCAGTGCCCAGTCCCAAACTGCACACCAACAGCATTTGTTTTCATTTCTCTGGGACACAGTGTAGCAAGAGCTGTGGGTTTGATAAACACCTTCAGAACGTGTTATGGAATTGGTCCTCATGAAAATCAAACATCAGGCAACAAAACATAAAAATGATACAG
This sequence comes from Neomorphus geoffroyi, assembly GCA_033558235.1. Classification (NCBI taxonomy): domain Eukaryota; kingdom Metazoa; phylum Chordata; class Aves; order Cuculiformes; family Neomorphidae; genus Neomorphus; species Neomorphus geoffroyi. Next base: position 37,865,318 of record JAUMJM010000016.1, read on the forward strand.
CATAGAGCAGAATAATGGTTCTAGCACATCTGGCATTGTGATAAATGATTTTCTGTGACAGCCAAGCATGACAATGGACAGAAGACAAATGAGTTTCCTGCACTGCCTCAGTAAGGGCTGCCTGTCCTGTAAAGACTTACATAGAACAAACTCACGATCACCTGGAATTACCTAATCTGATCGGCATTGTATGTGACAGACGAAACATCTGTTTAAAGAAAATGAAATGTACTTCTCCATGACTCGGATACCGACCAAACCCAGATCAAATAGCGGGAATCTTTCCTCAAAAGATTTTTAAGAAACCTTGGAAAGAGCTCTCAAACAATTTATGGTAGTGCAGAGACACAGCCTCATTGTGTTTTCTGTTCTATTGACAAGCGTGTCACAGCTAATTTAAATGTTCTGGTTGTGTGATAAGGAGAGAAAGGATTGGTGGGCAATATCGAAACTAAGACCATCCCGAAGAGAAACGGGTGAAATGGGCGGGATTCAGAATAATATCTGTCAAGAAAAAAAAATCCATCTTTGATCTATCAGTATGGAGGGTACTTTAAGCATCACTGTCTTGTTCACTTTGTCTGAGAACAAAGTTTGAATCAATGGATTTTAGAATGCCATTTCAAATTTGAAAACAAATTGTCCTCTACAAACCCAAGCATTATTGATTTCAATACCTGGTGATTGCAAACAGCAGAAAATTAACAGGTATAAACATAGGAAAACATTTGAATTTTGAGTGAAATAAGATGCTCATCGACAAGATTCCACCAGAATGTTCATTATTGTCAGTAAAACTTACCAGACTAACCCAAAACTCATGGATCTTCCCTAAATACACAGATTATATCTTGAATCTTCTTGTTATGGAAGCCTATCTATCCCCTTTTCTTTCAGAATTTGTAGCCTGTATCTTAAAATGTTAAAGGAGATTGCTTCAATTTTGGTGACAGAAGAGCAGAACTTTTTAAGCCGTGCATGCAGACAGGAGATGCAGATGGGGAGGACAGTGCAGTGCGTGGGGAATGGGCTGGCTGGAAAGAGCTGAAAGATGAGATGGAGGATCGCTCTGGTGATAAGAGTGATGAGGTAGACGATGGGAAGGTGCTCCAATTAGGGTGTGGGTGTAAGTGACAGCATCAGGGTGATGAGAGGAAAATGACTTAACCAGAGATGCTTGAAATCAACTGGAAGGGAGAAAGTCAGTCAGTCAGAACAACGCTCATTATACGGGTTTTGCAGTAACGGGGACTTTGTTTTTCTAGCTGGATACAGCGTTCAGGGAGCTGAAACACATCTTCCATGGGAGGCTGCAGGGGAAGCCAGGGGCTTCAACAGCCACAAGTGGCCTGACCCCCCTCCAGCTGCAAGCCCAGGAGTCTGCTGAGATAACCGCAAGCCATACCTCTGCCTACTGTACAATGGTTACAGTTTGGGAGGCTGCAGGATTGCAGTCACACTCAGATATCTGCCTTGAAAATCAGCTCTGAGTGACGTAACCAGAATCTGCTAACTTAAACATGAACCTGGTAGCTCCCTTCTTGTGTAAAACAACAGAAATAATAACATCCTCCACTTACTTAAGGCCACTTTTGTGAGCAGGACTGTTATGTACAGCTCAGCTGTGATGCGAAGGTCCTTTACCAGGACCTCCTTCAGGCAGCAATTCTCCTTCCATTATGAAGTACAACTCCAGTCCCACAGATACCAAAACATCTCTGTGGCTGGATTGGTGGCTTCTCATGAGATACAGCTGTTCCAGGGGTTCCTCACTGCAGTAGGGCATGGAGGCTTTCCCAAAGGCTCATCACTTGATGCTTAATAAAAGATTTCTGACTGGCAACCCCACCCAACAGACCTCCCTGGGGTTTTTTTGGACTGCTTGCTCTCATTCCCAGAGCTGTCCCCAGCTAGAGCTGGAAAGATGCAGCTAAACCAACTTCTGAGAGCAAACCCAAAACTTCACTGGATTCGCAAAAACTTCCCGAGGAAATAGCGCTGTTCTTTTCATCAACACAAGTTTTACACAATCCATGGAAGGTACCAGTCTCTGCAGAGGGTGAACTAGAAAAGGACGATTGTTTAGATGATCCGAGTTTCCCCTGTGGAAAAACTCCCCACCTTTGACTTTTAAGGATCTGGAGCAGCCAAGGAACAAAAGCACAATAGACTCTTCTCCTCAAGCAATGCTCTTCCAGGTACCAGAAAACTCATCCCAAGGATTTGCCCACAGAGGGCAGTGGCCGGAGGCAGACCAAAATCTGAACAATAATCATGCCTAAGCTCCTGCAGTCGTTCCTCTGAAACTTTTTAACTGCAAAAGAGCAGACAAATGAGTTTATACATGGAATTTCTTGGTAAAGAACATGCAGAGAGAGGAGGGAACCTGGGTTAAATTATCAGGAACAATGAAAATTCTTTTTGGGTAAAACCAAAAGTCAAACGTATGCTCTGTTCCACTCGGGAGGATCTGCTTATTGTCACGAATGGCATGAGTATGCCAGGGTGCTTCTCTACTTCTGTAACCAAATAGCTTTGTGAATACCCTGGTCTCCAAGGGCAGACATGAGGAGGAACTGGGAACCCTTCAGTTCAGCTCTTGACCCATCTGATCAAACCCATACACTCCTCCTCAGCAGAAGTGTCACTGCGTTGTCTCAGGCCCCATACATCACCCCCAATCTTTCTCCTGTTTCATCTTTCCCTGCATTTTCAGTCTGGACAGATCATTCTGTTGTACTTGAAGATTCACACACTCTGGAGCAACTGTTTTATTTCAGCCCTCGCTCAGTGAGCTGTGCAACAAAAGCCAGAGGAGAGGAGCGAGCTCTGTGTCCTGTCAGTGCTACATAGCTCTGACTATTATTTCCGCTTGATGGGTTTGGATTTATCCAAGGATTATTCAGTTTGGGAATAACGGGAGATAGACATGCCTGCACACAGGTCAAACGACAGTCAGAATGCACATGTGTTGCAATTTCTTCACCTGCAGATTAGTTCTGCTCACTGTTATTTTAAAGCTTCCCTAACTGGCAATGGCAGAAATCACTGTTCGGAACCTTCTGTTTGCAGATGGATGCTGATATTCTTCTTGTATTCCAGCGGGATATTGCTTTGATATTGAATGATAAATCGTTTCAAATAATATCAGATTAACGTTCTTAAAGAGCAATTCCCAAATACACTGAACAGGTCACTCAGGCTCAAAATCATTGGGAAAATTAGTTTTTTCCAAGTAATTATATCTTAATCCAAAGCTGCTACCATGCTATTTTGAGTTTTAGGCAAACTCAAGCAAATTAACATGTACTATAATGCCTTCCCCTCTGACCACAGGAACCACCACAAATGCTTTGCCATTATTCCCGGTACTCCTAAAGGTTTTGGTAATCATCTGCAGATATTCAAAAGGAAATAAACTGAGAGCTATGTTGATTATTACTCCATAAACAAAAGCAAAATAAAAACAATGTGAATGTCACCATCTGCCCTGTAACAGAGCAGGGAAAGAAATGACAGTTTTGCAGCTTTGGAGGAGTTCCTGTGACTGGCTGAAATACAGCTGTGAACTCTGGATGTAAATAATGAGAATACAATGTAGGAAAAACCCACTGCCTCACTGATCGTGTCATTAATTTTTAATGACGTTGTACACACAGGCAGGCTAAGGAACCTTACCAGCACCTAATTTAATTCTCAAGTTTGCCTGAGTTTCCTAGAACCATATACTGCTACCCAGACAAAGGTGAAAGTATGCAAAGGACTCTCCATCACTGTGGAGGTCTTTGGGATTGAGTTTCTGCTTAAATATATTCACAGCTACACGTGATCAAGCCTATCGCCCACACCACCAACCAAAGTCTCCAGCAGGGGTTACACAGCGGTCAGACTTAAAGGTCTTTTCCACCTCCTTAACCTATAGCTATGGGTGTGTGGGGAGAGGAAAGAATATTCGTGATCATCCCAAATTGGGGTTCTTGAATTCACTCAGCAGAAGCACCAGGGTAATGGGCGCTCCAGCTCTATCAGGTGCCCACCTGCAGGGAGCAGCTCCCTGGCTCACTTAGGATCTCGTCACTTTGGCTTCCTGAGCAAAGGATTTTGGTCACACCATAAAGATAGGACTCATCTCTGGAATCCTTCCCTGAGCTCTCAGCCCCTTACGAGAATGCCTAGGATGCACACCAATGGACAAGCTTTTGGGACAAGAGCTCTGAAAGAGAGGCCTATTCAGCGATCATAATAGATCAGATGGCTTTTTGTTTGCTTGATTTTAACAAAGAAGAGCTCTATCATAAATCTTCACTTCAAATTTGATTGCGTTATAATATATCACTGTGATGCAACTGGCATCTGCACTTGGCTCCTATTAGGTGATGCCATATGGTACCGTTAGAAGTGGAGACAGAGTGCCATTTAAGTAAGTTTAACTTCATTCATCTACAATTAAACCATCCTCATTTGTCTGCATGCATTCAAGACCCTAATTCAACCTCCAAAGAGATTCCCATTTGAGGCTGTGGATATCTTTTGTATTTTTGAGACCCCGAATCACTCAATGGGCCTCTATCAGGATTTGTGCAAGTTGTTTGTGTGTTGTCTCGCTAACACGGCTTTGCAGTCCATCGCAGCGTTAGCCCCACCAGGAAGCTGTGGGCAGCTGCCAACACCTCATGTCCTCAAAGCAAATAAGGGTTCTTTTAAACATTGCTTGCCTCCTGCTGGGGGACCCACACAGTCGCATTAAACTTGTGGTACCCAATTTCTAGCGATGGCACAAAATAAGTCTGCGGGTTATCAGTAAAGGATTTCTAATTGGGAAGACTGTTTTATTTATTCATGGGGGAAGATAAGCGAGTCCCAGAACGCCTTCTATTCCCAGAAGGTTACGGGGTTGCACACAACTCACAAATCTTTCTTGATAATCCTTTACTTGAACCAGAAATTATATTATGCTTTTGTTCTTTCATGCCTAAAGCTGACCAAGCGGGCAATGATTTATTAAGCTCGAGTCTTGAGTCTCCTGCCACAGAGCCCACTTAGTCACAGGAACGGCTCCGAAACAGATCATGCATTCGAAGATAGGCTATAATTTGTGTTAAAGAAACGTGTCTGCTTCAATTACCCAATTTAATTTGCAAAGCCCTATCAAAGGTTATGAGGTAAAGAGAAACAAAGCAGCTAAACTTCAGGTTTTAATGTTATGTGCTACACGTACACAGAGAGCAGAAGACAAAATAAGAGTTGGGAATGGACCCTAAAGATAAAAACCAAATGATTTCACATAACTAACCATCAAGCAGACCCTCATAAACACGTCGCATTCTCCCAACCCGCAGTTCTGCTTCCCAAGCCTCTGTCTACAAACAATCAGAGGCTTTCATACCCTTCTCCAGCGAAAGCTGAAATCAGAGCCTGCTTTAAGGAAGAAGCAGCATTTCTTGAAGGACTCACTCAGGGTTGTAAACAAAGTACCAAGCATTCTTAGATGCTGATTAAGCACATCCTAAATCTGAATTTTAGTTTCATTGATTTCAACTCATATCCAAGTTTCTGTGCATTACAGAGTAATTTAGGTTGCTGTTTAAACCTGGGGGTTTTTTCAGAGAATGCATCAGAAAAAGACCATTTTAAAATAAACTTAGTTTCTCTAGGTACTCCAAATTATTTGGAATATAGCAATTCATTAAAAATCACTCGAACAATATATATGGAAAAGATTGAGGCAACCTTGTTGTTATTTTTCACAGGTTAACAATCTAATTTTTTGCTTTAAATCAACAGATAATAGAAGATATTATCTATTACAACCTTTGCAGGAGATCGCACCAGCTCCTTATTACAGAGAAGGAAAAGGAGACAGGAAGATCTATTTTTGGAAGTTTCTGCAACATAAAGCTATACACTGACCGCACCTACCGAAATAGCCGTGTGATTTTCTTTTCCTGTGTGACTGTGCAGTTGGGAGGGGGGAATGTCAGCTGGGAGGGAAAAAAAGGGGAAGACAGAAAGAGAGAGAGTGAAAGGGCCATGAAGATGATCTGAGGGCTGGAGCACCTCCAGCACTAGGACAGGCTGGGAGAGTTGGGGTTGTTCAGCCTGAAGAAGAGAAGGCTCTGGGGAGACCTCAGAGCAGCCTCCCAGTACTGAAAGGGGTTCCAGGAAAGCTGGGGAGGGGCTCTGGATCAGGGAGTGCAGGGACAGGACGAAGGGAATGGTTTTAAGCTGTTTTAAATGTATTCATCTCCACTGCTCATTCAGCACCCTAACCTGAGGTTTATTTTCCATATATTTTACAGCAGCAACTTTTTAGAAATTGCCCCGCATTGTTCACAACGCGTTATTTCCAAGCAGTGCTCTAAAGTGAGGAGATATCTGGTCAAGGTTAAATGGTTTTGCCAAGACAAAAAAAAAATTGGACTGAATTTTAGACCCAGTAATCTTGTTTCTTTCAGTGATTGATAAGAGATCACGATTGAAGCCTTCAAGTGAGTCAGCAGTGCATGCAGCACAGATCGAGTGCTGCAAGTGCAGAAAAACATAGAACAGAAACACGGTCCTGAGTCTTCCCATTAAAATCTCCTCTCTTGCTCCTAGAGAGAAGAGGCACGAAGCAGTCACCAAGGCTGTTCATCAACAGTTGCTATCAAAAGGATTACAACAAGAAGATGCTGTTATTAAAAGATACAAACAAACAAGAGGTAAACTACCGTGGTTAGTGAAATTAATGCATCTAGGGTCTCTACTATTTGAAGTTGGAGAAGTCTTTGCACTTTAATAGCACAGGTAGCTGTGCTGGGGAGTCCTGCAAGAAAATAGCTCCAGTGTGGAAGAGTTTGGGATAAAGATGATCTCTTATCCAAGGGTTCAACATCACCTGAAATCTGACCCACAGATACAGCTGGAAGGTCTGTTCAGGGGATGTTTGTGTTGGGAACTGCAAGATAGGGTATGATATTTGTAATTACGGGGTTTTCTTCCTGCAGATATGGTTTTGAAAATATGATGCCAACAAGACTGTAAAAACGGCTGCTCTTCACAAGAACAAAGAAGTCTATATAAAAAAAAAAAAGGCAACAACATTTACTGACCACTAGCTTTTACTTTGTTTCTGTTTGCTTCCCTTACAGAAATCATATCAAATAAAGGGAAAAAAATCCCATGAACAGACAATACACCGGGGAACAAACAGCTTTTCAAGTTATTTAAACAATGTTTTAAAATAATAAAATATCTCAGAAATGGGAACACGTTTTTAATGATAAAAATCTAGGCTTTTTACAGGGAATCATTCTATCATTTTTATGAAGGCTTCTTTCAGCAGGCCAACACATTTTTGGATGCTGAAAAGGACATAATTTGTGCTATACGGGCTTTTCCCTGACAGCCCCTGGCATGGCAGATCAACCAAAAGCAAATTGTTTAGATCAAGCTCTCCCCATACCTGCCTGCTGAACGCTGGTCGCAAGGATCTGGTGGAGGAAAACGCTCATTTCCCTAAACAGACAAGGCGCCCCCACAAGTACAGGGCCAGCTTTCCACTGAAGTTGCTCCATGGAAGTTGCTGCTATTTAAAGTGACTACTGGAGTGAGAGAATGGCAGTGCTTTCTGGTTGTTAGAAATCACTCCAGAGGTTTCACAGAAGTGTGTTTGCAGATCATGCTCCCCTTAACACCTGCTCACTGTCATCTCAAGCCAGCACCAAAATGTGTTTTAAAAGAGAGATGAAGGTCCTGACAGAATGGTTAGAGAACTGCAGGCGAATACATGATAGGAAGTGATGACTGAATGCTAGCTGGGACGAACGAGCACGCATGAGTAGAGACAGCAAAGTTAAAGGTGCTCAAAAATGGGAGCAGCGCTAAGTAACAGCGAAGGCTGGAGCCCAGCCTCTCTGTCGGCCAGGTCCGTGGTTGCTAGGGATCTGTTGAAGCTGGAAAACCTACATTAATTTACACTTGCTACCAATTTGATCGCACAGGGTTAGGAAGGGGTTGAGTGCATAAGAAAACAGAGCCATGCAAACATAATCTGTCAGATACCGTGAGGCTTTGTACTTCTGCCTTGGAGAAGCTGATATTTTGCCTTGATATAGTTAGATCAGATATTAAGAAGAAATGTTTTGCTGTGAGGGTGGGGAGGCCCTGGCCCACGTTGCCCCGAGCAGTGGTGGCTGCCCCATCCCTGGAGGTGTTCAAGGCCAGGTTGGATGGGGGATGCCGTAACATCAAAGGAAAAGAAGCAGAGAAAAGCTACGCAGCAGAAAAATGCTTGCAATTTCACTACAGCACAAACGAGACAGAAAGGTTTTTTGCACCTCACAAAGGTCTAGCTACAGCCTTTTTGACACCAGCCTGCTTTCATCTAGTCGATTTTGTGGGAAAGAATGCTTCTGGAGAGAAAACTCGCCAGACTCGTCTCACAGACCTTCAAAGGGGGGTGCACAGCCAGCGGAACTGCTCCTCTAGCAAAGGAGTCTGAGGACTACACGCTTCCGATACAGCATCACCCATCCGTGCTCAGCAGACACAGCTTTCCCTCTTTCTTGCTTTCCTTTTATTTTATCGCTATATTGCCAATTTTGTTGCACTTGCAGTGGAACAAGGAAGACTGAACACTGCAAATATTCATTTTTACCCAGCTATGATTATCCTGGGTGAATCTTGCTGCCTTGTCCTCCCAGGGCAGCTGCTGGAACTGGTACTGAAACTTTTAAGAATTAAAGTTCATCTGCATCAGCTGCCTTCAAAAGGCCTTCATAGTAACTCTTACTCTAAATCAAGCTGTGGTGCACCATAGATCAGTACTTTAGAATTAAACATCCCCCACTAATACTCTACTATTGTTTAGGTGAATAATCCCATGCAGATTCAGCCCTGCCTCAACAGAGGCTCCGTTGTGTGCAGACAGCTAACTCTGAAAAGAGCTCTTCAAGCATAATTATCCAGTCTGATTAGGATATCGAGCATGTACTATCGGGTTTGGAGCTCTGAAAAACAAACAGAAGATTTTAACAGTAATTGATGAAGAACGATCACAGTACCTTCCGACGCTCTCCGTATAAAAGAGGCACCGGCACAATATAGAGAAGGGGGTTGAGTGTGCAGTTATCAGACATCACTATTTTTTCAGCCAAATACTTAAGCACAACAATGTGGAAGATTTTATTAGGAAGGGAATGCCCTACAAAAATCTGTGAAAGGATCTGGAGGTCCCAGAGAATATCCAGAATTACAGATAACAGAATCTGTAATGCTATTGCATTATTTGCCACTGCTGACGCTATTTTGATTTTATCCCAATAACACAATACAATTCCTAACAGCCTCCGAGCAATGTAAATGCTGTTAAATGACCTGGCTAAGTTCTAAAAGCACGAAGTGTAATTTGGGATGAAAGTAAGCGGTGTGAGAGAGACTCCACCGCAAAGACCAGAGTGGGATTTCTACGGGAAAAAACACCACAAGAATGTAAGAGGGTCAGTTCTAATGAATGACTTTATAATGCCCATGTGTCCTGAGGCTCGGGTTTATTAGGGTGCATAAAGACTTGAGGATGATTTTAAATTAAATTTAATTACTAAGCAGCAACTGGAATGAATTTCTAGGGATGTTCAACATTATCCACCACACAAATAGACACAGTTCTCCATGGGTATAAACAAAACCTGAATTGCTAGGGATACCCCACCCCCAGGAGCTACCCATCAGCAACACAAGGAAAAATATCAATTCATATTTTTCACTTTTAACAAGAACAGATCGTATACTTTATTACTAAACTTATTAGTTTGTTATTGTGCAAGTGGTACAGAAGGTGCCCTCAAGCTGACATCCTGACAGAAGATAGGACGAACACAGAATCATAGAATGGTTTGGGTCAGATGGGACCTCAAAGCCCATCCAGTCCCACTCCCTGCCATGGGCAGGGACACCTCCCACTGGATCAGGGGGCTCCAAGCCCCATCCAACCTGGCCCTGAACACCTCCAGGGATGGGGCAGCCACCACTGCTTTGAGCAACCTGGGCCAGGGCCTCCCCACCCTCACAGCAAAACATTTCTCCCTAAGATCTCATCTCAATCTCCCCTCTTGCAGGTTAAAACCATACAATACCATACCAAAACCATACTGAAAAATACGATGTAATCACAGTAAAATAAGTGTCACATTCCTGTGGCCCTCTGCAGTCATTTCTGTGCCAACTGTTATAAAACTGTATTCGGACCCAGTACTGCGTAACAGTTGGGTGTGGGATGCAATCCCAAAGTAGAAACCTAAAATTCAACAAAAGACAGTCAGATTTAGGAAATGTGTGTACCCGAAATTCTCCTAAGTCAACTTCATCATAAAAGGTGCTTACTCTTACAATATTCGTAAGTGCAGTTCTACTGCCCAAGGTCAGTGCTGTGAATGGCGGACACCAAGAGAAAAAAGGCTGCTTCTTCTAGTTACGGCTTTATCTGGAATATAATAGGGGAGCCTGAACACAAAACATTTACATCTTGAACATCTACTCCTCTGCTATTCAGCCCCTCTCCTCCAGAAGAATTTCCTCCATACTCAAGCAAAACAGAGGCCAACAACAGTACCTTGGGAGGGGTGGGGGGAAAGTTCTGCCTGCAGCAGGAGGTGTGCCAGCGCAAGGAGAGCAGCTGCAATAAACAACCAAAGTGATTTCAGAATCCGGTGACCTACAGAGCACCTCTTCAGATGCTGACACTGAATTTCCAAGGCGATAAAGAAAAATCCTTATGAAGAGATTTACAAAGAGCATTCAAATTGCACATGCTTTGAGTTAGAATCCACAGACTTCATTTGTTATGGTAGTATAGAAATTTAGCATAAAATAACACCCAACGCTGATTTGTTTTAATATTTACTCTTCCAGTAGCACTGGTTCCAGTTTTCTGATGTTTACAATACACTTGAAAGCACTGGAGTGCTTTTCACTTTCCAAACAAGTGATGCGCACCATTCTTGAGGGACTCGAGGGTGCTGTCGTGTCACTGCACTAGCACAGTGATGCATCTGAAATGAAAATTTTAGGCCAGAATAACCAGAGGCAGAATATAACTTTGGGGGGTTCTTTCGTCCCCTGCCATTATGGCACTTCAAATAAATTGTTTTGGTACCAAAGGCTTTGGCAACACCATCTTACTGACAAAAGACAAATCATCCTATCCAATACTTGACCGGATAATCGATAATCCTGGCCAGAAAGGGTTTGGATTACTACCCCCACTTTGGGTTTGCTTTTATCTTTACTTCTAAAATTGAAATCCAGGAGTTCTTTGGAGAAGACAATTTCATTCTGACAGATAAAAGGGACGTGATGTTTCCCTGTCAGGGTTGGCGGATTAAAGACAGGATAACATTAGGAAGCAACTCTGCGCAGAGAGCAACCCACCAAGACAGAAACCTACATTCATATATTGTTGTGAAAGAAAACTGTGGTGACACATCACAGTGAAAAAATAAAATATTGATGGAAAATTGCATCTAGTCTTCAAAATAAAAGTAATCTAAAAGCAGGGGAGGGAGATGTGTTACCCTGCTAACTCAAGGCCCAAAGTAGTGCACTGGCTGGACCAGATGATCCCCGAGGTCCCTTCCAACCTGGCATTCTATGACAAATGCATGTAAGGCACAGTTTACACACCTTCAGCCCTGATCTCTTGTGTAATAGATTTCTCCATACTGAGATATACGCATATTTTGAAGAAAAAAATCTCTTGCCACATACCTAACAGGTAAAGCAGGTACCATCCTCCATCACAAGGATGTCATCTATTTGTGTAATGACTTACAAAGCATTTCAAAAGTTGGCATATTTTAAATTCCAGATAAGTACCTGCTGAGACTTTGTGTACCAAGTCAGTCTCCGGTCTCAGAATTATGACTTTGTTTTTAACACACAGATGCCCTGGCTCGCCTGCTGGCGCAGCAAGCAGCCAGGAAGCCAGGGCAAGGGTTGGTTTACATTTGTGATCTTACTCTGTTTTTTCACTGGTAGGAATTCAATCTTTGTAATTTTGTCACCCTTGCTGGAAAATTTGAGTGATCACTGATATTTACAGGAATGGCAGGTGCCATTCAAAGCCAGAGCACTCTACTGATTCGCTCTATCACCAGGAATTTTAATTGAGAGTACATTCGTTAACAGGAGCAATATCTATTCTGGAGGGGGGCAGATATTCAACAGAAACAGGCAGAAAGTGAGGTCAAAGAAGCCAAGGCCAAAACCAAGGAAAAACTACCTCCCAAGCAAAAAGAACAGTACTCTTGCTTCTCTTTCTCGTTCTTATGGAGAAGAGACATAAACCACTGTAATTATTGATGAGTGAAGGCGCAGGGTAGCAACTGTGCTTTTTGAAACCCCAAATTTTTTTAATGTCCTACATTTGGGGCTTCTTCCCTCTTCTTTTTCCTGCAGTACTTTCTGAACCATCGCTTCAAAGGCTGTTGTGTAGGTTCTATCATAAACACCATTTTCTTCTGCCCTCAGGACACCGTCAATCGAAGGGAAGATACACCAGCACGCTGTTGTCAGGCACACAGATGGTTGAAATCCACACATCGATTCCAGGGAATAGTTTTAATACGAGATAAAGCAACGTAGCCCAAAATAAACTGCACGTAAATGAGAAAACAGTGAGCAATCCTTTCTATGCACATTCAAGTCGTATCTGATATTCAAGAGCAATAATCTTAAGGCACAAGAAACACCTTTCTTCTGTGGATCCAGCTGGGATGCGAGCACTCATAAAACATATTGATTTGATGCCAGACTGCAGAAATCTTAGGGAGATGCTGTGTAGGAAAAACTGAGCAGGGTTTTAGGAAGGCTGCAGGGCTGATACCTGCTGTTTGGTCTGTGCAATTTATTCTGGCAATGACAATACGATGCTTGAAAGGAAAAGGTGCAGAGCTGGGCTCCAGCATGAGCTGAAGTCTACAGCATCACAGAGGACTGAACAGCCATGCACCATGCATCTTCTTATGCCAGCTGCCTTCCCACATGAGGGCAGCTTGAAAGCCTTCCCTCCTACTGCTTGCCAGGATCTTTGTCCTTTTTATGGCATCATTAACCTCACTAAACAATTATTTCTCCTGTCTTTGGTGACTCCAGAATACAAATGAAAGCCAGAGGGAGAGAGATGTGAGAACCAGGAGAGAGACACAGAGCGAAACCAAGAGAGGGCAAACTAAAAAGAAGAGCACAGAGGGAGCCGAAGGACACAGATGCAGTACCCACTTACAGCAGTTGCACGGGATCATAACTAAACTTTGCAAAAGGAAGGCACAAGAGAGACGCTGGTATTGGCAGCCAAATGCTGTCAATCAAAAAAAAATCTCTATTTGGTACTCAGAAGAATTTAACAGAAAGTTGAGGTCAATGCCACAAGGACCCACAAGCAGGACCGTTAGCCACCTTTCCCTGAAAATAAAAAGAAGCACGCTAAACAGAAGATGGATTTCCCTGATAAAGCAAACGCTGTAGACGTGTTAAGGATAGAAAGGCGAGGTGCAGAGAGAGTGCGTGCAAGCACACAGCAGGAAGCAGCATCAGGCTACATTTATAAGGCTTGGGAGATGCTAACAGAGGAGGCTCTGAAGGGAAACGTGAATAATTATGAGAGCTAATACTTAACTTAAGTCAGTGTCTTAAAGGGAGGAAGAAAAATTACACAGAAGAGAAAAACAGTGGGACGAAAAGGAATGGTTCATGTCCTTTATGCGGGTAGACCATTAACTTAGGAGGAAGCTAAACACCTACCCACGCTGGAGCCAGAATCACACTGCTGCTGCTCCTTTTCCCAATGATTGTGTAAACCCTCTCTCTACGTTAGAGGTCCCACAGAAACACCCGCTGACTCCCCAGTGCTGTGGTCCGCTCAGCTGTTCTGCATGAAGTCATCCAGTAAACAAACTTCTTTGGCCAAGTGGCATCACAAGGAACAGCAGAGACCACAACCAGCAGTGGGGTCAAATGGGAAACACAGAAATATTTGTATTAAAAACACAATCCACAGGTAAATAACGCACCCTATAAAACAATCAGTGTTGTGACTGGAGACAGGCACGAAAAGATACACAAAGAAGGGCCAGATCTACTGCAGTGAGCTACACTGCTCTGGCTCATTCCCTAAGGATATGACTTTTCATGGGTTTACTTCCATATTTGGGGACCTCAAATTGCAGTCAGCCAGAGGGGCTCGAGCATCCCTCCAGTGGCCAGATGGTGCCAGAGGACAAACATGGTGCTGCAGCCACACACTGAACTGTACGTGTGCCTCTGGGCATGGGATGTTCAAATGCAAACTTCTATTGCAGAAACACAGACTGATTGATGGAGAGCAGGGACCACGACACAGCCCTGTCCTCCCAGAAGCAGGACAGAAACTTTCAATCACAGAATCATGGAATGGTTTGGGTCAGAAGGGACCTCAAAGCCCACCCAGTCCCACCCCCTGCCATGGGCACGGACACCTCCCAGTGGATCAGGGGGCTCCAAACCCCATCCAACCTGGCCTTGAACACCTCCAGGGACGGGGCAGCCACCACTGCTCTGGGCACCCTGGGCCAGGGCCTCCCCACCCTCACAGCAAAACATTTCTCCCTAAGATCTCATCTCAACCTCCCCTCTTGGAGCTCAAAACCGTTCCCCTTCATCCTGTCCCTGCACTCCCTGATCTAGAGCCCCTCCCCAGCTTTCCTGGAGCCTGCAATACTTTACACAATTTCAGAGTGTGTACACTTTGCAAGTACGACTCCATTTGGCTCGATCCCATTCTACCCTTTCGAGCTTTCAGTGTGGTCGTTCACTGTGTTAAATAATCCAACACCACACAGGCACTTTCTATGCAGATGAGCTGCAAACTTTGAGGCTCATCTGGCTACACAAAACCACATCTAAGACCAAGTCCTTCCCCCCAGATCACCTACAAGAGCATTGCTAATAAAGCGCTTGAAGCTTGAGCAAAGCCACAATCCAGACAGATCTCCAGAGACAGGAACAGCCATTGCCAAATATTCATCTAAATTTCATCTTAAAAAGGTGTGACCTGGCAGGAATGGGCTGAGGCTGTAGCCAGCTAAATCCAGCTGGGTACATAACAACAGGTTTGTCTGGAATATCCATTAATCATCATGGCCCACCATACTTTCCTGACACTGTGCTGCCTTATGCTCCAAGTCACTCATTTAGATCCACATCTGTTGATCTGATGGTCTACCCTAAATATCAATTTGAAACCATCAGATCCAGAGCCTCTAGCAATTATGCTTTGCTAACATTATAATCAGTCTTTCTTAGTTTGCATAACAGCTTTGTAGCAAAAAGCTTTCTAGAGAAAAGACATTTCTGGATGGAAGTGGCTTGCTGTTATTTATAATGACACCCTGAAACACTCACAATCTATTTCTATACGAACTGTACTTCTAGGTAGAGACAACCAACTATTTAGCAAATTATTTCATAGTGACACAAATAATTTCTCCCACCTATACAGTATTTTTGGTACAAAAACTGCGTGTACCAATCGTATATGTGTATATGCTAATTGTACACAACACAATTCCCTGGAGGTGTTTAGGGAGAGATTGGATGAGGCTCTTAGTGCCATGGTGTAGTTGACAAGTAGGAGTAGGTGTAGGTGTTGGGTCATAGGTTGGACTCGATGATCTCAGAAGTCTTTTCCAACCTTATGATACTGTGATACTGTGATACAATTCGTTTTGGTAGCAGAGTTAGTAATGGAATTGCAGTGCTTGGAAACTGCTTATCGTACGTGTCAGAAACTGCTGGGAGGTGTCGATCGTCCATTTACCTTCCAGTTGGCCCTGACAACTCAGTTATCTGTAAATCAGCACAGCACTTCGGGTTTCCATGGTTCTTGCTGATTTATAGCTGACCCCTTCACAGAGCATTATGAAAAACACCCCAAACCCCAGAGCAAGGCACACAAAATCATTATTTAGGTTTCCACACCAGCACTCAGAGCCAGGATGCACCAGTTTAAAGCTCCTTCTACAGACTGGATGGTGCCACATCACATGGTTCCCCCTACACGATGCACAGAGGGGTCCTGCAGAGGGAAAATGCTAAGTGTAAGCAGGTTGTAAAGCCTTTCCAGGAAAGGGAACAACTAAATTATAGGAGGCGACTTCCTCACAGCTCGTCCACTTTGTGGTACACATAGGACAGGCTGCAGAAGCCACGACACCGCCCTAGCAAGAGAAGGGAATGCACCGAGCGCAGGGATCAGTGCAGCCGGCAATCCCAGCCACTGCTCCTGGTGCCGTGTGGTGTCGGAGCGAGACCAGGGTTGCGAAGGCCTGAGCGCTGACACTGCTTCCACTTTCCCCCAGCAGCGTTCAGAGCTCCACAGCTGAGAGAAAGGGGATGCCAGTATTCAAATATTCTTTTTATAGAAATGGGGGGGAACAAAGCAGCACTTCTCCAGCTGATGAATTTTCTTCCCAATATATTTGAGGGTTTGGCTGCAAAAACTCCCACATCAAAACAAAAAAAAAGAAAAAAACCCTTCTCTTTGGTTGCAGCCTTGTGTTGAGTCCAACACTACACCAATGAGTGGCAGAGGCCCTTACTATAAAGCAGTGTTTAAAACAATGTTTGAGATTTCTCTGTTCCACCGTAAGCCCCCCGGTGTTTTTTCAACCTTTCTACTTCTCACAATAACATTTATTTGCAAAAATTTGTGAAAGCACAAATTGCATCATGTAAGCAGCACAAGTTCTTG
The DNA here is from genome assembly GCA_033558235.1 of Neomorphus geoffroyi. Lineage (NCBI taxonomy): Eukaryota > Metazoa > Chordata > Aves > Cuculiformes > Neomorphidae > Neomorphus > Neomorphus geoffroyi. Next base: position 37,882,083 of record JAUMJM010000016.1, read on the forward strand.
TGGTATTAAGCAAACTGCATCAAAAACTAAATAGGAAAACTTGAAAGCCACAAGCTTTACAACTAACTCAGAAGCTGCAGCAGCCGAAGCAGTAACAGCCAAGAGAGCTGTTGTTTTCATTTATGATGGAGGAGAATTTATTCTTTTGATTTGGAGGTACTGAAGGGAGAAAATTAAATTCTTTTTTCCTCGAAGCATCTTTGCCTCTGCACTGTTTGACAGAAACCTACTGGACTCTAGGAAATATTTAATCTGCTTTTTTTTTGGAAGATGGGAAGATGTGGTTGCTGGTAGCAAGTCAGACAAATCCTGAGCTACTGTAAATCTATACAGCTCCATCGATTTTATTGGAACTGAGTGGACAGAATAACTCATCTTATGTAGTTTCACACTATACACTCCACTGGAAGTGGGCCACACTAAACACTGACCTCACCAAAAAGCATCAGGATCCCCACATTTTTCCTGATGGTTAGTGGAAACAAGCTACCAGCACTTAACATGCTTCTCATTTTTTGGCAGCTAAAATGGCAATTGTGCCCTTTAAATCAGTAAAAAGTAAACTTATTAACCAACCTGAACTGAAATAAATAGTGAAATTATTTAAATGAAAGTCATTCCGGACACAAATTTGTGAATAAATGGGGGCTGTTTAACAGAAAAAAAGAAGTCTTCTCTTTTCTTGACTCCTGGCCACATGCTATCGAGGTGTGATCAAGGTGCCTTGTAGCTGGCTGTCTCCAAGCAAATTACAGTAGGGGCTTTAGGGTCCTACTTACAGCCAACATGTAACTCCATCAATCACCTCTGTTTTCATCATAAATCACCACAATCCCAGGATGCTTTCTGGTTCACCATACTTCACAGGTCTCAGCTACCCTTTTCCAAAATTCCTTCAGTAATAGAATATAAATGAGGAAGAAAAGAGTTTCATCTATATTGGTTTAAATGCATAGCTTGTCAAAACCAGTTTCACCCTCAGCTAACACTGGTTTTTGTAATTATTCCTGAATGTTGTGTTTTAGAGACCATCTCTGTGCTCGTTTTATGGAGACGGTGTTTTCTACATGCTGACTACATGGCTGCCTCTCTCTGAACAAACAGGAATATCCTGGCTTTTTAAGATGTGTGCCCCTCTCCCGCTCCACCATCCTTCCCTCACATTTGTTATTCAGATATTTTGGTCCTCAGTTTTGTGGAGGCAAACTGCCAGGTGACTTTGAGGAGCAAAACCTCAAGGATAAGGCCAAAAGCACAAGGCAAAACACTCATGCACATCCTGAGTTTGCCAATCACGCTCTGCAGCTGCGCTCGGTATTCAGCCCAGACAGGAGCTGCGAGTGAAACATAGAATCACAGAATCACTAGGTTAGAAGAGACCTCTGAGATCATCGAGTCCAACTGTGCCCGTCTCCCTACTAAACCCTGTCCCTAAGGAACTCAGCTACCTATCTTTTAAACACCTCCAGGGATGGTGACTCCACCCCCTCCCTGGGCAGCTGTGCCAATCCCTGACCACCCTCTCAGTGAAGAAATTCTTCCCGATGTCCAGTCTAAACCTCCCCTGGCACAACTTGCAACCATTTCCTCTCGTTCTATCGCTGTCACTTGTGAGAAGAGCCCAGCACCCATCCTGTCACAGCCTCCTTTCAGGCAGCTGTGGACAGGGATGAGGTCTCCCCTCAGCCTCCTCTTCTCTGAGCTAAACACCCCCAGTTCCTTCAGTCTCTCCTTGTAGGGTTTGTTCTCCAGCCCCTCCCCAGCCTCGTTGCTCTTCTCTGGAGGCGCTCCAGCAGGGTTTCAGGAAGAAAGGAAATCTTCCCAACCCTAAAGCCCTTGAGCATCACTTCCCTTGCACTCTGAGCATAAACATTTGAAAATGCTGCTTGTAGAGTAGCCCTGTGGATTAAGCACTTACCAAGGGACTCGGAGACCAGGGTTCAACCCTACACCCTACTCCTAGGAGCCAGTTCTGCTGGCCAGGCTGCTAAGGTGTCCTCAGTGGGCCCAGACCTCCTCGTGAAAGCGCCCTGCACTGCAGTCAAGCACACAGGAGGGGACAAGGCAAAGCACATTATAACCCAGTGTCCAGGGTACACACCTGAGGGGGGAAGGAGAGGGGGAAGCATGAGCATGAATTGAAACAATTGGCCAAAATGACAAAGATCTCGTTCCTGCAGATAAGACCTAAAATTCTGATACAGAGTTTATTACAACACATGTAGCAAATTTGCTAAAATTCAGTACACACAGACCCACACCTAGACACTAAAAAGTGAAACTTTCCAAATGAATATACTTTTCTTAATGGATCCAAGTTGTCTCTGAGATTGAAGGAATATTATGAGTGCATAGTTAAAGCTGAAAGACAGGATTACATTGGGCTGCAAATTGAGTGTGGTGTGAAGGGTGCTCTCAGAAACCCCAAACATACCAAGAAACGTGTTAGCTTGTGTATAATCCCCATTAGGGGCCATCAACCCCAGCCACAGGGCTGCGCGACAGCTCCTGTGATAGCTACATTAGTCAAGCAGGAGAAAGGTCCCCAGGCAGAGTGCTCCTGGTATAATATTCAGATTTAATATTGCAAAATTAACATTCTTAAAGGCTAAGCAAAATAAGCTGATTACAGTCAATGGCTTTCCCTCTTGCACATTTGTAGAGAGAACAAAAAGAAGCCTCACCAGAGGAGGGAAGAGGAGGTTTACAGAAGAGACCACTGGCTGGTTGGAAAGAAGGGCAGAAACGTGTGAACTGTTTCCTGCCATGGCACAATCTTCTCTTGAGTTAAAGCTACCTTTTGTGTCAAGGTGGGAAGAAAGGGTCCACAAGGTATCAATACATCAGCATTTCATTCTCTTCACAACCTTTGAAAGGTGAGCCCATCTACCCAACCAGGCAATTTCCCCTCTCCCCTTGCACTCCCCAAGAGGCAGCTGTTGGGATAATCACCTCCTCCAAGACCCCAGAGCCTCAGGAAACTCAAATAATGCACTAGGCCAGCAGTTGAGCACTCTCCTTCAATTACCAACACACAGAAGTCAGGAGAAACAGGCAATAAAATATCCACTTTAAGGTAGACTTTAAGAGGCAGAAAAAACAAACCCATACATACACCCTCCTCTCCCCCTCCGCATAAAAGTACAGATTTGTTCTCCCCCCTCCTTCCTCAAAACATCATCTAGCAAGGAAAACTTTTTAAAAGGAACAAAACGTATATTTCTCCTTAGACTCTCCTGTATCAGAAGGGAAATTCATCATTGCGTGTGCCTCAGCAATATTTTCTGCTTCAACCTATATGCTTTCAAATTCCCTTCCAAACATAAAAGCAAAGCATCGATGAAAAGAAAATTGATGCCTCAACAAGCAAGAGCTCTTGCAGTGATTACAAACCAAACAGCAATTGGCATGAACAGAGCCAACATTTAATACCATTTTAAGGTATAATTAAAAAGGAGAGCTGCTCAGAAAGGGCTCTTTACTGTAAAATATGGCAGGTACACACTACAAATACTCCACCAGCTTCTTCCTATGCAGTGGGAGCCTAAAAACCTTCAGATGAGAATGTATGGTGGGTTTGCAGAAGCCCTTTACAATAACACTTAAGGGCCTTTCAGCACATAATAGACTCTGGCACCCTGCTCTCCCTGTCATTAAGGGTGGCACCGAGAAGATTTAAAGCTGGAGTTTGCCTCCTCCCTAGTGCACAGAGCGAGTGCTATAAAAGGTTGGGGTACTTCCACTCCATGTCTGGTCATAGCCTGATTTAGGGGGATTTGATATGAGGGCAAATAAGAAGAGATTTGTTGTTAGATGCCTTGCCTCCTGTTGCAGAGCTTGAGTAATACTGCAGGTTAAAAGGAGCTGTGGAGCGGAGGGGGAAACCAGACCAGTTTAGCAGCCGAGCATGGGAACTGCGGAGACAGGAGAGATTTCACTGAAGGGAACAGGAACTTCATCGCCAGGAATTCACTGGTGCAAAGCAGGGAGGTGTTCCGTTGTCTGGGTTTGGTGTGGTTCTTACACAAAAGCCAGCTGCAGCTGGATCCAATTTTCCCTGCAAAGCCTGGGATCTGAGCACAATCTCAATTGCACACGAGTACCTGAGTGTGCAACTGAGAACACGGGCATCTCGGCCAGCTGTCAGGGGAGAAGGGACACGTTGGAGAGGAGACTCCATAAGATGTGCCCACGCGTCCCACAGCCAGGTCTTAACACTGAACTGACAGCCCCCTTGGACACACAGAGTCCTCGCTTTGTCTTTCAGGACAAATATGTTCGTGTCGAGGTGTGGAAGCCAGGAATGGCTTTTGCAGTGTAGAATAGCCCTTTACACAACGTACCAAGGCCTTTCAGCTTTGGAACCTGCTCTCCCCATCATCACGGGTGGCACTCAAAAGATTTGGGAATGTCTCCATCTTTCACAAGGACTGCAGTTAATCACTGGCTTTCGTCTCTCAAAGCCATTTGCTGCAACAGGCGGGCAAGAGACAAACATTTTCCAACTCATCTTTAACCCTTCAAATAGAAATAAAGTGCTTTACTATGCTGGAAGCCCAAAGGAAAACTTCCCATCAGCAACCCCAGTGTTAAGTGAGGCACGAAGCAGGGCAGTTGCGTCACAGAATTGCTGGAGGACAACTGTAAGGTGGAGTTCCAATCCCTGAGAGAAACGTAATTTTCAGTGCATCATCAGACTAAAATGCCATGTATTAAAATCCCAGATCTCTTCTGGCTAGGGATTGTTCTACAAGACTACACAGGAATTTTAAAAATACAGTTCTTTTTCCATGATGTGCCACTCACATATTTTCTGCCCAGTTCCACTGGAGACTGGAATCATTTACAAACCCTCCTCACTCTGTTCAGGCAAGGTAACTCCTCCAAGGAACTGACAGCTTTTAGTGACCTCTCAGTTTAGAAATGTATCACAAACCCATTTTTGCTGGAAAGCTCAAAAAGAAGTCTATATTCAGCGTGCAGGAGCAGGGATGGCAAACTCAAGTTTCTTTTACTCCTGACTTACACTAACAAACCTCAGCACTTCCCTCTTCACAAAGCAAAGCCACGGTACCCCAGTTTGTGCATTCTGCTCCCTAACCAGCATTTTGGATCATCAGATAAAAGTGGGTCAAGGGAATATTCTAAAAGTAAGTAGAGTTCTTGTTGGAAAAACAGCAACACGTGACTCAATATTTGACTGGTTTAGAGAACGTCAAAATCTAGGCTGTAAACAACAAGATGGGCACTGCTGTCTGACAGCCTGGGGCACACATCAGTGAAGGCACACAAGAAAAACAGCTACAGGAAAAAACTAAATATAGAAACAAATGCTTTAAAAATCTCAGCTGAAGAATAAAGCCATTTTTTTTCGAAGTACAGGTCTAAAAACTTGTTTAACCACAAGAGGGAGACAAATACACAGATGGACTGGATTTCACCCTGCCTTCAGCTCTCACTGGAAGTGAGTTTTATGGAAAACAGGGATGTGGGCAAGAGGCACAAATTAAACTTCTATTTCATAAATTAATTTCCCATGCATTAAAATTAAAGGATTGCTGGATGTAGTGACATTCAAATCCAAGCCGGGATAGTTGCACTGATGCTTGGAGTAACAACATGACAATTCCAGCATGGTAAGAGAATATCAAGGCCAGAAAGGAAACTGAATTTTCATTTTAAGCATCTTTTCTAGAAGAAAGGAAGATCTTGTTGCTGTGAAGAAACAATTTGGCCATAAAAATCAAATTTTCTGAAACATCAGGGTTAAATAGAGTTCACCACATTCTCAAGATACACTTTTATGACATCTATAAGCCTATCATATGTTATAAATTAATGGCAGATACAACACATTCTAATTATACCACCCATGTCTATATCATTTAAGTAATAGCTCTAAAGGGTGGATTAAAATGATAAAAATCTAAGGAATGGCTGCAGATAATTGTGTGAGGTGCTGCACCTCACAGATTTACAACCTACTGTACAACATCACCCTCTGCTGGGCATCAAGGCGGAGAATTTGCATGGCAGCATCTTCAGAGATACCCACAATGCACCAGGGGCAGAACAAGACTGGTGGTGCTTTATTGATTTGATTGAAGCACCTCATCTGATGCACAATTTAGGGCATTTAGGCTGCAAGATTTCGTTACAGCTCAACGTAAGCTTATCAACAGACTCGACAGAACAACATGACAAAAGCACATTCAACGTGTGGTACAAAAAATTAATCCAGGTACCTGGTGTTACAGGGCGCGGATCCCCCCTCACGTGCTACAGCTGAGCTGACAGCTCGGAAGCCCTGTGAAGCCAGGATTAGGCCCAAATCGCCTTTTACTTTCAAATCTTAAGGCAAAACCAAGTTATTTTAAAAAAAGAAACCGTTTGGAAAAGAACCATTTCACAAATCAGTGAGAACAAGACAGAACTTGATCCTTACTTCGTGTAAGTCATACAAGCCAGTATTTGCAATCTCAGGCTTCCCGGCAGCGCAGCTGGAAGTTGCACATCTGGCATTTGGTCTGTAACGCAGCAAAACCCAATAATGCAAAAGGGAGGGAACTGAAACCATTTCCTTGCCCCTGTTCCCCAGGTGGACCAGGATTTAGCAATAATATCGCACAACATCACTCCATGGATTAACTCACACCAGGTCAAGAGGAACGTGCGTTCACGCCATGTGATGCAGGAGGCTAAGGAAGGCCAGCCTGCGAATCCCATGGTGCTGGGATGAGCCTGACCCCAGCTACGGACAGTGGGAGGGGAGTCAGCTGAATCCCACTGCCCCGCAAGGAGAGACTGAGGGACCTGGGGGTGTTTAGCTCAGAGAGGAGGAGGCTGAGGGGAGACCTCATCCCTGTCTGCAACTGCCTGAAAGGAGGCTGTGACGGGGTGGGTGCTGGGCTCTTCTCACAAGTGACAGCGATGGGACGAGAGGAAATGGTTGCAAGTTGTGCCAGAGGAGGTTTAGACTGGACATTAGGAAGAATTTCTTCACTGAGAGGGTGGTCAGGGATTGGCACAGCTGCCCAGGGAGGGGGTGGAGTCACCATCCCTGGAGGTGTTTACAAAATGGGTGGGTGAGTTCCTTAGGGACAGGGTTTAGTAGGGAGACGGGCACAGCTGGACTCGATGATCTTGGAGGTCTCTTCCGACCTTATGATTCTGTGATTCTGTGACTGTATGATTGTCACTATCAGCAAAACACCTTCATTTGCAAGGATGCAAATTTGGGCCACGTAACTCCCCAGTGGGTCAAGATAAAAATGGAAGCCAATCAGCTTGGTAATTCCTAATATGATAGAGAAGAGCTGCCTATCAAGCCATCAGTTCACTCATGCCACTTGCCCTGTGCCTCATCAGACCAAGACTGTCCCTAAAACAAGCTGGAGGCCCCCAGCAGCACCGTGGCCTTAGCGAATTGCAGTGGGTTCTGATGAGAACATTTGCCAGCCCAGAGGAGCTGGGAGCCAGCTTGTTCTTCCCACATCGCTGTGTGGGCTCTAACCAGGGGGGAAATCACCTTTACTCCAGGTGCGGTTCCACCAGCTCTCCAGCCCCAGCAGTTCCCTGGAGGCACGCTCGACTGGAGCCCTTATCTTCAGCATTTGTGCCTTTCATTGCAAAGTCTTGCATTCTGGCACAGGACCAGTAATGCCAGAAGCTGCTGTATTTAACTCATTTCAGAAAGTACCATCCCATTACTCGATTCTGTTCCGAGCAAATCAGTACAGGCTGCAGTTTTCCCCGACTCCAGCGCACGCTGGAGACAACACGTGAAAATGTGCTACAGATTGCCAGCCCCTCTAGAACTCCAAACTGCCGTGGATTTAATGTGTGGAAATCAGATGCTGTAGAAGTCCCAAACTCTTGGATGCCCAAGGAAGAGAACACAACACAACTTATTTTTTGTTTCATGTATATAAGTTTAAAATCAAGAATAATGTGGACTATAACCACAGAAACTCTCAGGAAAGCCCAAAATGATGAACGCCACTAGAAGGAAACACCTACACTTTCTAGACAAATCTAGACTTCAAATTTTTTTAAGTTCAGGCAACCAAGACCATTTGTGGACTTCTTTCAAATCCATTGTGAACTGGAGACACAGGTCAAACGCGTTATGAACTTGCTTTCAAATTGAGACTCTATTTACTGATTCTGGGTAAATAAGCATAAACCAAACCACTTGAAATTGAAGTGATTATTTTTAAACTCATACGATGCAAACTGAAATATCTGTAAAAAACCTCAAACAAGCACTCGCAAACACACGGATGCATTGATCCAAAGTGTGAGAAGACACACATACTCTCTTTAAATCTTTTGCCAGTAGCCAGACGGGACAGTACATAAGCAATTCTTTCCCCATAGGAAGATGTACAAGCCCAGTTTTAAGCTAACACTTATTTTCTTTTTTCTCCATAACTCTGTTTAATGTTGGAGAAAAGTCATTATCACTGCTACGTGGATCAGGAGCTAAGAAACCATGTCCAGCAAAACAAAATGCCCGTCACCCTTGTCTGACCCCTAATTGTGCGAGGATCCTTCTTGGCACTAGAGGGGTGGCCCATGTGCACAAAGGTGGCACAATCAGGACCGCACTATTTTCCTGATGAGCAAGAAGTAATCCCCAGTCTACAGATTTTCTTTTTAGGGTGTAGAGAAGTCAATAATTTCTGCAGTGTGAACTGCAGAGTAAACCCCTGCATCATCAAAGCCTCGTAAGAGAACCCAATTTGCCTGCGTTGGAATTCCCAGTGAAGAGTAGAACCCACTTCTGCCTGGGAGAAATGAAGCCAACAGCAGCACCGATCTCAGTTTTATTCAAAACCACAAGTCATGCCTTGAGGATATAAATTTATCTCCTCCCTTTCCCATCAACACACACATTTTGCCCCTTGCCTTGGGAAGCATGTTATTAAAAAAAAATTCATTTCCCCCCTTGGATATGTTTTTATATTGTATACTAAATTATGCATTTAAAATCAAATAAAAAGAATTTACTGCCTTAAGATTACTGCACACATCAGAAAGCACTCCGTTTCTAAATTTTGGAAGAATTTTCCACCTTCCCACCCAAGCCAAGCAAATATCCAGTGTTGTTACAGCTGAAGCAGCAGGGGAAAAAAAAGACAAAAATATTTTCCCCATTAAAAAGCTGTGGTTCAGGGAGCAAAGCAGGAAAAGAGCCCATCCCAGAAAAGGTACTGCTCGGTGCCTCCAAGAGGAGAAGGGAACTGTAATTTTGAAGGTATATCTGGAAAGTTCACTGTTTAGGTCAGTCTTAGATAATAATCCTCTGATCCTCTCCTAAATAAAGTGATGCTCAGAGCCTGATTAAGCAGCAGCCGAATGCAGAAGTTTATCTTGCAGCTTTTCACTCCTTGTGGTCATAGTTCTCGTTGGCAGGAAACGAAGAAGTTAAACAACATACAGAGATGGTTCAGACACAGCAAATGTTACTCTGGGGGTTTTGTTCTGCGAAGGACAGAGGATAGGGGTGAGAAGTGACATTTTTTTCTGGAATTAACATCGGCTGAAACCTACCCACAACAGCAAACCCTGAAAACACAAAATACGAGCACCCTAATTCTTATTCAGAGACTTAAATACAAGTGCTCTGGTTCCCTGAGATGTGTTCCTGGCCCACCCCCTTCACCGTGGAGCTGCAGTTACCCAAACTTTAAAGAATCAGGAGATTTAGCTACTTAGGTAGAGTTTTCTGACATTAACTGCAGGCAGTCATGTTTGGACAAGTTTGATTTGATTTTTTTACAACAAGCAACCACAGTCAGTGTTGGTCTCAAACTAACACAAGATTCATTCTTCAAATTACACAGAAAAAATCGAGAAACTAAGGTAAAAAGGACAACAAGCAGGCACAGATAAACTTGATTTAACTATAAACTAGATTTTGTTTTTTCTCCACGAACTTCAGTTAAATGAGAAACCTTAGCTGGACAGGAATGGACATCAACTGTTCACACATTGCTGAAATTCTCCTATTCCTAGAGGTGTTGAAGGTCAGGTTGGATGAGGCTTTGAGCCCCCTGATCCAGTGGAAGGTGTCCCTGCCCATGGCAGGGGGTGGAACTGGTTGAGTTTAAGGTCCCTTCCAACCCAGTCCATCCCATGATTCTATGAACTCCAAATACTCAAGTTAGACCACCTGCTATTTGTGATGCCTCCGAGTTGTCAGTGGATGGAAGTTACAACCAAAGAGATGTTATGAATGCGAATAACAAAGAAATAGGAGACAGAGGCTCTGGAGCATCCTTGGCTAGAGAAGACAAAAGATGACGTCAAAGCAGAGCAGGCAGTGCACTGAAGAAAGGACAGAGGTTTAGGACACGGGTACATACACGTAGATCACGGTACTGGGCAGAACAGTGCAAAATGAGCTGATATGGGGCAGGGACTAAAGGAGCCGGTATAATGTAGACCCAAAGATAGTGTAGGAGCAGCAAGATGACCATGGCCCAGGTCAAGAGGCAGATAAACAAACCCGTCAGGGAGGAGAACGAAGCTTCGCATGAGTTCTATATGGTGCTCCAAGAGAGAGACTTCCAACTATGAAAGCCAAGGGCAGAGCATAGCAAACATTTCAGCCTAAGCAGTAACGATTTTCAGGGGTTCTCTTTTATTTTTAACAAGTGGTGTAGAAAATCTCATCCTATTTTCCCTCTACAAGCAACAACAGTGCCTCTCTTCTATCCTGCAAGCAGGCATATCCAGGTGGCAGGGAAGATGACATTTGGAACAGCAGGAACTCCACGGCAGCCTGCAGCATATTTATTGGGAAGCTTTGGTCAAACCTGAACCATCAGGAAGGGTTTATCCAAAGCCTTCGCATAACTCCACCGCTCGCTCACCCTTGTGCTTCACCCAGACAGCACATCTGCTGGATGCTGTCACTGAAATGGGTTTAACATTCCTACAGGCTTGCCCGGCTTTAAACTTCAGGCCTCTGGGCTGCACGTAAAGGATACCATCATAATTCAACTCAGCTCACGGACACTGAAACGGGTCAAACATTTGTCAACTTCCTTTAAATGTCTTTTAAAATATTTCCAGAACCACTAAATAAGCCCCTAGAGAAGCATGAACAAATAGTCAGTGTCTGCTAAAGAGAAGCGGAAGGATTGCTCTCTCCCAAAAGGGGATAGGCAGGACATCTGGTGAACACTCGAGGCTTTTCCTTTCCTAAGGTAATTGTTGCCACAGTCCCATGGTCCCACTTATGCTTTCAACTGGAAAACTAGAGTTTGGCTAGAACCATAATGCATTGTTGGACCTTTCTAGCTCTGAATTAGATGAGTAATTAACACGGCTCCTGGGACTGTGACCGGACTCCTTGGCACTGTGTGTTTGGTTGAAATGGAAGTCTCTGTAGCAAGGACAGAACTCCTTTACCAGGCTCGATGTGGTGCATCTACCAGATACAAAGCAGGCAGTGGATTTGTACCACTGATGGGAGATCACCAGTTCTCCAGACTGCACAGTCTCCTAAGACAAAATGAGCTTGGCCGTAGCCATGCCTGGTACAGCTCCTGATGCCGTGTTTTGGATATCATGAGGATGTGACAGACAGGGGGGTGGGGATGTACCATGACAGATGGCAGAAACCTAAGAACAAGCAAAGCTGATTGGAAGAGTGCATCTTTCCCTGTCCCACGTGTGCTGAAAACAGCAAATTTAGCATTTCTACCTCAGGTGAACTGAAGGCAGCAGTTGTCATTCTGCACCCAACATAAAACGTGTGCATGCTCCACTCCTGTCAGTGAATGTAATAGTAGTAACGGTTGCCACATCAATGAAACAAGAGGTGTAAGTTTTCTGCAGAAAATCTTTGCACGATCTTTCCCCTGCACTTTGTGGGAGCAGTCCTCTCCCTTCCCAGTGCTCAGCCTCATCATGGAATTGCACAGAAAAAAACCAGAGAACACAGAAATAACGGTGGAGTTCGGACTGCAGATCTTAGAGAAACTGATCTGAGCAACTGAATTCCTTTCAGGCAGGTCACTGTACAGGTGCCTCAAAGTCACATATGAATGACCCTGCTCCTCATGCTGTCCATGTAAAAAACTGGCCCTCCTATCTCAAATGTATTTGCTAAGAAACGAGGACCTACCTGAAACAACATCTGAATTTCAAATAAACTCACAAACCTCACCCAGTGGAGCCCACATTCTCACCCAGTTCCTCCCACTGAAGCCAAAGGAAGTCCTGTGATCGGCTCCAGCAGGACCAAGATTTGACGCCAGCTGAGACACAGCCCCTTGGTTCGTGGAGTTTTATGTAAAAGTTGGTGCTGAGCATACAAGTAAAATATCAAACTGCTCCAATATTTGTGAGTGTTTGTGACAACATGTCAGCTTGTCTTCTAGAGATCCTGTCAAGCAAAAACTGCTGCTGCATTGTAGATGGGTGGAAATCAACCTTTGTGCCAGCAGGCAATCACCAAAAATGAGTACTTCTGAAAAAAACCCCAAAGAACCACCCAAAAGCCTTCCCTGGTACATTTATGGTCCACAAAATAATTTAAAATGTGCTGTAAATTCACATCTTGTGAACTCCTTGTGCACTCAGATGAGAAATCAAGATCTAGCCTGCGGTGGGTGGTTGCATCCCACACTTAGATCTTGGAACAAGCCAACATGTTCCATCCAACCTGCAGAGACGGGACAGTGAGGACCATATTGAAAACATTCTGCTGCCTGGTGAGCTGTCAAATCCACTTCCAGCAAAATACATCTTGCACAACTTCAGCTGCACGAAAGAACTTCTGTACGTGGTGAGAGATCCTCTTTAATGATTGTCCGGTTTCGAACTATGCGACAAAAGTCACATCAGTGCTAATTCCAGACAAGGAGCTGATTGTCAGTAAGAAGAGACCAGCATTTCCCACTCCATGTTTCATACACACAACCCCAACTGATTCTTCTGGGTTTGTTTCTGCCCTGCTTCTCTCAGTTGCTCCCTAATGACATGTAGCCAAGTGTTGTATTTTGATCTGCATGTTTCCCATGAATCATTAATGCAACAATACAGAACATAATGCTGTTCCCACCAAAGCCACATTATATTCCTGGAGATGGAGTGTGCCCACACACTGCTTACACAAGGAAAATCACACCACAAAAGAATGGGCATGCGCGCACACCCGCTTGGCTTTCACGAGCTGCTGTGGGCAAAGGCCCCTCTTTCTTGTTTTGCTTTTACCTATTTTATTTTCACTTGTTTCTTTTTTTATTATTATTACTTTTCGCAAGAGCTTCTACAGTTACATTTGTTTTGATTGTTGTTAAAAGAGTTGTGGGATGTTAAATGGTCTGGCTCAAAGGGAGCGGAGCTTGTGAGCGTTAGGCCATCTCCACAATATCGTTGGCATGTGGATCGCAGACTGTAGGTTTTTGTCTCCAAAGATGTCGACACGTGCTGGCACAACGGAGCCGACACTTCACAACACATCCCTGAGCACCAACTGGGCTTGGCTTTTAAAACAGACCTGCACATACTTCCTACGTATCTCATTTCCCAAACTCCTTGCTAATGCTACAAATAAGACGACTGCACCAGCCGGGAAGGCCGACCAACTGTTCAAGGAGATAATTTACAGTTAATGTAAACCTACTCAGCAGGATTACCAGCACATTTACACACTTACAAGCAGTCATGAGTGGCACATGATGCTAATGGACATTAAAAGGAAGGCTGCATGATGAATGGTGGTAATTAATGATTAAAGCATTACACAACACGTTTCTCTGGGAGTGCCATGTTAGTGTCACTAAGTTAGGATCCATCAACCTGCAGCTTAAAAGGTCTTAGGGTTGCAAGTCACTGTTACAAAAATAAAGGTATTTTTACCCTTGCACTTTTACTCTTGTAACCAAATGCGGGAATATTAATACAAGAAAGTGGGCATCTCCAGTTTGACAAACATATATTAAATACGTGCATGGAGAGCACACTTGGACCCACTTTTCTGAAAACTTTAGCATTTCCTAGCTGCTAACATCTAAAAATGCTCCATTAAGAGGTACTTCATATTAAGTACATCAAGGCATTGTTTGCACCAGCAGTTTTTCTTCATAACCAAGTAGGCAAGATTAGCGGGACAGAGAAGGATCCCATTTGCTCTGCTCTTGCTGATGGTTGAGTGGTAGAAATGGTGAGTGGAAAAAATTAAAATTTACAAAAACCTAAAACTAAAAGATTCCCTGACCAGCTGAGAACAATTTTCATGTTGCATAAAGATACATGCGGCACGTACGACCTTCCCCTGGAAGGCAGGCAGCGACAGAGCACGCTGCAGTCTCATAGTTATTAAGCCAGCGAGAGGTGTTAATTACAAATCCCTTGGAGGACCAACGGTGAGTGTGACATTGATGCCCAGGCACTGCAGCAGTTGAGGATGGCTCAGCTTTTCCTCTGAGCAGGAGGTGGGTGCTGCCTCGCGATCTGGCTGCACCCAGTGCCAGGAGGAAAGCAGTCACGCACAGCTCCTGCTGCCGCTCACCCAGCCGTCGACTGCTCTGGGTGAACACGCCGCTGCCCACCCAGGCCGTTGTCGACCTTGGAGAAGAGTGAGCTAAGGGAAACACAAGTCCATGTCTCAGCCAACCCCCTTTAGCAACTACTACCTTAGCCCAAGCCCACGAGCGTGCCAACTGGAGCAGCTAGGCATAGGTGACAGCCTGCCCAAACTGCTGTGAGTGCAAGAACCCTTGAGCAGAGGAGTGGGGAGAACAGATCGACACAGCAACACCTTGAGCTGCAACAAAAGGGTGAGCTAGAAACTGGTCCGTCAGACTCCTTGCTTGACTTCAGATCTCCAAGTGGTGAAATGGGTGGCTAATTGAGGCAGAGGGGGGCTTTGCTGTGTGCTTTGCTTTTGTCTTTGCCTATGTAGGTTCAGACTTATCACAGCCACAAGGCTTAACAGACCCATCTCCTGCGGTTTTTCAATAATCCCTCTCCAGGAGGATTAGGTAGCCCGGTGCTGAAGAGTGAGTACATGCAAGACGCAGGTCGGCACTAGAGCTGCTGAAAGCAGTAAAGATGTGAGCCGGCCTTAGAGGAATCAGTTCTGAGCCCAACAAATTGATTTTCCCCGTCTCCTGCGCTGACGGGACAGACTCGCTGCTTTAACTGGGTGTCTACTGGAATGATGCTGACTCTGCTAACCTGAGCAAAGCTCACTGTTACAGCAAGGGAGGCAGGTACTGCAAGAATTGCCTTGGCGCTGCAATCAAAGTTATCCTTTAAAAAGAATAAAAGTTAATTTAAAACTCATTCAAAAGAGAACACTGCTGTATGCAGCTGGAAAGGATAAAAGACGCATATAATTTTCCCCAGCTATATGGGCAATCAGGTTTGTTTCGTCAGCCATCTATAGCCTGAACAGATTTTTCCATCCTCAGTACAAACACAGCACAACATTTTCAGAGCATGAGAAGCAGCCAGTTGGAAAAGAATGAGAAACTTGAAGTGATCACTTGATCCTCATAAATGCTGCTAAAGCTGATTTCAGGAGTGGGCCTTTGCCTTCCTAATCCCAGTAATTCCTTTAATTGAAACGGCAGAGGTTGTCTTTTGCAGCTAGGAAGTGCTACTCCTTCGCTCTTAAAGTGACTGAAAGGCTTTTTTCATACAATCACAGAATGGGTTGGGTTGGAAGGGACCTCAAAGCCCATCCAGTGCCACCCCTTGCCATGGGCAAGGACACCTCCCACTGGATCAGGGGGCTCCAAGCCCCATTCAACCTGGCCTTGAACACCTCCAGGGATGGGGCAGCCACCACTGCTCTGGGCACCCTGGGCCAGGGCCTCCCCACCCTCACAGCAAAACATTTCTCCCTAAGATCTCATCTCAGTTTCCCCTCGTTCACCTTAAAACCGTTCCCCTTCATCTTGTCCCTGCACTCCCTGATCCAGAGCCCCTCCCCAACTTTCCTGGAGCCCCTTCCAGCACTGGGAGGCTGCTCTGAGGTCCCCTCAGAGCCTTCTCTTCTCCAGGCTGAGCAACCCCAACAATCTCACTGGTAATACACCTTAGATGTGATTCTTTTCTTCAGACGCAGGTAGTTTAACCCAGCCATAATCACAGTAAAAATTAAAGAACAGCATCAACACAAATCAATTGGGTACTTTTTTTTAAACAAAAGAAAAATAAGGAAAATTGGAACAACACACATTTCAAAATGTGTTATGTTAATATCCACCCTATTAACTACTTCTAATTTTTGTTTCATTTAATTATTCCTTTCCTACAGAACAGGGAGGGCTGTGAAATACCCAGACTGGGATTTGAGCCTCTTGAATGGGTAAAATCTGCATCAATAAGGTCATGATACAGGTCACGAGCAACCTCGCTTTCACCGGGCTGGCCATCGGATCACAGATTTGACGTATGACTGCACTGTCACAAGATGTTAATTATCCCCACTGAGGTAATAGGCAGACAAACAAGAAAGTGCACATTCTCTTGTGATTTATTAGAAACTGTAGTAATTTACAAGAATAAACACAGAACTAATTAATTTCAAATAATGCAATTTAGCTCCACTGAATTACACCTGTTCCTCTGCTTCACCAGGGAGCTGAAAGGCATCAGGTATAATAATAAAAACCTGAAAAGGATTAAAATATTGAGTCAGGCCGGGGACTATTGCCTTTTTTATTTAACACAGGCATTGTCTATTACAAGCAATTTTCTGAAGGCTATTGCTCTTGCATAATACGCTGTATGAACACGCAGAGGGTGGGGTCCCAGCAGCCCAATTCTTTTAATTCACTGAAGTGGAAACAGTCAAGAACAAATGGAAAGCAGAGACCAATTGCTCCCACTGGCGATGTCACCAATTATGAATTTTGTGGAATTAAAATGAATTTACCATCTTGGCTGTGTTATTATGGTTACATTGTGTAACATTATGAAAGCACATCCATCTCATATAAGATTAGCTGGAATAAATGTATGATTTTTCTCCTTTTGAAATACTGTACATGGTGATGATACCTGATCTGCTCTAGTGAGATGTCTCAGGCTCACGTTTTAACCAGTCACAAAGCAGCTGCCAGCAGAATCAGGAATCAAATGCAGCCAAAAAGGTAAAAGGGCTTATAGACTGTAGGTAAGGAGTAACCTTTTTAACCATTCCAAGGAAATTCAACAATGTTTATTCACCACAGCTTCCAGACAGCTCCAAAGTAATTTTGTCTTTTGGATTTGTGGAAAGAAAAATGCTTCTTCTAGACAACCGACACGACCTATTTGCCCAGTCTGTGTTTGGAAATGAAACAAAGAGAGACTAAATATTTAATTCCACTTAACAAGATTTGGGAATGGAACTTAGAGAACACATACGACAGTTTTGCAAGCTAGTACGGAAAATAAAGGCTTACCTGTGTCGCTAGCTCCTAGCAGGGCAATGATTGGTGGGGCCCACTGCAGGCACTTTAAGTCACAAGGGTCTCTCTTGCATTATGTTGATGCCAGGAAAATGCTAGACTTATTAAGGAACATATTACAAAGGGAATAGGAACTGGGAGAGACGAAAAGAGGAAATTAAAGCTCTGCAAACCTTCAGATTCAAACAGAAACTAAAACTCCCAATAGCATGGAGGAAGGAAGGCAAGTTCAAGGATGCCAAGGAAGAAGATTTTACAGGGCGGAAAGGGAGGCTGCAGGGGTCAAAATGCTGGAGATGGAACCTACGTGACCAGGACAGTGCTGCAATGATTCTGCACAGCCTGGAGTGCAAAGGAAAGCACAGAGGATTTGGTTAGAAATATTGTTTTATTCCCTGTCTGCTAAGACAGCACTGATCCACAGCACTGAAAGGGGCTCCAGGAAAGCTGGGGAGGGGCTCTGGATCAGGGAGTGCAAGGACAGGGGGAGCGGTTTTCAGCTGAAAGTGTGGAGATTGAGATGAGATCCTAGGGAGAAATGTTTTGCTGTGAGGGTGGGGAGGCCCTGGCCCAGGTTTCCCAGAGCAGTGGTGACTGCCCCATCCCTGGAGGTGTTCAAGGCCAGGTGGGATGGGGCTTGGAGCCCCCTGATCCAGTGGGAGGGGTCCCTGCCCGTGGCAGGGGGTGGCACTGGATGGGCTTTGAGGTTCCTTCTGACCCAACCCATTCCATGATTCTTTCTTCTATCACGATCTGCTGAAGCACCAGAGTTCAATAAACTATTTGATCTATACTAAATCCACTGATGGGCAGCATTGAAGAATTTGTTTCCCACAATGGCATTTCATCCTAACAGGTAAAGTACGGATCACGGTGCTCACATACAACCATAGCAAGTACTTTAGCACAGCTGACAGGCAAGCCACAGAAAGAGATGTTTCAGCCTGGATCCCATCTGCCTCAAAATCTGCATATGTTTGGTTGGACTCTCTCACTCCTTAGTTCAAGGACAGACGGCTCTTGCGAACAGGCTTTTTTCCAAGACTGAGGTTCTCCTTTCAGCTTTTATTCTTATTATTTATATTGCCGTAAGAACTGCGAATCAAACTCTATCAAGCTAAACACATGCTGGGACAGTGTTCCAGCCAAGAGCTGAAAACATAAATGCAGCAGTTACACAAGCAGAGGAAAGAAAAAGGTGATGAAATACATAGCAAAAGATGAAATAACTTGTTCAGGGCTCAGATCAAAAGAAGAACCAGGGGAACAGTTGTACAATCTACAACCCACGTGTCTGCACCACCTTCTGCTCCTAAACTGGAGTCTGAAACAGGAATATCTGAAGAAAGACGGAGCTGAGCAAAGAAATCGTGTGAAGTTTTCCTAATATGGCATGATCAGCCACAGTAATAATAATAATAATAATAATAATAATAGTGTTCTTAAGAGTTGAGAATAATAGTCTGTTGACTATAAATGTGAACTGCCCTCTTCTGGACAGAAATGGAACACTGGTATCTCATTAACCCAATTTCATATCCATATGGGCCAGAAAATATTAACACTATTCTAAGAACCTGGAAATTCTTTGGACATGGATGTTGAATTCTCTGAGGAGCATCCAAAATTACAGGTGTTTCCATGTGAAACCCAATGTCAGGGTTCGCGCTCTCTCTAAGCTGATCCAAGACATTGTCAGACAACAGCCACCAGTTCCTGGTAACACCCAGCTATGGCTTTGGAGCTACAAACTCTGGGTGGGTGATGGACTATCACAGATCCAAGACATACAGAAGCTTAAAACAGTGACACACATACACGTGCACCCAAACCCCACTTCTAGCAAAAAGGGGGGACAAAAGTTTTGGGAACGCCCTGCTAGAGCACACCTAGCTGTCCTTTGTTTCCGCAGTAGCTGTATTGTACGGAACAAACCAGGAGACTGCACAAAGGATGTCTGGAAACCTCCCGCAACAAGGCCAAACCCAGCGAGCTGCTGAGTAAGGACCTCCCACGAGGTGCCGAGCGCCCCTGACTCCTGCTGGAAGTTATATCGCAGAAACCTTGACACATTCGGACACGCGGAGGACACCCATTATTTGACCCATTTGAAAGGGAGGCTGATTGATATAAGACACCCACAGGGGCAGTAGGAGATGGCTGCAACCTGCGCACTGACATGAGAAGGTCAGAGGGAGGCAGAGGCATGACGCTATGTCAGGTTTAAAAAATAAATACCCCTCCCTCTCCCAGAGCTTTGAATATGACCTACACGTCATTTTGTCAAGCAGTTTCTGTGGTGATAAGGGCCAGCACGATGGTTGTGATAGCAGCCCTGGGTGGGACAGCACAAACGCTCAGAGATCACTTGCTTCATCCAATACATGGTTCCTGTGCTCAAAGCAGCCGAATGTTGTACTTGGGACCACAACAACAGCTTCCTTTTTGCTGCATTTTAGCAATATTAAGCAGCTTCCATCAATTAAGAGTTTTTTTCACACACAAATACTGTATTAGACTCTATTAGTCCCATACAGTTCACCAGACACAGAGCAAAGGCAGCATTGCATTCCAGTAGTTAGTAACCATACCTAAAGATATATTTTTCACTGTGGTTTAAGAGGGTGAGGACGGGTAAATTACAGAAACAATCCTATAATATACATTTTCTGCCTAGAAAACCTAGTTTCAGAGTCAGTATTTCTAGAAATGTAAGTACTGAAACTGCACTTTAGTTGTCAGTAAATTCATTATCACATTAACTAGGTCTAAATTATTAAACCTTAATGATGTAGGTTCTCAAAATGTGTTGGGCTTTATTTTCCCACACAGAATCAATGTTAAACATTAGCAGTATAAATTAAGTAATACTTTACCATGGCATGCTGCTGCTTTGAATTGAGTTACCCGAGGAAGATGTATATTCATGGCTACAGGCTCTCCTTGGCCTCCTAGCGAGGATGATATAGTTTATTGTAACAAATGAGCAGTCGACCTGTAATGACTTAAGTGATGTATACATTTTTGCCAGTGAAAATGTGCCAGCGAGGACCTTTCTGCTTAAGGGAATGAGAAGAAAACAGGAGCATGTACTATAAACATCATTTCCATGAAAGCCTGGGGGAGCATCTCCCTTTACACAGTTTAGAAGCATGGCGCACATCACAAAACATTTTAGGATAGTTAAATTAATAGAATATAGACTCAGGCAAATTTGAGAAGGATAATTTTTTTAAAAAACAGCGTTTTGGCTTTATTCCTGTGCCACTTTTTTATTTTTTTGTGGCCTTCAATATGATCCGTGCAAAAGACAAGTTGAGATACTACACAGGCATTATCTTGATGCAATTTATGGGTACTTAAAAGAGGAAAGTATTTATATTGCAAAGTCATCATAACTACTGTCACATATTATTGCTGGGCTTCAATTTCTTCTGTTGCTATTTCTTTCACTCACCCAGAGGGCTTTAAAATCACAATGAGTGGTTTATCTGATAGTCTAAAGGTTACAGCAGTCCCCATTTTGCAGTGCTATTTGAATCGGAGAAAGCAAGGTAAAAGATATATCTTATATTCCTTTTCCAGGATGCCTAAAATCAAATTAAACAGCCACTGATGCCAGCTTGTCAAAGCCACCAGCAGCTACCACCAACACAGCCTCGCAGGTAGAGAAGAGCAAATTAAAGGCTGTGAGAATCCAGGCCACTTGCTACAGATGCCTCAGCTGAGCTGCCATATCCACAGAGCATCTCACCTCATTCCAAAGTGCAAAATGAATGCTGGTTCTGCCCTGAGAGAGAATCAGAGACTACTGAACCGAAAAAAAGGGTACGTGATAAACCTAGAGGTGAGAGACTGCACAGCCAGTGTGACAGAGCTGCTCGCTCTTCCACTGTGTGAAATACCAGGAGATAAAGGAAATGTTTCCTCTAACTACCACGAAGCATTAAAGACAGCTCACCAGAGGCAGATGACACAAAGTGAGGCCTGACCCAGGAGGTGGAGAGGAGAGAGAAGACAAACTTACTAACAGTAGCACCATGGTACAGTCCCAGAACAGCATGTGGAGATCCAGCTGTCTCCTACCTCCACCCACACCCAAGTGACCTCAACCTCCCCTAACACCACAACAACTTTTCAACAAAGTCTTGCTAAGCAACATCTTCTGACACTACAAAGGCAGCTTCTCTCCTGCATCCCCCACCAGTGAATAATAAATAGATGCACAAGCCAAGCGCCATCCCCATTCCATTCAAGGATAGGACCACCAAGGCCAGTTGGACCAGTCTGAACTTAAAGAGGATCCCACCAGTACTTTCCCACAGTGCTGTTTTCTCCTGGTGGCATTGCAGGTGGGATGAACCTTTGTATTTAAGACTGCCCTTCCTAACTGCATTCAAGCCAGTCAATAGAAACGATGCTTCCTAGGGGAGCAAAACACTGTAGTGTAAGAAAAAGCAACACCACACACATCACCACCACAAACAAACCCCACAACCTAAATCCCAGGGAGGCAAAAGGAAGATGAAACTGCATTTTCAGCTACTATCTAAAACATTTCTACCTCCTCTGCAAAAAGTTATATCTCCATTCACAAATGCTGATATTACTTACGGGTAAAAAGTATTTCACAAATGTGAATCAATGCCTTTAGTGATTTCACACCTGATTTCCCTTTTTCTATCCATTGTCAAACATACAAATGCAACTGATACTTAGAAGTGGGGATGTGAGACTTGACCTTTGCTATCACCCATATTATCACAGAACCATGGAATCGTTTGGGTTAGAAGGGACCTCAAAGTCCATCCATTACCACTCCCTGCCATGGGCAGGGACACCTCCCACTGGGTCAGGGGGCTCCAAGCCCCATCCCACCTGGCCTTGAACACCTCCAGGGATGGGGCAGCCACTGCTGCTCTGGGCAGCCTGGGCCAGGGCCTCACTACCATTAAAAAGTTAATAACACGTTAAAAAAAAAACCTACAGAAGTACCCAACAAAAACATTACTGTGTCACTGGTGCATTTTGCTCTCTCATACTCCAGTTTTCCCAACATTCAAAACTTCAGACTCAGCGTTTGCTTTGCACCAGGCTCATTTTGACTTGAGATCCATATTCACACATTTTATTGGTAACCAGTTCCTAGAAAGTCGACAGTGAAACAGACTCATTTGAACAGTCTCATCCTGCCTGCAATCAATGGTTACTCTTCAGGGTATCCCCAGCTGGCTTCCGAGGACTCAGATTCATGAGTCTCTTTTGAAAAGTTAGATTAGGTAGGGATGCTGGCTTATGAGAGGAGGGACATTAACTCTCAAAACTAAGGTATGCACGAACATATCAGCACGGCATGGTAGCAAATGTTGCTGTTATACATCGAGTATGTCCAGAAACACTTTCACAATATGAACTGTTGTATCTCCTAAAAATTACCATGCAATAGTTTCAGCTTGAGCTGAGCACTTTCTCATTCACACATAGAATCATAGCATGGTTTGGGCTGGAAGGGACTTTAAAGACCACCAAGTTCCAACTCCCCTACTGTGGGCGTCCCTGGATCAGTGGGCTCGAAGTCCCATCCAACCTGGCCTTGAGCACCTCCACTTCATCAGAAATGGTTTGAGTCAAAGGCTGCTTTCAGTAATGTCCTAAAGAACCTCGCTGAACAGAATTAGAATTCATCTACTTCTACAATAAAATACTTATTCAAAACCAAAAGAAAACTGTATGGTGCTTTAAAAGCCTTCTACTAACACCTGATGTGTGTTGTCCTAAACACATACAAAACCACCATAGCAGTAATTGTGGTTAGTAAGACACAAAATAAAGCTCAACCTGGATTTCCATTTAAATATTATGCTTTCAGCTGGAATTATTTGTATTTAGGCATTTTCTCCAGGGTTTCATTCCTGACACAGGGGATCTTTAGATCCTGTAACCCTATCACAGCATTTATATACAACAGCAATTCAGGCACACACTATAGTTTAGAGCACATTTCTTCCTCATGGGAATGAGCTTTCTACTCACGTAACTTTTAAGTACACAAACTGCTATTGTCAGCACAGCAGTAATAAAGCCCTTCCTTGACTCATTCAGCACCACTTCCCCTTGGTTCAACCCCAGCTCTCAAATCTCACTGTTCCACTTGTTCAGTAAACCCAGAAAACGCAGCAAATTGCTTCCTTGCTCCTTTGATTTGAGTTCTGTTCAGAGGACCTCAGAAAGGGTTTGGTTGCGATTTTGTATTAAGAACGCTCCGTCGGTACCAGCATCAGGATCAGTAACGGCTGTGCATCTCTGGAGTGGTTTTAGGTACCACGGCAATGTTACGGCAGTGTGACTGGGTTTTGAAGGTGTAATATTACCATCTATTTACACAACCTCTAATAAACAACAGCTTCGTGCTTCCTGTAAAAAGGAAATTAACCTAAAGGATGAAAAAGAGGTTTCATCTGTTGGTAAAGAACACTAAAGGCTCCAAAACTTCATCATGGTGAGGCCACACCTGGAGAAAGAAAGGATGTGTGCAACACTGCCACCATCCCCACGCCACCTACTCCAGAGATATGGAACAATAAACCCAAATTCAAACAAATTACATGTTAACAATACTCTTTACTTCTGTAATAGCTGTCTCTCAGGGTTTCCAGCATAAAACCAGTATTCTTCCATACACAAACAAAACCATGAAGAGTTTATTGATACCAAACAACCAAGCACTTTCAGGTGTCAACCCACACCCCAGAAAATGATGGGTTTAGACAGAGGAGTGTCAGAAACATCAGGACAGCTATGGAAAGGTGCTACAGCCAGAGTCACAGAATCGTTAAGGTTGGAAAAGACCTCTAAGATCATCCAAGTCCAACCATCAGCCTAACCCCACCGTGCCTACTCAACCATGTCCTGAAGCACCACATTTACACAGTTTTTGAACGCCTCCAAGGACGGAGCCCCCACCACTGCCCTGGGCAGCCTCTGCCAGTGCTTCATCACTCTTCCAGTAAAGAAATTTTTCCCAATATCCAATCTAAACCTCTTCTGGTGCAACCTGAGGCCATTTCCTCTCACCCTATCACTTGTTACCTGGGAGAAGAGACCAGCACCCACCTCACCACAACCTCCTTTTAGGTAGGTATAGAGAGCGATAAGGTCTCCCTTCAGCCTCCTCTTCTCCAGTTGCTGCCAACCCATCTGCCAGCAGGCATCCTAGAGAACAAGACAGAAACAGGAGAACAGCAAAATATCCGAGACACTGGAAAGCACCGTTGCATTTGGCCACCTCAGCTCTTGCACTGATCCCAGTCTGCATGAATTCATCACACCCACTGAAGCTGAGCAGCTGTGGCGCAGACACGGGGGGGCGCAGTGCAATGTCCAGGCATACAAAAGGTCTCACAGCTGAACTGTGGGAGAAGGTTGGAGAGGTGGGCATTTTGGACTGGGAAACGTGAATGTCATGATGAACCAGATGAACTCAAAACCTCCAAACCATTTGTCATCGTATCCTTATGTTACAACATCTCTCAACATTCCTGCTTTCAACAGTCCAAAACCAGACTTCCAGAAATTACAGTATTAAACTGAACATTTCATCCTGATGTAAAATAAGGAAGTTTAATGTTTGATGCAGCTCCATCTGTCTGCAGGCATTTCATCATGTGGCAAAAGATTAAGTTCCAGATCTTAACATAGCAAGTAAAAACCTATTAACAGTCATAACAACTCATTCCTATGCTGAACCCTACCATCATGTGCAAGGTGCTAAACTACAGCAGGTTTTTCCAGGTAACTCTGAGCCAAGCAGAATCTCATTAGGGATCTCTTCAAAGATCAGCTCGTCAGAAAGCAAAATGAAATTATTCTGTACAATCTGGCTACTTCCAGCAGCACCTTTACATTATGCATGGCTCTTGATTGCTCTTAGTGTAGGCAAATTGCAGAGTACACTATTAGGGATTTTCTCTTTTATGCGAAGGATAGGAATTTATTGCTGGTTTTATGCTAACGCATTGGTGTTCTGAGTATTTATAACATATTGTTGCATTTGTTATTAATAGAGCAGTGTACTGGGGAGGGAGTAAGAATCAATAAAACTCTCTCACATCTGCATCTATAGTATTTAAAAACAAGATAAAACATAAATAGTCCACAGGGTTTACTTGGGGAGCTGTGTTTCCTGAGCAATTTCATCCTTCTACCTTGGGCAGAGGTAGGTGATGAATAACTGGTATCATTGGAATGTGATGGAGAAAATTATAGAGATTGAGAAGCAGTATTTCCTATGGGTTGGAAAACGCTAAGACTGGAAGCAAAGAGCCCAGGTTCCATCCCACACCATTTATATGCTGTGTGATATGCTCTGGGCCAGTTCTTAAAAGCATTTAACTGCCTAAAGACAGTACGTGGGGTTCCCACAGGAGGCTCATCCTCAACCATCTTGAACTTCTCTTTGTTCACAAAATAAAAGTAGCTACACCAAAGACTGAAGCCACAAGGACTTTGAGGAGCTCTGAGAGGCAAGATGTTTCAAGCAGTTCTAATGTAAGACCTCGGTGGGTGCAGAATATGATTCCTACACAGGCTCTGCAGGGTGTATGGCTATGGGAGAGAAGGACGTATGGGCCCACTGCCCTCACTAGCTCAAAGTTGTTCCAGTTTCTGCACCATTTCTCTAAACCCTTGAGAAAGACACTTTCTAACACCCCTGCCCCTGTTCCCTCTCTCCACCCACCATGCAGCCCTCCAGTTCTCTTAGCTCTGTTTCTAAAACAGGTATATTAACATGTTAATATGGAGGTGTTCATGTCCAGGTTGAATGAGGCTTTGAGCAACCTGATACAGTGGAAGGTGGCAGGGGAGCTGGAACTGGATGGGCTTCAAGGTCTCTTCCAATCCAAACCATTCTACACTTCCGTGTTTTAGTTCAGAGGCACAGGCAGTTTTTAACCTCCTGCGCCTGCTGGAGTGAATCTGCCCTAAAGACCAGTTAGTCTGCAGGAATTGGTGATGCAAAGAATAAAATTATTTACTGGGAAAAAGGAGGAGAAAATGGTACTGAGAAAACATACTTGCGCCTGATTGGCTGCACTGGGTCTGATATAGGTGGCTTTAGCTGGTGAGGGGTTGGTACAAGTCAACAGCTCTAGACAAGAAAACCTGGGAAGATGTGTATATCACAAAAACCTGAGGGCCAACAATTCAGTCTCTTTGATAGACAAATTTGAGCTTGTGGGTGTGGCACACAGACTGTACGTTACAGCTGACTCCTTGAGCGACGTTTCCCTCTGTACCATTTTTTTGGCATGGAAACATATCACTTCCTGCGGGTGCCAGATTGGTTTCAAGCATTTGTGGATGAAAACGCTAAACTATGCAGATAAATTTCAAAAGATGAATGAGCATCTGCACTCCAATATAATTTATATACAATAATACTTGTTATTTATATGCTCTGAAAGCTTTGTGAGCCAAAACATCACTATTTTGTCTATTTTCCAAAAGTATAAATAAGATATGGGACTGTAGAGGAATTATATTGGAGTGCAAAGGCTCATTTATCTTTTGAAATTTACTTGCGTACTCTTTACACTAGGAAAAATAACATCACCCACCCAGAATTTACACAGAAGTAACATCAGTCAGATGAAAGGCTCTGTATAAAGTGTCATGGTAACACACTCAAATTAAGTAAATTCATTAACCCTCACCATAAACTAAACCCAACCTACCCAGCTTAAACCATCTATATGTAAAAAACACGAATCAAGGGCAGGTCAATGGTTTTAAGGTGAACGAGGGGAAACTGAGATGAGATCTTAGGGAGAAATGTTTTGCTGTGAGGGTGGGGAGGCCTTGGCCCAGGTTGCCCAGAGCAGTGGTGGCTGCCCCATCCCTGGAGGTGTTCCAGGCCAGGTTGGATGGGGCTTGGAGCCCCCTGATCCAGAGGGAGGTGTCCCTGCCCATGGCAGGGGGTGGGACTGGGTGGGCTTTGAGGTCCCTTCCAACCCAAACCATTTTATGACACTAAGTTAGCTGAAACCAAGAACTGCTCTGGCAAGGAGAGCCATGTTCCGCTGTCCCTTACCCCAGGGTAGCAGCCATCGCAAGTCGTTATTCCAGCTTTGCACAGATCAACACGATAGCGTGATTTGCTCCAAGGAAAGAACCACTTGCTCAAGCTTTTAGAATCTCAAATTTCTAGCACATCCCCATCTCCAACTCCACAGCTCATGCCCAGCATGGGTAACCCCTGCTCTGAAAGAACCTACATAAACCACTTGCTTGTTCCCAGGGATTACAAATTCACTTTGCTGAAGACAACCAATCAGAATTTATATCCTTCAGTTAGAGCAGCTGTAAGAAAGTCTTCCAAAACCACTTTGCCAGTTGGTTTTTTTTCTTATATCAACTTCAGTTTATCATTAAAATAATAAATCTGATGGAAGATCAGATTCCACTGTCCCCTTCATACGCACTCCCCTTTCCCATCTCACACAGCCCAGTCTCTCAATGCATCACCCGCTAAGGTTTCTGTTTCGTGTCCAGAGCAGATCCACAATTCTAATGACTCCAGTAGTGTTACAGCTCTAACAACAGTTGAGAAAGCCCTTCAAAACCTGTCCTACAGCCGTTCCCGCTTCTCCTCTCTGGCTGTCTCTTGTGGATGAAACACACTTTGCTCTTGTAAATTCATACTGGAACATCTTCTAAAGGCTTCTACATCCTTCAGTTTTTCAGTACAAGAAACATTTAATAAGGGAGTCCAGACTTTGTGACAAAACCACCAACACTCACGTTGTCAGAAAACTGAATCCATAGCCACTGAGGTAAAAGAATACCAGATATCAACAACTGAGCAGTGACGCTTCATCCTCCCTAAACTGCCCCCTCCTAACACTTCTTAGCCTCTGATTTGTCACACCTGAACTTAATTGCATTGTTACCTTCAGTGCAGAAACAGCACCAGGATTTCTTCCTTTCACAAAGATTTGCTAAGCTATTTGAAACTGAAGAAATACTCCAAATCCCACATGGAAGGGATAGTTTTTAGACCACTTTACTCTTTCAAAATGAAGAGGAGAAACCACTCTGAGTGAAACGAGGCAAATTAAAGAACACCAAAGTACTTCCTTACCAGGACTCTTGTTATTTCCGCTATATCAAACTTCGGTGCAAAGAACTGGAGAAGAATAAAGAAAAATAAGTCAAACTTCCCTCATGTAGGCTGGAAAATCCCTTTTTCAACACAGCCAATGTTAGAGGAATCAAAATTAGAACCTGGGTTTACTGTTTCTCCTGTCACAAGTGTAATTGCTGGTGCTGCTTCCTTCCATGTGTTGCAGTCCTTCAGGTACCAGTCCTGGCCTGGTCACACACAGTACAGTGTGCAAAAATTTCTGCTGGAAACTGCTCAGATAAATAACTGGTGTTTAAGTGCACTGTGGGATGAAAGCTTTATAGATCCAGAAGCATTTGTCATCCGCTCAGCTCTGCAGCACGTACCTGCTTGAGGCCTTCTGGCAACAGCGCATGCGGCTGCAGTCAGGGAGTCCTCAGCCCACCAGCCGACCCCTGGATTTTTCCTCTGCAGATGCTCTAAGCTTTTTTTCCTCTCCACACACTCCCAGTACCAAATAGCAGAAATAAAGCTTGATAAAGTGGCAAGAGAAGATAAAGCATTTCTTAAAATCTAAACAGCTAGAAGCAAGTGTAATCACAATATTTCTCTACCTCAGGTTGGAAGGCAGAACATAAATACCAGAGTACCTCATTTAAACCACTGAGTCGAGCTCAGCACTCAGGTCTGAGCAAACTGTCATTTGTTTTTTAGCACAGAAAAAGAACATCTCGCAGTTCACAGCTAATATTACCTTTTATTTTTTTTTATTTTATTATATTTTTGCACTAAAAAAATTAATGCATTCAGGAAGGAGATTCTACCCTTCTTGTCTGCTCTGGTGAGACCCCACATGGAGCCCTGTGTCCAGTTCTGAAAATGTCAGTGTCAGGAAGGACATCAACCTGTAGAGTCCAGAGGAGACCACGCAGATGATCTGAGCGCTGGAGCAGCTCCCATACAGGGACAGGCTGAGAGAGATGGGGTTGTTCAGCCTGGAGAAGAGAAGGCTCTGGGAAGACCTTAGAGCAACCTCCCAGTACTGAAAGGGGCTCCAGGAAAGCTGGGGAGGGGCTCTGGATCAGGGAGTGCAGGGACAGGATGAGGGGGAACGGTTTTCAGCTGGAAGAGGGGAAATTGAGATGAGATCTTAGAGAGAAATGTTTTGCTGTGAGGGTGGGGAGGCCCTGGCCCAGGTTGCCCAGAGCCGTGGTGGCTGCCCCATCCCTGGAGGTATTCAAGGCCAGGTTCGATGGGGCTTGGAGCCCCCTGATCCAGAGGGAGGTGTCCCTGCCCATGGCAAGTGGTGGGACTGGATAGGCTTTAAGGTCCATTGCAACCCAAACCATCCCATGATCTGATGCAGCTTCAGCAATGGCCTGTGTACACAGTGCTTCTTCTCCTCTTGGACAGGGTGGTTCCTAACCCCGCTTCTCCAGAACCAGCCCTGCAAACCATTTCAACAGGTGAGCACATGCAGCCCCATGCACACCCAGTCACTGGTGGTGTCCCCCCACCCAGCCCTGACGGCTCAGCCAAGTGGCCATAGGAAACCATACAAGAAGTTTTGACCCCCAGAAATGAAATACAAAATAAGACAGAGACGAGATGGTGAGAATGATGGTACCGTACTTTTTAGAGGTAAATAAAATGAGACACTGAGCCGGCACCGCATGGGGTATCAGTAACAGAGCAGAATCATCCCAGACTCTCCTGGGAAACACCTGGGTGCCTGTGTGAAGACGCCCAGTGCCATAGTTGAGTCCCCCGTGCTTCACGGGCTGCTCTGCAGCCAGGTAACCAAGCAGCTCCTCAGCAGCAGCTCTGGGCCAGCCCTCCTGCTCCAGCAGCCGTCCCGCACCCCTCACTTTCACAACGAGTTCACAGCGGAGAGTGGAACCTGCCCAGGAGCTCCCGGGAGCACGTGAAGGGATGCGCTAACGCAATGCCAGCTCAGAGAGCCCAGCGAGTGGAAGATGAGGATTCACAGACCCAGCTTCACCCAGGGAAGGTGCAGACAGACCAGAGAGGAGAGACGGTGCTTCCAGCAGCCTGCCCCATAGCTGCGGGCCACATCCCTGCCATCCCAGGCTCTTCCCATCCCTGTGCTCCACACGTCTGCCTGCACCCAGGCCAGAGCATCCCCAGCACAGCCCCAGCCTTGCCCACCATCCTCCAACGCGCCAGGACTGCCAGTCGCCACCACCTTTCCCTGCCTTCCCAGATCCAGCCCTCCGAGGATGCTTTCATTTGGTTATAAACTCTTTCAGGCAAAGATGATCCTTTATTATGTGTTGGTACAGTGCCCAGAAAAATGGGGGTTTGATCTCAAGGCACTACTGTAATATAAATAACAATAATTCACGACTCCCAGCCTTCAGTAACTCCAGGAGTTGCACTGGGAGACGGTGAGTCATGCTAACATCCCTTCCTACCGCGCAGAGATAAATCATTTTTGCTCATTCCAGTATTTTGGGGAGAAGAAGGAGGAGGAGGAGGAGGAGGAGGAGGAGGAGGAGGAGGAGGAGGAGGAGGAGGAGGGAGGAAATGCAAAATGAATCTAAACCACATTTGATTCTTTAAATTTATAATTACTCCAAGTGATTTACCAGAACATAAAATTATCACTAGCAGAGTCAAGGACAATATTCTATTCATGTGTGAGTGTCATTTATTCATTTATAATTAGATAAAACGAACTGCAATTTTTTAAGGAAAAAAATTTGCATGTGGCAACAGTAATGTATTAGGGAAGGGTGGCACTTTGTTACAGCCATTTGTTAGCCAGGACACTGGAGCTGCAATTTAATAGACAAGAAATAAGTACAGTAGAGGAAGGGAAAAAATTAAATTCCGCGTGATCAGCAAGGTTTCAAACAATCGCCAGCCAGCTGAAGTGGGTGCCATATCTATAAGTCATTTTGTTTTATAGGCCATTAGGATCTCCTGAGAGAGGCTGCATGGAGACCGCTGCTTTTTGTTGAAATTAAAATGTCAGAGAAAAAGAAATAGAACAAAACAGGGAATCTGCAATTAATTACAAGGCCATAAAAATTCAATAATCAGGAGGCAGTGCTGCTGTAGGCACAGCGGTATCTGATTCAGGCTAACAGGAATGGAATACATTAATCTTTTCAAATTAGTTTTTTAATCTGACGGGGATATATAGTGACGTGTTCTTTTACTGTTTGAGCAGAGCTGCTGTCTAATATATAATGCTGAGTGTCTGGAATTAGGACATCTATAGCCATTTGGTGACTACAACATTTTCACGGCATTTATTCAGCCCTATCAGTTCACCTGTCCTACAGGAATCAGGCAAAGCACGTACAAAGTTCACCTCCGAGATATTGCTTAGGAAAAAGAATTATAATCCTGGAATTAAGACAAAATAGCAGGGCCCCAGTCAAGTTTGGCACAAGGCTGCTTCAAATGACAGCCTGCTCTTCAGACTGTGTCACCAGGCTTTGAATGCGAGTTCCCTTCCTTACACCAAGATTTCTCCTCCTTTTTTTCTCCTCAAAGTGACCTGCAAAAAAAAATAGTCTTCATGCTTCCACTTCTTGCACACTGTAGAGTGAAGCCTTGAGAGTCTCACAGGCAAGGGGAATTCCTTACTTTCCCCTTTAAATATCAATCATGTCCCTCAGCCCTGTTTTTCTCCCTGTGGATGCTTCACCACTGTACTTGGTGGTCCTTTTCAAGAGCCCAGATGCACCGTACAGGTTCTCACATGTTACTTAGACATCAGGAGATGAACGATCAGTTATCCAGAGCATACGTTCAGCCTCAGCTGAAGGAATGTACAAAGATTATGTGACTCTGTTCTTTTTTCAAACAAACCTTTTCCTCTCTTTTTTCTAGGCTCTAATTCTACTGACATTCCATGCTTTCCATTTTCACCCACCACTGGCTGCAGCCAGAGACTTTCCTACTGAACAAAGAACCAGGAGTCTGTTCCCCCTTTCTCCACCTGCCCAAATAGCTTTCTTTTTTAGATTATGTAAAATACCAGCCTTCTGGACTATGTAAAAGACTACTTATGGATCTTCTTTCATACAATACATGTGGGAAAGGGCACACAAACCCTGCTTTTTGACTTATCAGTCACTTTGCATACTTTAGAAGAAGAGTCTTTTCATACAGCCTCACTCTAACTTTGCCCTGTTGTGATGATCATCCCAGCAACGTGATGATCAAAGCTTCCTGCCTCAAAACTTTCCTGAAGGTGAGCAAAACCATTGCCAACCTGTTTGTCCTGAGTGCACTGGCCACACTTGTTTCGCTCTGTTTGCAATTTCAATCCTGTAAGCACACATCCCAAGAAAAACAGCCTCCCCAGGTGAACGTTAAATGTCGAAGCTCAGGTTTGAATTAAACCTTTTCACCTTTGGCTAATTCCAATTTTAGTTTACGGATTATTTTTCTTCAGTCAAATTCCAGTGCAGTCACTCAAAAAGACATTTTTCACTTCTTTACAGTGCTTGGAGGTAGGGTAACACCATTTTTGCATTCATTGCTTTTTCCTGCAAGGCAGAATAAATAGGCATGGATGTATCCTTTTCATGGATCCTTCCAAAGGATAAATAACTTATTGGTGTGGGGGTAGATGAAAAAAGGAAGAGAGAGTGAGAACAAGCAAGCAAGACCTACTACTTTGAGACAGGCTTTGTAGTTAAACGAAATAGGAGTTCCATTTAGGAAACATATTCCAAGCATGGGAAAGGGTAGGAAAAGCTTCCTGCAATGGGCTTTCATCATTTTCTACACATCCCTTTTCCTTTAGGTCATGCTGACAGCAGAATTCTGCCTCTGGCTACGTTATTTAACACCTTTTTCCTGAGTGCGTTCCTCCTACGTGTGCACAGGAGCATATCCATACTTGGTGACAACGGAGGGTACAAACTCACTGCCACTGAGGCCATCGACTACTATCAATGTTACTGTGGCAAGAATCTCCCCCTGGAGCCACGATGAAT
Source organism: Neomorphus geoffroyi (assembly GCA_033558235.1). Classification (NCBI taxonomy): domain Eukaryota; kingdom Metazoa; phylum Chordata; class Aves; order Cuculiformes; family Neomorphidae; genus Neomorphus; species Neomorphus geoffroyi. The sequence goes on from JAUMJM010000016.1 coordinate 37,915,607, forward strand.
TGATCTGTCCTAACTGTCTGCTGTCCCTTGGTATTTAAGCAACAAACACGCTTCAGTAGGATCAATGGAAAGTAATGACATTCCCTTATCGTTATCTTCCATATGAGATTCCTTTCATCGAAATGGTCACCAAGAAGCAGTTCCTTGACTATGAAAGCCATGTGTAGTCATAATATACCCATGGGAATGTTTGAACACAGCTCCCATTCCATGTAATTAGTCCACAACTACTCGCATAGGGAAGAGAAGGACACAGCACGTGACAAATTTCAGGGGGAATCCAGGCAGAGGTGATTCCCTGAATTGTAGCACAGCCACCGCACTGTGATGTTCACCTCTACCAACCTTCTGTTGTCTCATGGGAGGCACTGAATACCGCACAAGCCAGACAGAATTAACTCATTTTCACCTCCTACATAGAGTCTCATCGGGTGAGAGGTGAAACTCAGGCTAGGAAAATGGGCTTAAAATGAATATATTAAAGCATTTCCCTGTTCATAAAGTGTTATGTGCACGTTGAACAGAATATTATTTCCATAAATGTTAATGGCTGAAGATTCTTTGTAGCATCATAATTGCACATTGCCCACAACAATTGTTGAACGCTCAAGAGAAGCTGAGTCTCCCCACTCATGCTCTTTACTTTTACATCCTAACTCCATGAGCACAAGCAAGTGGAGTGATATCAAAAAAGTCATTTCATGCAAACTTAAAATGTTTCCAAATATCCTGCTGCTGCAGTTTCAATAAAAACAGAGCACACAGAGTTATTAGGGAAGGGGCCTGAACAAAATAGAAATTAATTTAAAAATTCAAAACAGAACTTAGAAACTAACACAAACTTTTTGCATCATTGTCCAGCTCTGCTTGTGATAGCGTGACCTTAGCTATACTGCACCCTGACACCTTTGAACACTGCTCACATCTGTGCAGTTCTATTTGGATTCAGCAAAGCCAGCGGCAGCAGAAGTCAGGCCGAGGCATTTCAACAGCCGATACATCCAGCACTAAAGTGAATAAAGCTTGAGAGACAGTGGCTGGAGGCTGGGCCAGTATCCTTGTGTCTCTGCTGCTCCTGAAGTTGCAACAGTTTTAAAGTCTAGCTTACATACAGCACCTGCAAAAAAAAAAAAAAAAAAAAAAGGCATAGAACAGTTTCCTTGACTCTTTTTCCTACTGTTCGGACTCTAAGGACAAACAGATGTCTGCTGAAACACGTCCTATTGGCAAGAGACAGCAGCCTTAAATTCATTTAGGACAATGACACATTCCAGGGTAAATATTCATTGTGACTTATGAGGAAATTATCCACACAGCTCTGATTAGCAATAACACAGACAGCCAATATCTACAACTCGCAATGAATATTAAACATCTGACAACCTTTCTTTCAGTTACTATACCGTTACAAGAAAAAACACATCCTAAAAGCCGCCAGAAAGGAAGAAAGGGGAAGAGGACTAGCAATGGAAAGAGAATTAAGACCTCCTGGGATGGGACGAAACAGTCAGATAAAGAAAAACAACTGAAAAAAACCCCAGCTCACAAGAATTATGCAGAAAGGCCAACTAAACACTCCACGTAAGAATATACTGTGTAAGCCTGGATCTCCTCAAGCACTGATGCTCTGGGCATCCAATTTCAGCCTAAAGAATTGAGGAACCTCAAGATCCCATGACTAAAGAGAAAAACTAACAAAACCAACAAACCAAGAAACCACAAGCAAACAAACAACAAAAACAAAGGACAAAGGCTGAGCAAGAAGTAATCAGCTAAAGGCGCTGAATAACACCATGAGACAGGCATGCTCAGCCCTGGGAGAAGTAAGGATTGCGCTGAAGATGGAAGGAAAAGGAGTCAAAGGATAAAGAGTGTTCCAATACATGAATGACTCTCAGAAGCCAGCTCTGCTCAGCAAGACAGCCATTAGGTGTCATTTGGACATTCTGCTCGAATCCAGAAACCTTGTAAAAAACATCAGGTTCAACCTTTTGAAAATTAATTTAAAACGCAGACCATGTTTTGGCATTGCGTTTCGACACAGTGTGCACTGTCTATCTGTTTCACTCTCACATGTGCAATAGCAACAGCAACCTTTCAGCAATACACCAAAATAACAGATGGCACAGAAAAAGGAAGCCAAAAATACAACACGGGACCTTCCTCTGACTGGCTCGCAGTGTCAAGAAATGGAGCTGTAAAAGTATATCATCTATGGAAAAAAAGTGGTCGTGTGAGCCAGGAGACTTGATGATTTAACAGACAGCTTTTGACTAATCTCTTGTTCTTTGAGCCTTTTCTAGGCTACCAGTCAATCTTTGGAGTCTCCCACTCCTACAGATTCTCAAGACATCTTGGCTGCCATTCGTCACCCCCACAACTTCTTGAACTTGACATGCAACACCCTCCAGAAGCTTCTGGGAATTCCATCAATCTCTGCAGTAATGCTGTGAGCCCAGAACCGCTGAGATAAAATATTCCCAAGTGCGAAGCATTGACAACCATATGGGCAGAGTGAAAGCTCTGTGTCCTGGTCATCTTCTGCATAGGTGTGTCTGTGGTTTGGCTGAAAGCACCTGCAAGAAAGTTTAAATTAAGTGATATAAATGTTTTAAATTAAGATTTTATGCCTGGAAACTGAACCAGTCCCCTGTATGCTTCATTATTTAGCCATTTATCCTATACTTAAACAAAAAATTCCTTGTGCATTTAATAGCTCTCTCTTAGCTCCGAAAGTGAGAGAAGGAAGATGTTTCAACTCACAGCCCTTCATCAACAACCCACCATTTCGGTGCAGCATTCCCTTGATGCTACACCTACTGGAACTGCAGAAACATCTCCTTGGTTTCACATGACACAGCACAGCGACTCAGCACTCCAACCACCACACACGTATTTCCTAAAGGGCAATGGAGCATCTGAAAAACTGAATTTAAATTGTTTAGAACACAAAGATGTAGAAAGGAACAAGGCGGTGTTTCTCAATCTCAGACTGCTGAGCCTGCCTTGTCAAGCAAGTCAAAACGTTAAGATTGCCTAATAGTAAAGCTAAGACTAAAAATCATAGCCATGAAAACACCCCCATATATGCAAAATTTATCCATGGGTTTCAAGAAACTGACAGAATATTTGGCCTTTAAAATTAATGAAGCAAGAGTAAGATTTTCTTTGTACTAATCTGAAAGCAAAAGCTCTATGCTTTGAGAGCCTCAAACACCTTTTGGAACCTCCTGACTCCCCGCTAACAGCGGCAAACTGCCAAGAAAGAAAGTGTGCTTTGATGGAATGCCTCTGAGAACCAAGGGAACTGGGTTCAGCCCTCCATGCAGACACACTTGGCTCTGGGAAAGTCACTTAGCGTACCTGCATTTCAATTCTTCATCCTGCAAAGAAAGCTATCGTTTTACTTCGTGTCTGAAATGACTGAACACCTATTGATGGCTTTGCCATCTCAAGACCAACATGACTCATGTATTTACATAGAAGAGAGAAAAGCTTTGATTACATGGATATAATTTCTCTAGGATGTTCACACTGGGATTCAATTTACTCCTAGATTTTGCATTTATTAATTGTCAACATTTATGCCACTGAATTCTACTGACAGAAACAGTCAGAGAAAATTTCCTATGTAATTCATGGTTCTTTCTGTACCCATAGGAACTGATAAACCATATGCTTCTCTACTCGACAGCTCTTCTTGCATTCCTGATCCAAAAGCCAAATACACAGTATTAGGGCAAATATATTGGAGTAGAAAATAAACAATGATGAAATGGTAAAGATCCTCATGTATATATTACAAATACAATAAGGTGGATCAAAATCAAGTTAGTCATTAATATGCTTTTTCACTGTTTCCCCATCCTTCCAGAAAATGGTGACCACTAGGATAATTTCTTATGTCTCTGATGTAACTGCATCTCACCTGCACCTCCATGTTAGTGGCAAAGCACCTCATTAAAGCAACACTGATAAATTGGAGGGAGATCAGGTATGAGCTACAGAAATGATTAAGAGAATGGAGGAACTAATTTATAGGGAAAGATTAAAAGACTCCAATACAAACAAATTCGTTTACTGAATAGTAAAGGCGTGGGAGGGAAATGAACATGATTACAGTCTACAAATACCTGATCATGTAAGCATCAGGAAGGCAGAAGAATCATTTAGTTTAGTAAGAGTAGTGCAACAAGGAGTAATGAGATACAATTAACAGATTATTTAGCACGATCATCAGGGAGAAGCTTCCCAAGCGAGACCTGGCTGGCTGCTGGAAGGCTGTGGTGGGTGCAGCCCTTGGTAACTCACACAGCAAGGAGAAGGCTGGGCTCCGAGAAGGCTCCACTGGATGTACAGCACTGCCGTCGCTCCATTAGGGTCTGCGCCAGGCAAGCTCAAACCCCAGCACAGGAACTCATAGTCACTGTTCTACAAAGCTACGGTGCCTTACTCTTGCCCAGTCACTCCTCTTGTTATTCCCCTGCTCGCTCCCCACAGAGATGCAAGCCTCATCATGTGAGGTGTTTAGAAGTAGATTGGACAAGCATTAGAAACTGTACTGCAGGGACCAGCCCCGGGGGACAGATTAGATGACCTCATGCCATTTTATTCCTTCTCATTTATGCAGTCTGATGAATACTTAGCTTTTACTGAAGTTTCATCAAGGGTGCAGTGATTGCAATAATCGTGATTTGATACAACAGTTTTCTTCCAAATTAGAAGGCTAATACAGTCTTTGTCTCATTCCCTCTGTCCTCCCCCCATCCCTAATTAACTCCTCTGTGCATTGGCTCAGGAATGCATGTAATCCCTCCTGGAAGCTGTTTGTCCTAATCCCCCATGACAGGACTCACAGCGTGCTGATATGGACTCCAAAGGACAGATGACTCAGAGCAACTAGAGGAGCAGCAGCCTGGCCACAAAACCCTGCCCCACTCTGCTCCGTGGTGACCATGAACTGAGGACCATCCTTTTTTCATCCTTTTTTTTCAAACTAGCATCCACTTGACTTCTGAGTTCCCTAAAGAAACAGACCAGGAACTGCCCAGTCACCTAGGATTACCAGCAGGTAAGTGGAGAACATTAAAGGCACGGACTGCTTTATGTTTTAAGGGTCATAATCATAACTGTCCCCCTCTGAATGCCTCAGCCTCATGAGAAATCCTCACAACTCCAGTCACTGCAACCAGGCAGCAGCAGTAATATAAAACAGCACAGAAACCAACCTGAAGTCCAACCTGGCTGCTAACAGCTAAATACACTCAATTTTTTCCTGCAACAATTTTGAGAAACAATAAACTAATTTAAGTTAAAACCAAACAGAAATATTCATCCTACAGAACTACAAAAAGCTGATAAAGAAGAAAATTAAAATCAGAGTGGAAGGAAACGATCTTCAGACTACAAGGGAGAGTCACAGGTAGGTGAATTGCAGAAAAAGAAAATATCTAAATGAAATTAAAGTATTGTTGAGGACCTTGAATAGTTTAAGCTATGTCTCATCAAAAATACCTAAGTTATTCAATAAATACAGAATCCAAAATAAAGCAGTGTATGTACATACATACACATAAATATTAGGTCAGGAGCACAAAAGGAGTTAAGGCATTTTTGACATCTCTTAGATCAGTACATCTCGGTATTCATTTGTAATGAACTCTTCTTGTTCCACTGAAAGATGCCTTCTCTCCCAGTTCCCAGCATGGGATCTAAAAGGTGAAAAGCAGCTACTCAGTTCAGAGAATAATCAGTTCTAGGAAAATTACATTAAGCACCTAAGATTACACACTGAGAAGAAAAGCATTCTCCCAGTGTGTGTGTAGACACTCTACTTGTAAATACAAATAAATATATTTTATGTTCTTCTCATTAGTGACATTTGCTTGCAACTGCAAATCCATACAGTTCTGTCACACTAAACTGTTCAGAAGTGACACAATTTAAGAGTCCATCCTTGGAACCCCCTTACTCTTTTGGGGTCAGACTTTTCAGGACATCATCCACATACAGTGAAAAGTCAGGGTTCTTCCTCCTGAGCCACCTCAAGGTGGGCATTGATCAGCTACGTGTACCATGCCTTTGGTCTCCATCAACACCGTATCCAGAGAATTGGCTTTTCCATCAGGAGTTTGGGCATGTCTATAGTGCAAAGCAACACAGACACTCAATACAGCTTTCGACTCAGACTGACTGCTGGCATTAGCATAGTCATGCCATTGTATGTGCACCCTGAAACATCCCCAAGTGTTTATTCTGAAATCCCTATACCGCTCCTGGCAAAAACCTCCTGGTGCACAACCAAATCCTGTTACACCTTCACTGTGCCGCAGCATAGTTTAGATAACTCAAGATGAAATAAGTACCACCCGTAGCAGGTCTTCAGATGTATATTAGCCTAAAGAAATGTCTACTTCTGCCAAAAGAAAAGTACCAGATCCTGATTTAAAAGTTGCTGCCATTATTAAAACATTATTAAAACAATGCTAAATTAGATGAGAGACTTGAAGATGACTGTAAACAATCTCAAAGTCTAAAAATTTGCATTTTAAATATTAATTAAAACCAAACCACTCAGGAACAAGTTTTCATGAAAAACAAATCCAATAAAACAAAAAAACCCCTCTCCCTTAACAGAGAGTAGGTGATGAGCAAGATGTAGCTCGCTGAACCCCAAACACTGAACTGGGTATCAAAGCATACCAGTATTAAATTAAGACTGAAGGTGAACAAATAAAAATCTTCCCATAAAGTAAGTTCCAGGAATCCAAAAAACATTTATTATGAGCGATAAAGGAAATCACATACCGTTCCTAAACAAGTGAAGCTGAAGTAATGAAAGTATAAATGAAGAGAGTGTATTTCCCTAGTTTATGCAAACGACAGATTAAACAGCAAGAATCACGGGATGGAGATCTAACTTTGTACCAAACCCAGAATAACAGAGGTTTGGGGTTCAGGTGATTTTTGGAAGTTGGTTTGGAAGTAGAAGTTGTCCCGTGTTTAAGGTCAGTTCTCTAACTGTTCCTTATGAGTTACCCCATAACCACCATGCTGCTATTTCAATGAGAACCGTGCAGAATTTGATCTGAAGTTTTAAGTAGTCAAATTATGTCACATGCAGCTCTGCTGCCATCCTTATATGCAACCGGTTGGAAACCTCACTCTCAGGAGTTATTACAGCAGAGAGGAGATGTAGCAAGGCGCTTTCAAACTGGCAGGGCTCTAAATGAATGATCTCCAAGTCAGTTGACTTTTCTTTTTCCCCAAGAAAGCGTTGGATGAAAAGCAAGACAGCTAAATATACACACCACACCAAATCACATTTCCTGACATCAGAGCCAAACATGATGACTGATCTCATTCATCAAAGGATTTGGATTTCATTCACGGTGGCTCTCATCGTGTCTGAAAGATGATGGCAGCTTCCTAGGAGGTGCTCAAAGGCTTCGGTGTAGAAGGCAGACAGACAGTGATAAGAGGTTTCAGGGTGCCAGAGGAAACTGTGACACAACTGACTGTTTTCAGATTGGTATGAAAGGAGGACTATTTTAGTACAGAATCTCACAATTCAAACAACTGCCCCTTAGGAGATTTAAGAAAACAATTTTGATCCATTATACAGGTACAGAAAATAGAGTCAATTTCAGTACTAAGAATGTACTGTAGAACTGCTATAGATAAATACACATAATCTATAAAAACAACTGCCAATAAAAACAACTGTTCTCACCTACTCTGCTGCTTCCTATTGCAGAAGCCAAAGTTCTCCAGAAGGTGATGCTGAGCTGTGTGATCAGTGGGTTAAAGTAGAGGTTTACATCCAGCCTCAGAAGAACCAAATTTGATTACGAGTCTCTTTATAAAAAGGATTTCATGAGCACAATTAATATTTCTCACTTCTCCATTTGCTGGGCTACCTGCATCTTCTGCTCCACCTAAAGAAACAAAATCTGTAACAGGAAAATTACATCAGCCTCATGCTTTACCCTGAGAAATAGTGAAATCATTACTAAGGAAGGCAGCAAAACAAGTGAATTCCACTGAATCACCCAAAATAAGCTTTTCTTAAAGATTACAGATAGAGATGACAACAGCACTAAGACAGACACATCCTACTCAGATGGTCGAAAATCCCCAGATTTAATAAGAGTTCACCACAAGAAGGCAGCACAAAGATAAACAAAGCATAAAGAGGTGTTCTAAGTGATACAAGTGGAGGAGCATGGGAGGATGCAGTAGCTCAGTAAATAAAAATGTCTGAACTATTGGGATTTTCTAAATGTTTTGTTTTCTGTATTATTAAGTGGCACAGAAGGGTCACTGCAAAAGTGAGAGTGGAATCCATCCCATGGGACTAGGAAATAGTACCTGTATGCTGTACAGCAAGTAAAACTCTTCTAAAAGAATAAACACCACACCTAAATCCCCACCCAAACACCCACTCTTAAAGGATGAGAAGACAGAGAGAAATTAAACTGTCAAACAATTGAAGACTGCAAGTTAAGATTATCCTAATCAAATTAATACCTGGGACTAAAGACTGTAAAAGAAAGCAGCCATTAAACTCTTCTCCAAGAGGACCACGACAACAAAAACATATAATTTAAAAGTCAAATAAAGATCCAATAGCCATCTTATAGGTGGGGAAAAAAATCTGGTGCCTCCAGAGTTACTCTGGATTTGCAGTAGCAAAGCTCAGATTACAACTCACCTGTCAGAATATTTGCTGTTCAGGCATAAATCTACCTGAATAGGAAAATATTTGTCTTCAGGAAACTACAGAGCAGCCCTTACAGCCATGTGTGTATTTTTAAGCTCTGGGCAGGATCTGAGCAACCTTGCTTCCTTCAATGATTTGCCGTGTCGGTCTGCTCTGCAAAACTGTGAAAACGCCCTTGTGAGGTTCCACGTTTCAAGGCTTTCAATAATAACTTCAGATCAAACATAACAAATTCGCAAAGACAAGACATATTTTTTCTCCCAGCCACCAGGTCTTGAAAACTCACCCCAAGCTGAGTTGCCTCTTTCCGCCCTGTCCACCCCAACCCCTCCTCATTCCTGATGAAGGTCCCACAAAGCGAGCCAGGGCTCTCCAGTAAAACTCCAGCACACTCATTGTCCTCTCTGGGTTTACACAGCTGGAAATGAACAGCTCCTGTCCTGGATCAGCGGAGGAACACGAGGAACCCAGTCTAGCTACCACCTCCCCCCCCAGTAGCTTGTATTCCAGAACATTCAATGTGGGTCACAGGGAAACAAGTGCTTTACTTGCTCCTGGAGCAGAAAAGCAGACTGACTTTCCGAAGTGACGTTAGGTGTATCGCGATGGCACTGAAATCAAGCACAGCAGAACTTTTGAGAGAACTTAGGAAGATATTTTTTCCGGCTAGCAAATCGTATATTCCTACATGAACCCAGAAAAAGCAATACTTCTGCCCCATCTAAAGTTATTTCTGGGGTACCTGAGCTTGCCTGAGATAAAGTTTTCTCAAGCAGTACTATTTATGATGCAAGCATAGAGAACTTCTCCTTGGGAAACCTAGGGGTAAAAAAACCTCTCTTAATGCTAAACCCTGGGCGTCCACTGACCAAGCTGTTCAGGGCAGTATGATATGAATGCAACCTGACTTATGTGTGTTCTAAGTTACGAAGATGAGATGCAGGGTGTAAAATATGCCTGGAAGCGATTGCTTTGTTTTCTACCTCAACATACGTAAAATTCCCTTGATTCCTGTACAGGAAAGCTCTTAACAGATTAAGAAGCGGTGTCACAGACAAAGCTATTTGTTCAAATTTATTTTCTTTTTAACTTATTTAACCATTCAGGTTTAACATCTCCAAAAATAACTCATCACTCCTGCAAAGTACTGTCAATATGATAAATGAGACCAGAAAGACGAGAGCATGGAACACTAGGATGAAAGTTCACAGCTTCTATAACACGGGCTTTATCAGTAGTGCGAAATAATTTTCATGAATCAAAAGTTACTTGAAACTTCCCTGCTAGCCCTGTGACTTTATAATCCTCCTCAGCCCAGCAATTTATTTATAGGAAGAGACAGAAGACCTTGTCTCATGGCTCTGTCCGATCAGATCCATCTTCCAGCTCCTGAGTAGTGAGATATTACAGCTTACGCTGATGAGGGAGCGAAATACTTTCAAATATAAGAAAGACCTTCAGTCAAGTAGGTCTTTAGTCGCATGATATAAACATGAACAGTTGAGCAATGAAGCATACAGTGTAATTTGTGCCAATATGAATGACACAGCTTCAGAGACACAGCAAGAAATGTCAACGAGAACCTTAAAATAGGAAAGGAGAAGGTGGCTCTCCAGTTTAACAGCATAAATATTTCTCAGCAGGCAAACATTGCTGATTCTCATCCAAAATATTTGGAAATGAGATACAGCAATCAAACACTAAGCGCAAATTCCCTGGACTAATTATTCCAGACAACCTGACATCCAACCAGGCTATGACTTTCACTGCAACAGGGGTTGATACGAAATGTAACAATAAAACCAGTTTTTCTTTCACAGACGCAGACGTAGGTTCTATGAAAGTACCTAAGGTAATATTTAGGACATGCAGATAGTTGTGTGTTATTACACCAGATATTCAGCAAGACATTCATTGATAATCAGGCATCACTCATTTTATAAAGGCAAAAAGCCAATGTTGCTCAGTGTTCCTGGGAGGCTGATGTTTTCCTTTCGTTAAACAATGCAGGCTGGTGCAAAGCTTTAAAAGAGATGGTGATTGACCTAACACTACAAGACAAGGTAATGCAAACAAACTTTGGTATTCTGGCCAAGCATAAATATTTTTATTCTTGGGGTTGACTTTGCACAGAGCTCTGGTCCTGTAATAAATTCAACTTCAAGACATTACTAGTTGAATGAAACCCAAACCTACTGTTTGTGTTGGAAGATTCTAATGAGAGCAGTCATCTAAATGGACAGGATTCAGAGCTGAGACCCAGAAAAAACATTGCTTTGGTTAAAAGCCATGTCGTCATTGGGAGTTCCAATCAAATCAACCAAAAACGAGTTGAAAGAAAGATACCTTACGCTACCTAGTGAACTGAGAAGTGTCAAAATAATCAGCTACACTGCAATGACTGGAACATTGACAGTGGTTTCTGTGATCTAGAGTAACATCCATCAACTCACACGCAGGCAAGCAAAAAGTTCTGGGAAGTGTCACCAGCGTTATTTTTGCAACAGCTACTAAGAAGAACCTCTCACAGGGCACCAAATATCCACCTCCTGAATGGTCCATTTGACTTCAGAGGAAACTCAGCCCAAGTAAAGACTGCATGAAGAAACTCATGATGTTACAGAGAGGGGAACGAGCAGAGAAAACAAAGGAAAATTTCAAACAGTGGCAGAGGATTTCCATAGTATGAGAGAGAATTGAATGTTGGATGTGCAAGTCCCCCGTACTAACTTTGAAACGTTATCCCTTAAGCAAACAACAGTGACCCAGACAGGGCTCCAAACATGACACACAAATACTGGAGGAACCCAGCAGCTCATGATCCACACTAGATGGAAAAAGTAACTTTGATTTGACAGCTTCTGCGAAGGGTGGTTAAACTATGACAAGGAAGTCAACATCTTTTTCACAGGACAAAAAATGGATGTTTTCCAAGGTGCCAAATTCCTGGGTAATTCTGTTCATCAGAAAATATTTTGAGAAACCACAAGCAGAACCTGGTTCTCTTTTTATATGACCTCCTCCTCACACACCTTTTACATGTACTTGGAGCTTTAAACTTTAACATTGCTCTCCAGGGACCCTTAAAAACTGGCAGGAATTTTGCAAACATGAAAAAAGTGAGGAGTGGGGAATAGGCAGTGCAGAAGATTCCTCGCCGGTTTTGTTCATCTGGTCTTTCAAGTTCTCAATGTCATTTAACTATTTCTTTCTAACTAGCTGAGAAGAGTAGAACCTGCTCTCAATAAATGCAAGCAAGTTGCAGTATTAGATGTTGGACTGTTCACAGTGCAAACCTCACAGCTGCATCAATTCTTAACAGTAATGGCTCTGTATTAAAACTCTGGTGAACTTATTGTTTACAGATTCACTTGAACTTTGAAGCATCTGAAATCAAAGTAATGTCTAATATTTCCAAACAACTTATTTAATTCACTACATAAAGAAATAGAGGCATTAAAGTTAAATCAAGAATAAAAGAATCTTAAATGCCCGTTAGTAGGGCCTTTCGTACAACAAAAGGAGCATAAAGAAGCCCTTAAACTGGTGCGTGACAAGCAAAGTAAAAAGGAGGCTTCACCCCCCAGACAAGCTTGCCTGAAGACACCAGGCTGGCAGAGTTTGTTCATGCTGTAATTCTGTGAGTTTTCTTTCTTGTCTTTTAACCAGGAGAACCCTCTGCTTCTTCCACTGCCATGGTTTTAACACTGCCTAAACAGCTCTGCAAAACAGGCAACAACTACTGTTTGTGTTAACGCCCAACGAGGACGATACTCATCTGTCCCAGTGAAAAACACAGCAGGACCCAGAGAATACTTAAGTTTGAAATGTGATGCTAGGTACCAAAGCCATTCTCTTCTAAATCACTATTTCAACTCAAATTCAATACATAACTGATGATGTTTCATCACCACCATCATCTAGTGGCTTTTCAGTGCTTTTCTTGAAATGCAACTTGAACACAAAATCCAACAATTCACAATTAGACCCACTTAAAAGAAGATTTCAACTGGAGCAGAAAAAAGGTTTTCAGATGGCAAATATAATTTTGTCAACAACACAGCCTTCTGAAATGTTGATTTCAACGATGGAATATTTGAATGGAATATGTATTTTAATTTCTTGGGCTTGGTTGTCAGACTGTATTTCATTCTGACTTTTAATTTTGTATTGCACTTTATTAAAATATTGGCATATATCATTTTATGCAATGTTGGAATGTTCCAAGCTAAAAGCACTCTGATATCTCTAAAATCAAAACATCACAGCTAATTTGAGGAACAAAAAAATTTATTTCTCAGCCAGATACATCCACAAAGAACAGTTTGACTGTGTCAGCTTGCTAGTTCCTGCTGGGGGGCCTGCAGAAAGCTGGAGAGGGGCTCTTGATCAGGGAGTGCAGGAATAGGATGAGGAGTAACGTTTTTTCAGCTGAAAGAGGGGAGATTGAGATGAGATCTTAGGGAGAAATGTTTTGCTGTGAGGGTGGGGAGGCCTTGGCCCAGGTTGCCCAGAGCAGTGGTGGCTGCCCCATCCCTGGAGGTGTTCCAGGCCAGGTTGGATGGGGCTTGCCAGTGGGAGGTGTCTGTGTGGCACTGGATGGGCTTTGAGGTCCCTTCCAACCCAAACAGTTCCATGGTTGTTTCCAGTGATGGCTGCAAGTATTACAAAGTATTCATGTAATTTTGAATGTGTCCCATGACTACAGAGGATTTTGGTCTCAGCACTTTTCTCCAACTGCAAAATTTGTTTTAAGAGCCTAAGGAAAGAAACAGCTTTGCAGGCAGAACACGGTCGAGGCCAACACTTCCAAAGCAGCACCTTACAATTTGGACAGCTGAGAAAATTAAGGACCTTGGCTATGCTTTTGTTGAAACCAGTGCCCAGTGTACGTCTTCCAGCCTTTGGCAACCACTCCATTAGTGCTCAAACACGCATTTCAAGGACACATTTGAAGGAGGTACAGTACCACATGTGGCAGCCACCATTTGTCAAGCAACTGAAATGAGGGAGCACCAAGTAAAAAAAAAAAAAGCCCCCACAAAACAACCCAGAACTCTTCAACCTCACTCTTATTTCATAGGGTTATAGAGGCAAGGCTCCTCAGGAAGGAGATACTCAGGTAACACACCCTCGTGTACAGGCTGATAAATGACTGTTCCAGGTGACTGAACTCTCAACATTACTGGCACATTCAATTGCAAAGTCAAGAGAAATTGAGCTTTTTCCAAAACTGTTATGGAGAGGCTCCTGGCTGGAAATGTACATTCGGACACTGTCGTAGACTGCTCTCACAGAAAGGAAACAACGTTGTCCGTTTGCCAACACAAGTGTGTTTTATGAAAATAGAAATTCAATTTCAATGCTGTCAGCTACAGTAAATTGATAGCACTGATGATACTTCCCTTGATCCACAGGTCCGTGAATCACCTTCCTGGGGACACAGCGGCACAGGCTGTGCAAGACAGGAGGAGTGTCTGTGTCTGCTGAAGGAACCCTCGTAGATTCATGATCGGTCAACTAACCAAGCTGTCTTAAGGATAAACAAATCACTTCTCCGAAGTCCCACATCATACATCTTCGTGCAGACATTGACCTTGATTAACGCGCACCTTCATTTAGCAGCCACAACTTTGCAAGAAAGCTTTTAACAGCTGTTGACCTAATGAAACGTCCACCTTTGGGACACAGAGCTCTTTACAAAGCAAGAGGAGGATGCAAGATAAAAGTCACCAGTCAAAGAGAAGCAACTGAAGCACCTATCTTAACACCAAGTACGTTATTTAGTATTTCATGTTCCTTGTGTTAAACTTAACCAGATGCTGCTGCTCCACCTTACGCTCACGTGTCATCTCTGATGAACCACATTCTTTTGCTCTTGCCCCAAATTCTGTCGTGCACAGAGGAAATATTTTTCCACACCCACTTAACTGCTACTTGGACTCTTTCAGACAAGGTGCACATCAGGCACCAGTGTCTTTACATTAACCCAACAACTCCGAGTGCAGGTTTTTTTAATAATTATCTGGATAATTAAAAAAATGTAACCCATGGCCATTCCATGAACCAGCTGGCGGTCGAAAGCAAGTGCGAGTTTCTTGAAGGCCCCATGCAGAGTTAGAGAAAACTGTTCCACTTGGTGGCAGCAGTGGTCTAAAACACAATCAAGTTCCATGTTCTGAAACATCAAGTCACACCTACAAATTCATCCTGTAGCAAGGGAAGTCCTCCTTTCCCAGATAACTTCCCATGCTTTAGTTTATCTTTCAAACATTAACAAAGCTAATATCTCTCTGCCTTTTTCCCCTGGGATTACACGATGCAAAACAACTTCCAGGGGAAAAAAAAAAGGCAAAGCAGCTTCTTCTTTTCAGTGAGGTACGCATAAATATGCTAAGAATTCATCTTTCTGAGAGGGCAGTGACTTTGCTACACAGTGTATCCAAACTTTTCCAAGGAATTGAATATGGAAAAGATGCCACCCTCTCCCAGTGTTCAGTGGATCAGCGTTTTGGCAAGAGAAGAGATACCGACACTGAGACGTATCAACATGTGGCTTTCAATGCCAGCTCCTGGATAAGCAGGACAAATTCTTGTCCCTAAAGCAAACCCTGCCTATAAAACTCTGCTCAGGGACTTCTCCCCGTTGCACTAACAACCCCCTCTGTTATAGATGTAGCGGTTCTCCACCGCAATCTGCTCCTTCCAAGATACACAGCATTTCTCACAGTAGTTTACACAGCTGCAGACGAGCGCAGTACCTTCATTTTCTCCTCACTCAGCACCACCACATGATTTCCTGCACAAGCAACCCAGCTTGCCCACCGTGCTGCCCTCTTTGCTTTACCAGAGACTGTTTTAAATTAATTCGTGTGCTGAAAACCACACACAGAAACTGAACGTTCTCCCCGCTTCTTTTGAAGTGCTGCCCCAACCAAAGTAGAAATGAGGTCCATTCCCAGCCCAGATCTTTGCACACTTCTCTGCTCTGAGTGTTCCCCTGCTCTAGTCCTTCTTGGCAGGACTAGAAGGACCATCCAGCCTGTATTCATAGCAGGGGTTGCCCCAAACCAGGTGTAGGACCTTACACTTGGCCTTGTTGAACCTCATGAGATTCTCATGGCCTCACTTCTTAAGCTTGTCCAGGTCCCTCTGGATGATATCCTGTCCCTCAGGTGTGTCAGCTGCATCAATCAGCTTGATGGCATCTGCAAACTTGCTGAGGGTGCACTCTATCCCACTCCCTGTATCACCGATGAAGATATTAAACAGTACTGGTCCCCGTATGCATCCCTGAGGGGCACCACTTGTCATCGATCTCCATCTGGATATTGAGTCATTGACCGCTGCCCTCTGAGTGAGGCCATCCAACTAATTCTTCACCCACCGAACAGTCTACTTAACTAAATTCATCTCTCTCCAATTTGGAGAGAAGGGTGTTGTGGGGATCATGTCATAGGCCTTACGGAATTCCAAGATAGACAATATCCATAGCTCCTCCCTTGTTCAGTGATGTGGTCACCCCATCATAGAAGGCCTCTGGGTTGGTCAGGCAGGACTTGCCCTTGGTGAAGCCACGCTGGCTGTATCAAATCACTCTGTCCTCCATGTGCCTTAGCATCACTTCCAGGAGGATTTGCTCCATGATCTTCCCAGGCACAGGGGTGAGGCTGACAGGTCGGTAGCTCCCAGGATCCTCCTTTCTACCCTTTTTAAAAATGGATGTGACGTTTCCCTTTTTCCAGTCACCAGGAACCTCCCCCAACAGTCGCGGCTTTCCAGGTGCCATGGAGAGTGGCTTGGCAACCACATCAGCCAGTTCCCTCAGGAGTTCCTTTACAGGTCAGGGTGGGGAAGAAGAGATCTTTTAAAATTTTATTAAGTAGTTTAAAGTTCATTTTCCCTTCATACTGGTTTGTTTGAAAAAGCAAAATCCATTTGTTACTCCCCAATTTATCATCAAAATGAGCCTGATATTAATTGCATTCTGTTATTACAAGCAGAGGTTGCATGTGCTTTTCTTGATAGAGTTTGCAGCTCTTATTTTTATAGATATTCCATGTGGGCGAAATAACATTAAGAAAGCTAAGGTCAAAACCCAGTCATTTCAAAGGAATAAAGGGAAAGATTTACAAGACATCTGGTGAGAACAGTTTATAAGGGGAAGCAAGGCTTTCCTTCTGAGATTGTATCAATTGAAGCCTAAATTGGGGAAGAAATCCCAAAGGAAGATACACTCCACTTGGTAAATCAGTAGTGCTCAGAGATGCAACTGATTTAATCCGGAATTTTAAATGGGAGAGAGCATCCCACACTCCAGAAAGCTTCCGTAAACACATTAAGTTTTGATTTCCATAACGCACCTTTCAGATTTCCCTCCCATGTCAACCTTGCACCAAAGCAGTCAGATGTCCCGTTCCAGGGCTGCCACTTGCAAGTCACCGTAGCCTTCTGTCGTCAGCCCATACCTGCCCTCACAGCTAAGTTCTCTCAGGTCTGCCAGCCTAATCACTTATGAAATAATTTCCTAAACCACTTCAAACAAAATTTGACTGGGTTAAACTTATTTCCTAAGCTGCCTGATTTTAACCACATTAAATTACAGGAGCAGTTCTACCATTTGACCAGAGGGAGGGATCCCCATGGCAAGAGCAGGAGCCTGTCAACCTGCTACCAATGAAGCTGCTAGAGGCTGACCAGAGCCCAATCTCACTGTACCAACATCTATTTCTACTACAATAAAAGAAACAAACACAATTTTTTAAAAATATTTTTTTAGCATCATTAAAGAGTGTTTTCTGGCTTTTAGTGCTTGTTGTATGCTACTCAGTTTTGCTCACAGACTGCTTGCCTGCCCATACTGTGCAGGTATTGGCTTGAATTAAAGCAAGCACTTACTGCATCACCAAACCTGAGATCCAGAGTGAAGCCAGTGAGACCTGATCTGTGGTTTCAATTTACAGAGAGGCGTGGGCTGTTTTGTTTCTGTAAGGGCAGAGCAACCCACTCCCCCAGCTCACAGCATTTCCCTCTCAAGCAGTGGGTGGGCAGAGGAGCAGCTCCACCTCATTTTCTGTGGCGGCAGCCCTGGCTCAAGCAACGCGCCCTCACCTCTGCTCCACACTGGCATCTCATTAGCAGGACTGCTCAAGCCCACTCAGCAGCCTGGAAGGGGAGCTGATCCAGCTCAGGCACCACCCCTGCCCCGGGATGAGGGTGGATGTTTCTTGGCTAGATCTATTAACCCAGCCCAAGCTCAAGATTGATGCATCCATATGAGGAAGAAATCAAGCAAAGGAAGCCAGAGAATTCTGCTGGGAATCTTGCCAAGGGTTCACTTTGGGCAAGGCTTAAACCTGCTGATATTAGTCCTCCTCCCTGACAGCAGGATCTGGCTTCAACAAGGTTGTACATCAAGCCTGCCTCATCTGCTTTAATTACCACACATTTTGATCAGTCTCCTTCTCTACCCCCATAAAAGCATCTCCCTTGCTATGGAATCTGAGCTTTGCTATGAATTCTTGCACATCTTGAGTAACTTTGCAATGCAGTAGCCTGGCAGAGCATCTTTGCCTGTATAAACCGAGCTGTTCCACTGGCTGCATGCACAAACAGGTGCTAAAGATATGGTGGACAACCCTTTCTTCTCCTCACAGTGGCCTATTCAACTATTATGACTGACTATAATGCATTGCTTGGATCCTTTCCTATTAGCCCTCATTTCAGCCCTGACCGCAAATATCTATTTAAAGACCATGATCTATTATTTTGCATAGCTCCAAGTTAGTACTGGAACCGTGGCCAGCCGAAATATCTGTAGCCTGTAGGGTTGCCTCAGGCTAAACCATCTCCCGTACTCATAGTCAAAGAAAGTACCTTCTCATTTATTAAAGATGCATTCATGTAACGCAGGCAGCTACTGTGGTTAACTGCATAGAAGATAAACTGCAGACAACACATTAGGAAGAGGTTCAAATAAGACTTTTAGCTCCCACCTCAGAGAACCAGTTAGAGAGAAACCTGAGTTTAGATCTTTTTGATCTGACCATCCGGAATCATTTAGAAATATCAGTTAGAAATCTGGACCTTGAAAAAGCAGAGACTGTAAGAGAATACAAACAGCCCAAAGTTCATAGATCTTTGGGACAGAGATCTCAGTCCAATCCTTTATCTAGAACTAGAAAATAATGAGAACAAATACTGTGAGATCACACTAAAAGCTTAACCTTTAGGCCAGTATCATGGCGTAAAGTTTTTCAGCTGAAAGAAGGGAGATTGAGATGAGATATCAGGAAAAAATTGTTTACTATGAGAGTGGTGCAGCCCTGGCCCAGGTTGCCCAGAGCAGTGGGGGCTGCCCCCTCCCTGGAGGTGCTCCAGGCCAGGTTGGATGGGACTTGGAGCCCCCTCATCCAGTGGGAGGTGTCCCTGCTCATGGCAGGGGGTGGCACTGGATGGGCTTTGAGGTCCTTTCCAACTCAAACCATCCCATGATTCTATGACATCCAGAGGTCCCACGGGAACAAGACCTGCTTGCAGGAACCAAGAATTTGGACCTCAGCTCTAGGGAAGAAAAAAAAAATCTTGGTGTTAATTCCAGTGCGGTTTGTCATGAATTCAACACAGGGAGACCAACGATACTCGTGCAAGAAAAACAAAAAGGGAAAGATAAAGCTTAAGGGAAAACTATCTGATTAATTTTAAAGGAGAGAATATTTATCTTCTGATAGTTCTGCACCAGGAACTTTTCCACTGTTGTCCAGGATGACTAATACCCTACAGATACTCTATCTGTTTTATCTGATGGGTACACCCTCAGTACAGTGAGAGCTACTCATCACAGGGCTGTTGAAGAGGTGCGTGCTGAGAAGCCTTGAGATGGGCTTGCTCTGAAGCTCAGGCAAATCAGAAATTGCCTTGCTCATAAAAAAAGCAGCTCTTAAATAACTGCATATGGAAATCTCATGCATAAACTAGTTTGTGATAAGCTGGAATTTTACCCATACACTTGCTGACACAATCTGGTTCCGTGTCATGCAAGCCACAGTCAGAATTAGGACAATGATTTTGATATGTCAAGAAGCTACAGCTGCGTTCTATCACTTTCTTTAGCTGTGTCTGTACTGAACATTGTTGATCAAGGGCAGTTTTCAGAAGTGGGTTTCTGCACTTCTGGTACCTTCTTCACCCTATATCATTTTCCTTTGAGAGCAGCTTTATGGCCAAGATCCTCAGCTAGAGCCTGGGTTCATTACTCAGCTCTGCAGCAGAATTCCCTTGGGGCCTTTGCCAGTTATTTAACCTTTTCTGAGCCAGGATCTCAGTTACTTCTGTATGTCAACTCGATTTCTCTGTCTCTGAAGAGCAGCAACAATACTTGTAGCATCTTGCTGTTCCTTACCAGATGGCAAACTTTTTGAGCAAGGACCGATTCTTAACATGTGTCAGAACAGCACCTGGCATGCTGAGGCCCTGGGTGGGCACCTAAAATAATCAAAACACCTCAGCCTCCTTCCCCCTCAACCAAAACATCCCCAAAATATTACTGGATTATGTATTATGATGCTTTTTCAGCCCCATTTTTTTCTCTAATAATTTCCAGGATCATTTTTAGCAAGTAAGGTTGTAAATCCGAGAGCGAAGTAGAGGGAAGGCTTCGTGCATCAAATGCCAAACTCCACTTCACATCCCTGTAGGACAGGGGAACCAGGTTGTGTGGATCCAAGTGGAGAAAATCCCACTTGAAGAGAGTCAGTTTCTATGTATGTTCCGGAAGAACCGAGTGCAGAAACAGCTTTTGTGCTGAAGGAAGCTCAGAGCCATCAATTGAGTGATTTTAGAAGATGAGGGGAGGTCTTCTGCAAGAAAGCAGAACATATTTTCTAACCCTGATACAGCACCTATGACAACCCAGAAGGTTTTTACCCGGACGGTGATAAAGTTACGCCAGAGGTGGAAGAGTCCCTACTTGTTCATGCCCTTCACTTGCTGCTGGTCACCATGGCAGAAGTGTAAATCACGCTTCAGTTGGCAAAAGCTCGGAAATTCCATATGATAACCACCTGGGATGCTCAAGAGGTAACACAAGATGACCTAATTGTCCCTTCCCGCTTTATTGCCCAACACAGATCCCAACAGAAACAGCCTAACAATACAGCCTACTGTCCTCTTCTGGCTACTGAAGGAAATACGATGTCCTCTGGATGCTGCTCCTCCACCACACAAGCAGTGGATTTACCACAGCTCTGGCTTGTTGCAGACTGTTCCTGACAAAGCAGCTTGGTTTGAGGGCTCTGGCACTAGATATCCTGCTAAGTACTTTTTTAGCGAAAGGTTTCTGCAGACAACCACACATTTTTCTCCACTCAGCTCTTCCCAAGAGGGTCTGTACTTTTCATTTCCAGCTGTTCCTGTTCCTTGGACCGGCTCAGTCTCTCAAGAGAACAACCCCCTGCCATTCAGCACTACGATTACACTGCCTGACTACAAAAGGCTAAATACAAAAGTGAGGTATATAAATGTGGGGTTTTTCCAAGTGAGACACTTGACTCCTTTCATGAAATTCATAAGAATCCAGTTACTTTAATTTTGAGTGCTGCAATTCTAATTTCCATGTTGACCTAGCAACTATAAACAGACACAAAAAAAGGAGGCTGCCTAAAGCTTCCTGAACACAAGTCCCCGATCTTCATTCAAATACCAGCTTTCAAACAAATACCACACTATATCCACACCAGAACTTGAAGGTAAAGGTGGAATATGCTTTGGAAGCAGATGTTAAAACATGAAATTCAGATTTAGCACAAGCATGCCCTGCTGAACATATAAACAAATAAAAATCTCTTTCCAAAGATCCCACCAAGACATGGCAGGAATCAGAGACAAAATCCCTAGGCAGGCACACAAATTCTAAGAGTGAGCTAAAATACCTGTTCCATGTTATAATCAAATATTGCAAGGATGCTTAAAAATATATTAAAAATTACCATGGAATTTTGCCAGGATAATTTTCAGTGAAATTCTGCTTTTTCCTTGTGCAAGAGTCTCTGCAGTTTTTTGGTTCTGCTATTCTGGTAGTTTTCTTTGCTTTTATCATAAATTAATCTGGCTCATCAGAGTAGCTTTAGTGTGATGGTTCTGTGCTAAAATAATACCTCATGTATAATAATTTACATTAAATCTTTTTGCTAAATACATATTGTTCCCATCAGTGAACAAACAGCCTATCCAAACGTCCAGATAATTTGTTTTAACAACATGTTACTGTTCCTGGGTAATGCAACATAGCAGGCAATCACAGATGAGTGAGCAATATGCCAATAAAATTGAAAGAAATAAATTAGTATCATGGTAACACATGTGTCTTCACAATTAATAAATTCCACTCCATCAGTCCATGATTTAATTATGCATTATGTGTAGGACTACCATGAATCATTCATGTATTCTGTTAACTAAATGGCTGGATACAAAGCTTATGATGGGAATATTTACATGAAAACATAAGTGGTCACAAGGAGCCGGACACAAAGTGATCCTCAATTAATCTTCATTTCCTAGTCGTTTTATCATGGGAGGGTGACAAGGATTTCATTTGGTTGGGTTTCTTTAAAAATGAATGTTTGGGGTTTCTTGGATGATTTTTTTTTATTTGGTTTTTGAAAACATAAGTGGTCACGAGGAGTAGGACACAAAGTGATCCTCAATTAATTTTCATTTCCTAGTGGGTTTTTTTAGAGGGGATGACAAGGATTTCATTTGGTTGGGTTTCTTTAAAAAAGAATGTTTCCATCTTCTTGGATGATTTTTTTTTGGTTTGGTTTTTGAAGGTTTGTTTTTTTTAATAACCAGGATAAACATTTAACCCCTTTCAGTACACTTTGGCTGTAAGGAAGTGACTTTTTACTGCAATAGCTTTTACAGCAAGTTTTTACTGCTCAGGACCTGAGCAATTCCTTAATGTGCTCCTCCTCAGGAAACCCAGCTCTGTCCGTTGTATGCCAGCAGAGCCCTAAATGAGGTTGTGCAAAGTAAGATCTGTCCCTGTGGTCTCTTCATTCTCCTCACACTCTATTGCTCCTTTCTGTAAAGAACCGTCTCCACCAGGACTCCTCATCTCCTGACGGACTGACAGCGCTACAGATGAAGATGTAGGGCTTCCTACAGAGGAGAAAGGCACACAGATCCGGAGCGAACGCTGCACGGCAAGGCAGGACTACACAACTTGTTTCTGCTGCAGGGTAAAAGAATGATAGTCATTCTATGCTTGGAGGAATTATTCACTCCCTTGTTCCCAGACCTAGCAAAGAGGAAGCTTATCCTTGCACAGTATCTGTCTTAAAGATCAAGGACACCAAGAGTATTTTGATTAACTTCAGTAAGTTATAGATCAAACTCAGCCAACAAATAAACACTGAGACAGGGAGGTGTGACTATTTAGAGTTTGCTACCTCCCACTATGACAAAAGGTATCTGAAGTCACAGCAAAATTCAGCAGGTTCAGGTGTTACAAGACAAGAAATCCTTGCAAAGACAAAATGGGAGCAGGGGGTACCATTCCACACACCCCTTATGGCAGATTGTTAAGCCAACAATTCAGAGGAATTCTATGAAGACCTAAGACGGTCTGGTCCCAGAAGCTACTCTAGTACTGCCCTTTAACGTATATGCCATGAACAAGGCATGGACAAGGGGTTCTAAGATTTCAGTCATAAGACAGAGTTGGATACTTTTAGACGCTTTTTGAAAGTTTATCCAGATTCATCCTCTCATTTCCAGTGAGTTTTCCCGAATCTTACAAGGAAGTCCTGTGTCTCCAACACTTCTCAGCTGAGGTTGATAAAACAAGAAACTTTAGAGCCCTTTATGTTAAACTCTGCGCTACAATGACCTGAGTGACCATTACTTCTGGATTTAAGCAGGAGCCAAGGAGAGAATTTGCCTACAGCTAAAGTTGGATTAATTGACCTCTATTTGTCCAGAAGTAATAAAAATATATTACCAAGTGCATCCTACCCTGAGTAACAAAATAGAAATATATAGTGTGCTCAAACTCTCCATTTCAAGCAGCTTTACCTGAAACACAACCTCAGCAAGGCTTTGGACAGCGTCTCCCACACCATCCTCAAAGGTAAGCTTAGGAAGCGTTGGTTAGATGAGCAGACAGGGAGGCGGGTTAGGAACAGGCTGGATGCAAAGCTCATACGGTTGTCACCAGACACCAGATACCAGCATTAGACAATGCTGTGGTCACTTTGCAAAGCTTTCTTCAAGACACAATACAGTAAACACATGAAAAGGACGGACATTTTTTGCATCTAGAGTATAGGCTCGTTGCTGGTTTAAAAAGGAGGGGGAAAAAACCTACATGCATTTGTTTTTAGAAGTTGAGAGTTAGTCTCAGATGACAGTAATAATGTCAACGGTGTAACTGCTGCAAAGAGCCTGGGGGATCAGAAGCGGTTTAATACTCCTAGCAAGATGCAACTGCTTTGAAAGATGGAGTGAAGAATGTATCATAGAATCAGAAGGTTGGGAGGGACCTCTGAGATCACCGAGTCCAACCGTGCCTGTCTCCCTACTAAACCCTGTCCCTAAGGAACTCAGCTACCCATCTTTTAAACACCTCCAGGGATGTAGCCGTTATCAACAGCATACACATTTGGGGATTTAGGGATCATCTGCTGCCTGGTTCTAGGAAACCCTAAAGTTAAATCCAGTTTGAGCTCTTCACATATGCAGGCAGCATCTTTTCTTCAGCAGCCTGGTCCTTGAAGTGACAAAGCCTGAGCTCACCACCAGAAGGTTCCTGCTCGTACCTCTGGAAATACACAAGCCATCAGGCCCAATGCAGGACTGCAAGTCAAAAGAACTTCAGGATATCTGGAAATTATTTAAAAAAGCCGCCTACATGCTATGGGGGACACAGCAACCAGAAGCCAGGGAAGCGCTGGAGTGACAGCAGTTGCAGGGCTTGGCTTGTGAAAACAGTGTGCGAGTGCCCAAGCTGATAACCAGTTTATCTGAGACGGGAATCCAAAGGCAAGGTTAGTTCATAGGCATGTAAGGTGGTGTTAATTTCAATCTACTTCTCTCTGCTTCCAGCGATTATCTGAGATAAAAAAATTCATGTGTTTTCAGGAAGCTGTCACTACCTTTTGAAAGCGTGGATGGTGGAATCCTTTTCAGGGAGCTATCAAAGGAGTCAGCTCCATCTGGGCCTGTGAGAAGCAGTATCTCCCTACCAGATATGCTGACTACTCAAGCAGTACCTCGTAAAAACAGTAAGAACTGCAGCCTAACAGCTCTAAGAACAGACATGGAACTGGAAACAGCAGAGTTCTCTCCCAGAAGACAGCAAGCATCTACACCACATCCACATCCAAATCGATCAGACCGGTTGCAACTGAGCACCCTGGTCCAGTGGAAGGCGTCGTTGACCATGGCAGAGGGGTTGGAACTGCCTGAGGTCCCTTCCAACCCAAATCATTCCATGATTCTATTAACTGAGGAACACCCAAGTCATTTCATAGAATCACAGAATCATAAGTTTGGAAGAGACCTCTGAGATCTCGAGTCCAACTGTGCCTGTCTCCCTACTGAACCTTGTCCCTAAGGAACTCATCCACCCGTCTTTTAAACACCTCTAGGGATGGTGACTCCACCACCTCCCTGGGCAGCCCTGCTCCTTTCATCCTGTTAAATGGCAAAGAACCTAGAGACATTTTTACAGGATACAACAGGAAACCTTGTTCGGTTCCACAATCAATGGAAAATCCTGATGGAGCAGAAGAAACAGAATAAATTGCCCCTTGCAAAGTCAACCAGCATTTTTCACATCACCATAGCTATCACAGATTTTAACTTGCCCTCCAGCCCCATGGACCAGGCTCATTCATAGTTAAAGGGGTGGATGAGGGAGCAGCAGTAAATTTGAGGACATTTTGTGCTTATGTCCTCCTTGTTCTGATTTTGTTCTCTCTCTCCATTACCACTTCTGTTCAATGGATCTTTTCAGGTTGTTTTGATAGGGTTGTAATTGTCATTTATGATTACTCCTCCCCACAGTGGAAAGCTGCAGTTGGAGTTCCTTGCTTGAGGGAATATTGTACTTCATACAGCATAAAGAAATTTGTAATGCATGCTCATGTGCAACACAAGCGTCAGGGGAAGGTATAAAAAATGAGATATCCTGACTCTTTTGGGCAACAGAGAAAGGTACAGATGGACAGACCAACTGACCCAGGCTTTCCGCTTCTTCTGGACACATGAGGCTTTGTGTGTTTTCCTGAACATTGCCATTCCGCAGACCGTATACAAGAGGTTCAGGTTTTCATCCCTCAGTTCAAGGTGCTGACGTGTTTTGCTTTAGTTATGGTGAGTAAAGAACAAGACAGAAACTTTTCAGATGGTGAAGTATAATCTCAGCATTCCCTAGGTTCAAGCATGAGGGAAACGGCAACACCTGGGTTTCAGAGAAGTTGAAAAGCCAGTGAAGGTGTCAAAGAAAAAATGCACACAAGTGCACGCCTAAAAAAATTTCTGCCTCATTACTGAAAAAGAATAAATGTAGTTTGTGCCCAGCAGCTACAGAGCCTTAGGAAATTGTCCTGAAAGAAAGAAATGATATATTCCACAGAAAACAGTTTATGGTACCTACTGAGGGGAATAAAAGTTGCTCACGTTCCGTACCAGATCACTGGGCAATTACAGTCTTATACAAATATTTAAATAAAATGTTTTAATACACAGATACTTCCAAACAGCTTTGGACAGCTTCCCCTCTGTGCACTGAAGTGCAGGCAATTTTTTCTAGACCAGTTGAAAGACTCAGTAGATAAATCCTAGGGAAAATGTCTGCAGTTGTACCAGTTGAGAAGCATGGGATCTCCAGCTTCCTGGGATGCCTTGAAGCATAAGAACAACGTGTCTGAGCTTATTAAAGAAGTGAAAATGGAGGAAGAGGCCTGACAGTTTTCTGGCTGGACCCAGCCTATGTGTATTATGCCAAGTCTGCTCTAGAAAATCACTTTAGTAAAAGGCTTCTTTATGTTTCTGAACTAGATTGGTTTCATGAAATATTAAAGACCAGCCATCAGAAGGGAACATGTCAGTACAAACATTCCTCTCCTATACAGAAACATCCCAAAGCTAAATGACATGACATTCATGTCACATTCTTGCCCTATTCCTTTCCCATGACTGCCTGCTGCCTGGACCTTTGGAGAAGTCACTGCCTGGTTTTGAGGGTCCGTCGTCTCCTGGACATTTGCACAGAAGAGGGGCACACGTAGCAGGCCAAGTTTTCCAGCAAGAGTAAATCTTTTCACTTGATGACAGTTATGAAATCAGAGACACTCCAGTTGTCCTGAAACACGTTGGGGGACCAAGCAACACACTGGCAGATGAAATCCAACTTGCATGAATTTAAACTAATGCACACTGGCAAAACAACCTTAACTTTTCATGTACACTGATGGGTTGCAAAGATGGAGGCCTCTCAAAGGAATAAAGGCAGAAGCCAACCTGCAAATCACAGCAAAGTTGCCTGGCCTCTTCTCACTCAGCTGAGTTACTAAAGCAGAAAGCTTCCCTCTTTGCTGGCTCTGTTTAGCAAAGCTTAGAAACTATCCACAGACAGACAGAAGACTTCTAAATCAAACTGTCATCTGAAATGCCTCGCTTAATCTTCCATCTGGAAACACCGGGAAGGGACCAAGAAAATTGAAAGCAGATCTGTGAAGATGAGTGGAATCAAGGAAGGGCTACACAGGAACTCGAAACTTTATTTTTGTCTGTTACAGAGCAGCCTGTGCTCTCTGCCACCACACAGGGGCTCAAACAATATCCATTATTCCAGTGCACGTTTCATGCAATGATTGAGTAACAGTACCCTCCTTTGCACAGGCACAGACACTGCTCCCTTTTAGCCTGTTCTTGTTACTGTAGGCAGGGCTAAAGAGTGAGGAGATGATCCTCCCCTGCTTGCTGAAGTAGCATTTCTTGAGCAAGGGGCAGAGGGGAAGGTGCCACACGCACCTAGACACAACTTGGTGTTTCCCACAACAGAGCACAAGCAGAGGGCTGGAAGGAGAAAGATGATGGACTGGAAGCAGATCTCAGCACGAAGCAGTGGGACAAAACAAGGAGTTTCAAGCAGCAGAGCCTATTTGGGGCGGTCAGGAAATAGAAGATCATGGGTAGCACTGATCAAGGGACAACCAGAAGGCACATTGGCTGCTGAGACACTCTGTCCCCACAGCAGAGCCTCGCTTCACCTCTCTGTGCCCGTTCCCTCCTCTCAGGTTAGCAACTCTGTTATTGTGTGTTTATACAGCATGTCTTTCAAAAGAGCCAACCACTCACAAACTCGGCCCAGCAACAGAGGAAGAGAAGTAAGCATCAAGCACCTCACTCAACCAACTATTTAACACTTCTACAAATGCCATATCCACAACAGAAATTCTACTTCCCTTCTTTGCAAGCAGTAACAGCCTGGAAAGTTTGAGTTACCCTCTGCAAAGCTCTTCTCTCTAAGCTGAGCAGCTTCCAGCAGGAATGCTTTGCTAATGAAGTTAATGACAGCTAACGCAATGATTATTACATTGACACGTTCTCTTTTGAAGTAGAGCAAAATACAGGACTAGAAGCAAATTTCAGAGACTTAAATCATTTTGGCATTACAGACTTCCAGTGTATTAAGAAACTAAAATCTATTAAAAATAATTCAGATACGGCACGCAGGGGATTTGTCATTTAAAAAGGAGTTTCCACAAAGCAGCATTCATACAAACCACGTTATCGCACACAAAGCCAAAGCCAGCATCTTCCTCCCTACATTAGAGGTCACCAGCACCCACTGCATCCAGAAGTGGCTGTCAGCGTTATAATTAATCTGTGCTGACGGATGCATTAATTGGAGCAGATCACAGTGCTCAAGCAATGTAGGTCACAGTGCTTTAACAATACCAATACAAGGCAGTCTATGTTTCAAATGACCTCACGCCACGGCCGTTTCTTTTGGAAAGAAGGCCTCCACAGAGCGGAATCCTTGTGCCTTTCTCCCTTTCCTTTCATTGCAGCCTCCTATCATAAGGAAAGACCAAGCTGAGGGCAGATGTGGGAAAAAGTCATTTGCTATACTGGTAAATGTTAGAGGCAAACGCTGTACTGTCAGTTGCAATTTGATCTTACAAACGGCTTCATTGGAAATTTTATGTATAGCAATAAGATTTCCCCACTGCACCAAAAATAAATCTCTCTATCCAATTAACCGCAAATTATGAACTGTTAACTTCATTAGTGAATGGTGACTTTCTTTTCTATCCCACAGGGGGAAGGAAGCTGAAAAACTCCTACCCCTGCCCAACTTCAGTGCAGTTACAGGACAGTTTTTTTCAATTCATGATGCTCAGCATGCCCAGAGCGAGTTCCTCGCTCACTATATTGGAGCAGCTTTGTCAGTAACACAGAGTTATAGAAACATGTGAGGGTAAAACAAGCTCTGCAAGGAGTGACCCCGTGGGAGTCTCACACACCTACAGCTTCTCTTCTGGCTGCACTGATGCAGGCTCCTCATGGAAGCCTGCAGAGACACTATTTCTGCACCAGACACAGCTGTTCTGAGAACACAGCTCCCCTGCAATGCGAGGAGATGCTCTCACTCCCAACACACACTTGGGCCACTCCCAATAGCTCAAAAAGTGGAAAGGTTAGTTGGAGCAAGCTTGTAGTTTTAATTCCAAGTGGCTTACCTTCAAGAGCTGTATGAACAGCTAACCCCTACCTGGTCCTTAGGGAAAGCAAATATTATTAAATATAGACTAAGCAGACAGGCTGAAGCCAACGTTTGCACGAGTTTCCATTAACTTCAGGTGCTCTGGCTTTACTTGCCTGTTAAGAGCTCCTGTTTTGTCACACACAAGAAGCCTTTTGGTCTTACAAAAGGCAGAGGCACCAGCCTGCACATTCTTGATTGCCACCTACTGGCATTCTACATATTAGAGCAAGACTTACAAATACACATATAACAGAAACCAGACAGCTTCAGGAAACCTTTGCTTGGGTGCCCAGGGTAAACCATATTCTAAGATCAAGCTTTTCTTGAGTGCTGCACAACAACAACAGGAAAAGAAAAACAGCCTCACAAAGCCCCTGCTTGATGACTGATCTAAAAGATTACAAAAATCAGAAACTTCACCTTGGAAAGCATATAAATCTCCCTATGGGTTTTTTCCACCAACTAAGCAAATCAAGACCCAATACTTCAAAAACATTTCTCACACTTGAAATCTACAAATTCTCTTTGGCAAAAGCCCTGACATATGAGACAACAACTTCCTGGGCATCTGGACCAAACCCAGGAACATGACACCAGCAGACGCACACCTTTACAAGCTGCCTCATTCAAGCCCATAAACCAGCACTTCATTCTGTCAAAGGAGAAACTGAAAATATTCTCTCTGTATTTATTTTTCTCCAAATCTCTGCTTTCTACCTGAAAGATTATTTTTTTTTGTTTGAGGGGGAACAACAAGAACAAACTAAAGCTCCACAGCAGAACAGTACTTTTGTTCTTTACGTTGTGATCCGCTTTGCATGCCAGCAGCCTCCAGCAGAAGGTGCTCAAAAGCAATCACATCACGGAATTCCAGTAGCTTCCCCGGCTATATCTGCTGCTCACTGATGGCGCTCACATTGCCTACCAGGGAGAACACAGATCAGCACCTTCATCAAGTCGCTGGGCTGAAAGCAAGCTTATCATAGATAGGATTAAGACACGAACATTACATTCAGATCCAGGCTTCCCAAAGTTGAGAGCAATTTCCTCCAGGCTCTGCAATCAGTTCACTTCTGCTTTAGATGAAAGAAAATAAATCATCACTTATTTTCTCCACTTTTATTATTTCCCCGCCAACTTCTCCCTAATCTCCCCAGACTCCCTGCATTGCATAACTGTCCCAGCCATTCTTCCTCGTCTGTCCTTCCCCAGCGAATCAGATAAACAAATGGATCAAACTGCAAAGATCAAATTTATCTTTTGTACTCCATATTAGTCAACTTATTTTCAAAGATTGAAGGTTGCAGCATATGTTTACATGAATTCGATCTCAAAAAACTAACTACAGTTGAAGTCAGGACAGGTTCCATTAAACGCTCCCCCAGCAGGACTGATGAACAGAGTTCAATGCCCCCCCTCAACACTTCTTTAAATACTCCTAAATAACAACACAGGAAACTTAATCTCTGTATTGAGCCACAAACAGTTAGGCTGAAATCAGGAGTTAGTCAAGAATTCAATTTCTATTCAACTGTTCTGGAGAGAAAAGCATGGGAGGCTCCTGGGAGCCACAGGAAATGGTATTAACTGTAATGGTTTTTGCTAATAGGGGAAACCACGAAGCCAGACAGAGTCAAAGATTCGAAGCTACAATTCACTTTTACCTGATCAGTTTCCCTATTAAGAGTTTGGGAATGTCAACTGAATAAAACCACTTTAATTGGACATTATGCAAGCAGCTGAATGATGCTGCAGTGCACAATTACCAACAGATTCCCCACCTGCCTCCTGATTTCACATTCAGACAGGGGGGTCCACACTTTAGAGAGGCTTGATAATGGCAAAAGGTGGAACCAAACAGAGCATAAGGAACGCACTCCCAGATGACACCAGGGAAATCAACACTGAAGAATTTGAAAAGTCTCCATTTCTATCAGCTGCTGAAGGACAAGTGTCACTCCAGAGTCGAGGTGTGCAGCTTTCATAAGGAGAGATGTCAAAGCCAGAACTAGAAGCTAAAGGTTTTAGGATCAGATCATCTTGTGACCACACTGCCTTTACAGTGGCCATACCAGAGGTAGGTATGGCCCAGCTCAGCAAACAAGGCTTCATGAAAACCAAGCAATGAGACACAGCTCCACCTGCACAAGCGCTGGCTGTATTCCTCCAGTACCGCTTGACTGCTCATAGGAGCCTCCGCCATCACAAATACCTCCTTTTTCTAGGCTTACCAGTTATTCCAGAAACACAGATCCTCTCTAAAATCTGATCAAAACCAAATCGTAATGAAGATCCAGACAGTTGGAAAAGTATTGCAGGCAATTGCATTTTACTGCATATCTGCTGGTCTAACACCAGCTGTCCTGTTACCTGACCACAGCACAAGCAAAGCCAAACCTGTGCAGCCGGGGTCTCAAAGTAACTAGACCCTAAATGTGTTCATCAGCTAATTAGAGGATGCTTAGTGAGCTGGGAAGTGAAGAGGATGGGTTTCTCTGGTCCTTCTGCTGTTTAGACACAGAGACCCTCAGGAAAAGGCAAGAAAACCTTCCCTGCCACAAAGTCCTTAAATGCATCGAGGCAATATAAAACAACTGGTTAGGGGGAAAACAGAAATACTATTCACATTCCCGAGTATAGGAAGCAGAGACACAAAAAATTAAGGTCACACCAGAATCCTTTGGCAGCCTAAACAGATACCATTCGGTTTCCCAAGTCCGAACACAGCAGTTCTTTTCCGAGAGAAAAAGCCAGGCAAGAAACTGAACCCTACTGAGCTCCAAACCACACAGTTAATACTTTAATCAGAACAACAGGAAAAACTGAACCTGCAGATAAGCAGCTTCCTCCCCCCGCATTACTACTAAACAGAGCAGGAAGCACTTGCGTGCACACTTGTATCTGCAGATGTTGCACACCCAAGTGGGATGGGGACTCCTTTGCTCGTATTTTCTGGGGGGAGGGAAAGGAATATTAAAAAACAAAATACAAAGTTGAACTTCTGGAATGAAGACTCTTCTGCTGTCGGATAGCAGTCTGGAAAAGCAGAGGAGGCTCTGACAGGCCAGCTTCTTAATCTAAACGATTCCACATGGCAACTGACAGTCCTTTCAATGAAGAAGCACCTGAGTACTTAATAACAGAGAATTAACGATCTGACAATAGGCAAGGTACTTGCTCAGGCATTAGTAAGGAAACAGAGTGACACCTTACATGAAAAGCTACTTGAATGCCATTTAAACTTGTCAAATTGCAGAAAATAGAGCTGCAAATTGATAAAATGAAGGTTATTCATTATGTGAACTAATGTCTAATTTTCTTAAATTGCATCCATTTTACACAAGTTAAAACAAGAGAGATTCTCTGCCTGAAATTTTAATGCATGGGAACAATCCTGGACAGGACAAACTACCCGGAATCCAGTTCAGAGATCCTGCAGCTGGGAAACACCAAACCAGTCACTCTCTCTGATCTCCTATGAAAGACAGATCATACCATTCCCTAAATGAATTCCTTGCTTGGGAACTGGTTATTCAGCAGATGCCCCAAGTTCCCCTCAGAGTGCTCTCCTTCCCGAAAGGGTCTCTCACACTGCATGCGTGATCTCTTTAGCTCCTAGATGCCAAAATTAGCTTTCAGTCCTATTAGGAGGATCCACATTTTCTTGCTTACGCTCTCCTATATGGTCTTACTGGCTTGGAAAGCTGGTATCACAGAGCCTCATCTTCCTTGGTGACACAAGACTGAGGGGAGTATATCTGCAGACTTTAATCACTATTGATATGGGATTTTCTTCCAAAAATCTTAAACAACACATCTATGAACCAAAGGCTGCAGGACCTTACTAGAAACACACTTGCTTAGCAATGATTCCTTGTCACCAATCACACTGAGAGCCCTGACCCAGCTGACCAGTTGGCTGTGCCATCAGTATGTGCCGTGCTAATTCTGTATCACTTTTTCTCCCCAAAGTGTCCTGCAGTGGAAGTCAACTGCTTTAGAGATGTCTAGAGTATTTTTTAAATCAACTAAATTTATCAAAAAAAAGATATCAAGTCAGTTTGACAGGATCCATTTTCCATAAACCCATCTTGACAGATGTTAATTACATTACTCCTTTTAACTCTTTGCTACTCAATTTCCTCTATCAGCCTTTTCATTATTTTGTCCAGGATCAAAATCAAGTTGACAGAGCTATCACTACCGAGTTTGTCTTGTTTGTCCTTTTTATACATTGGCAGAACATTAGGTTTCTTCCAAGCTTCTGGAACCTCCCCACAGATCCAGGAACAAACATGAGTAGCACAGTATCACAGTATCACAAGGCTGGAAAAGACCTTTGAGATCATCAAGTCCAGCCTATGACCCAACACCAACACCTACTCATCGTCTAAACCATGGCACTAAGTGCCTCGTCCAATCTCCCTTTAAACAGCTCCAGGGATGGTGACTCCACCACCTCCCCAGGCAGTGCAGTCCAATGACCAATCACCCTTTCAGTGAAGAATTTTTTCCTAATGTCAAGCCTAAACTTCCCCTGACAAAGCTTGAGACCTCTTGTTCTGTCACCTGAGAGTAGAGACCAACCCCTGCCTGACTACAACCTCCTTTTAGGCAGTTGTAGAGAGCTATAAGGTCTCCCCTGAGCCTCCTCTTCTCCAACCTGTTTAGCTGGGCTAAACAACCCCAGCTCCCTCAGTCGCTCCTAATAGGGCTTGTGCTCCAGCCCCTTCACCACCCTTGTCACAAGTATCCCAGAGTGATGGATGTGCCATCATTTTAAGAACTGCTTATGGATGCGTGAGACAAATGGACTCCACCACCTACCTACCTGGCATGGGATGTGCATCGAGCATCTCACTAAAGCAGAGCCAAGCCAAGAGCAAACACTGAGAAGGGGCATGTAAAAGTCCTAGATAGCAGGTGCCTCAATCTAGCAAACTGTCATGGGCTTATACTATCACAATCGCATTCCAAGCCTCCTTTTAGAGGGAAGCTCTCTGCAGCTGCCCCTTGAGCATCCAACAGAAGCAGGGAGAGAACCCCTGAATGCTGCCCTGCTCTGCATGGTTTGATCAGAAACTGCAAAACAGAGCAACTGTGAGAACTGGGCACAAGGAAGCACATTTGGGAAAGTGGGAACAACAACTCATTACCAGGAGAGGACTGATCCCTGTTTGCTTTAACCTTCTAGGCATGAATTCTAACTGAAATCAGTGCTGAACTCTCAAAGTCGGGAGATTGGGAAGCTTGGAGATGACAGCAAAATACAATGCTCAATGAAAAAAAAGATTAGACAAGTGGAAACCAGGCTGGGAAGAGGCTAGAGGGCCCAGATGGAAGTGATAGTCAAGGTAAGAGATGGGGACATGTCAAAGAGCAACAGAGGCATTGCAGAAGAGCAACAAGGCAGCAGAGGAGAAAGAAGCCATTAACATAAAGAAGACAGTGGAGGAGGAAGAAATTAAATTGACGGTGCTACTGCAAATGCAGAAGTGATTGCACGAAATCATGTTTCAACACTCCCCTCCCAGCCTGCTCCAGTCAGCTTTCACAGCTTTGCTGAGCACTATTGAGCTCCGTAGCACTGCACAGAGGGGAGCAAACATCACAAGCAAGGAGAAAATGAAATAGAGAATTTCCAGGACTGCAGCCTGCGCCTCCTTACCACCCACTGCACTTCTGCAACCACAGCTGCCCTGCTCTCCAGGGCTACAGCACAACCTGTGGTGGCACCGGCCAGAGCCTGCCTCTGACAAAAGGGGTCAACAATAGGAGTCTTGTTGGCAGGGATGTTGTTTTTTATTTGCCTCCTGACACAAGCAGTGTCACGGTATTGTTCTGAAGTGGGGAAGTCACAGAAGACAAAAATCCAAGAAACTTTATAAGTTCATAGAACCACTCACCCTTTAAAAGCAGCCTTGGGCTTTAAGAGCATAATAGACAGGTTGAAGATGGGGCTGTGTGTTTCCAGTCTTGCCCCACTACACCACTCAAAATAATTCTCATAGAATGGTTTGGGTTGGAAAGCCCATCCATTCCCACCCCCCTGCCCTGGGCAGGGACACTTCCCACTGGATCAGGGGGCTCCAAGCCCCATCCAACCTGGCCTTGAGCACCTCCAGGGAGGGGGCAGCCACCACTGCTCTGGGCAACCTGGCCCACGGCCTCCCCACCCTCATTGTGAAGAATTTCTCCCTAATGACTGATCTAAATCTGCCCCCTTCCAAGAAGGGAAAAGAAGGAATGACATTTCTGACTCTTGAAGAACAAGATCCTGAGCAGTGAGATAGTACAGTGAAGAACAGAAGTGTATTTTGAAAGTACAAGGAAAACTGCACTTAATGTCAGTAACCTGACAGCACAAGGACTTCAGCTGCAAGGGTGACAATGCTGGCAAGGCAACGAGAGCTGTGCCTTGCTTTCATGGTGACAGACCCAGGCAAAAAAATGCATTTACAAGGTTTAGTAAAACTTTATTGCACCATGTTCAAAGCATATTTGCCTGTATATAAAACAATATTGAACCCATTGCAGAGCTGGTCAAATGGGCTGGCAGCTCAGAAAAGACCGCATATCTGACAGCAACCGAGTTAAAACGTTGGGCTGAAATCAAACTGACAACGTCCCTTTAAGGGAACATGCATATCCAAACAGTGCTATTTTTAAACCACTTTTGGAGAAGGCTGCTGCCATTTCTGACACTGTTGCCAGCAGCCAGGACAGCATCTGTGGCAGCAATTTCATGGAGACATTATAGTGGGAGTGTGCTCCTCCTGTACCTCCACCCCCAGCCTTGTCTCGGGAAAAGAGCAGTGAAAAGATTTTAATGAATTTTCTTCTAAAAAAAAAAAAAACAACAAACCCCTCGAAACCCACAAACCACAAAAACCCCAAACCAAACTCAAAGCAATGCATTCACCAGCTGGAACAAGAATAGCCATAGTTGTGCTCACTCAGATCTTTTAGGTGGTGTTGCTTTGAGGAGGGAGAAATGCAGCAACTCATCAGTATCAATAAGAAATGAGCATGATGGAACCTACAGCCAGAGCCACAAGGTAGCAGACTTGTACTCCCAGGACAGATTGGTCTCCAGAAGACTTTTCCACCTCTCCTCCACCCAAATAAAATTCATTCCTTCTTCAGAAAGTCTATTAGGTGTCAGGAGTAAACAAAAACACACTTTTGATTACCTTGTGAAGAAGCACTGTTCCTTGAAGAACATTTTAATAAGAGACATCAGGACTTTTATGTTTTCTTATTTTTATGTTTTCTTAAACACAATTTCCTTAGGGCTCTTGTGGTCATTCTTGCACGATATTAGGAAACAGAAACTGAAAAGGAGCTGCAGAACAGCTCAGCAAAAGACCTACACTAAAATACTTAAGCCCATATTAGAAGATAAAGGCACACAGTAGGGAGGACTTTTCATCTCCCACTTCTACTAATTCACTAAAGCAATGCTGTGGTGAAGCGTCAATTGACCCAGCTGCTTTATACGGAAGTACCTCCTGAAGATGCTCCATGCATCAGGGAGGCTGTAGTTTTAGATGAGCAAGTTCACGTTGACTCATTTCTTATAACAGGACTTTGCTTCACAGCCTATGATTCACCCAAAGCAAGGAAACAGCAGCTAATTAAAAGCAGTGCTGCTGAGAGCTGTGGACTTGTACCCAATATTGGCAACGTTGGTTTTCATGCTAGGGAATGCATTACCTTGGGTCAAGCTATCTCTGCAATTCTTAAGACATCCTTCACATTCCAGAACACAATTTAATAGGGATGTAACCTCCCCAATATCTTCCCCTTATCCCATTAACAAATGTCTAAAATCCCTGTGGCACCTTGAGCAATTGCTTACACAGTGAAGCACTGGCAGAGGTGTTTAAACTGTTTCAGCTGTCTTTCATGCAGTTTTCAACACTGTGTGATCAGCAAATACTCTATAGACCAAAGCAATCCACATCCTGTAACTTCATTATCCACAGCAACGCTGGACACTTACATGGATTACAACAGCGTGGCACAGACTGTACAAAGCATCCTCTTCTAACCTTAAAAAGCATCATTTCCAGAGCAGAAAGTGCTCCCTTCTTCATTAGCATCAAAATGTCACTGATGGTGCCACTAGACATCAAGCAGCATCCTTCTGAGAACCTGGCGCATTCCCCACTCTCCCAGCTCCCCGATGAGTAGAGCATCCAGCCGAACAGCTTTTTCAGCAAATGACATGTCACAGCCTTGACACACAAATACTTGCACCTTGTCAATCACTCACTTGCCATCAAGTTCAAATGCTCATCTTCAGAGATGAGTTTGATCTGCATTGCAGTTAAGAACGTTAAATATGGGCTCTCAGAGGAGGGGATGAGTGCAAGTAAAAGCACAAAGCAAAGGTGGCAAATCAGGGAAAATACCATGCCATTTGTACAGTAAATAGGCAACACAATCTCTGCAGAGTGTGGAAACTCAGGTACACACAACAACTAAAGCCGAGTGTCAGATGACAAGGATGGAAATGAAAGCTGATACAGATGGTCTCCAATTTTAAACCGGTGACCTAAACATCCCAGCCCAAAGGTTAGCTACTGTTTTATCTATCAAGGTTGTTATATTGCACCCATCACTATAATATAATACAGCCAGTCAGGTCCTTTATTGCCAGGGAGAAATCCATGTGTCATTTCCAACACACCAGTTATTTCTTTGATAGATGTGTAAAACAAAGCACTATTGTGCACAGCAAGTTGCTTGCACCTGCCAAGGCACCATTCATCACTCCATTCCAGCCAATTCCATCTGAACTGAAACAAGAGTGAAAATTAAAAGCGGTCATTTTGGAATTATTCATGCAAAATAGCAATTACCAACTTTTGTACTTAGCCCTTCTGTTACAAAATCAACTCAAATATCTTAAAGATGAGGAAGGAGCGGAAGCCAAGTAAAGGTCTTGTCTGGGATTCCTGAAAGGTCCAAAGGAATTAAATTCAAAAGCATTGAATGCTTAACACCTGCAGTTCGCTTCAGAAACAACAATCTAAGATGCGTGGAACAACAAAGTCGCCTCTACAGAATCCAGTTGTTAGCAGAACTGATAGTAATGTAAGATTCCCAGCTACAGGAAAGGGAGTGTATTACACTGTTACTGCTTTTCAGAGTCATTTTAGAGAGGCATCTTGGCCTCATTTTCCCTTCCTCCCCAGCGCTTTCCACTGAAGGGTGTGGGTGTTCTACAACTACAGTTCGAACAAGAGAATTCCATTTAATCGAGAAGCCCGTTTTTTGGCTCAGCGCTGAGTTGACATGATGTTTCTAACCAGCCTGTTCCCACATTTTCCCAGTTCTTCCAAATCACTCAGAGAAGCCACTTCTTCCATCTGTGAACAGTATCTCCCGTGGAAACCCTGCTGGGCCACCTCATGTAGCTGGGACACAACTGAGTTTTAGTGAGATATGCGTCACTTCACAGTTAAGGATTTAGATATGTTGTTCATCGCATTTAACATTGTTTACGTCCTTATATCTGAGTGCCATCTTCGACAATGAAAATTAGACAAATTGCACCAACCAGTCAGCATACATCATCTAAGCTGATACAGAACAGTTCTGAGGTTACAAGTTCTTGTAGATTTTAATATCTCATTGAACAGCCCAATCTGATTAATTCAATGCCACTCATCCATTATTTTGAGCTCTTAACTTCCACATGCTAAGTTAGCTAGGTTTCCATCTTCAGTTTTCTTTTCAACCTCTTTTTTGGATCGGATAACTCTGTACATGTGTAATACTCCCTAGTTGAGAGAGCTGGGATTGTTTAGTCTGGAGAAGAGGAGGCTGCGGGGAGACGTCACTCTCTGCAAATACCTGAAAGGAGGTTGTAGCAAGGTTGGTGTTGGTCTCTTCTCCCAAGTAAGAAGCAATAAGACAAGAGGAAATGCCCTCAAGTTGCACCAGGGGAAATTCAGATTGGATATTGGGAAATATTAGTTCACTGAAAGGGTTGTCAAGCACTGGAAGATGTTGCCCAGGGAAGCGATGAAGTCTTTTTCCCTGGAGGCATTTAAAAGACATACAGATGCGACACTCCACAACATGGTTTAGTGGTTGGTTTGGCAGTGTTAGGTTTACAGCTGGACTCAATTTTAAAGGCCTTTTCCAAACTAAATGGTTCTGTGTTTCTACACTGCATTTGCAGTCAGAAATCTCAGGCAAGAAACTCAAGAGCAACAGTCTTCAATAAAGCCCAGTTTCCCCATTAAAGCAGTCTCCACCTAATCACTCTTCAAATCAAGGTGCTGCAGCTTCAATGAGAACAGCTGCAGTGCAGGGCATTCCCAAGATCCAAGGCAACAGACAGCAGGCACACCAGGACACTAAAGCTTGCTTAAATGACACATTGAGAGATGTCTCCATGTTCAGGGACAGCAGACACAAATGAAGCAGCCTGCTCTTCTGCTCCTCCTTTTCTATTTTGATGCCTTTTCAAGCTCCTTTCAGAAGCCTGGAGGAAGTACGCATCCTCTTCTCAGCGGTCTGTACGTACAGGGCTTCTTTCCACTTTACTGCGCCAGTGCCACACAACCATCTTTTGCCTTCTAAGCCATTTCATGTAAGGAGGCCTGTTGGAAACAAACAATGGCATAAGGAGAGAAGGAATGCAATAGCAAGTCCTGGAGCTCTTAAAGCAATGTATTTTTCTCCTAGTTCTAAATGATTTTATTGTATCTCAGTTTTTCATCCCATTACCTCAAATGGCAGGAACTGGCCCACCACTTGCTTTCATAGCACTGCCATTACTGCAAAGCAGCATCACTTTTAACAGTGCCAGCGTTAGTGGCTCCAGACAGAAAAAAACGGATTA
This sequence comes from Neomorphus geoffroyi, assembly GCA_033558235.1. Taxonomy (NCBI): domain Eukaryota; kingdom Metazoa; phylum Chordata; class Aves; order Cuculiformes; family Neomorphidae; genus Neomorphus; species Neomorphus geoffroyi. The sequence goes on from JAUMJM010000016.1 coordinate 37,955,969, forward strand.
TGGTAGGGTGCCCATTTACCCACTGCTACCTCATTTCATCAGCCATTTATCAACACATTCTTCATTTGGAGAAATAAAATCAATGGTAGGCAGAGCTCTTTCAGTGCATTTAACTTCCCTGGCGTGATACAGGTGGTAACACAACTGAGATCAAACACTTTCATCTTTCCTCCAGAGCCAGCTTGGCTGCAGACTAACCGCTGCTCAATTAAAGACTGCAATATTTCTGGCAAGGGTTAAGCATGCTTTCTACAGCTGGGATTTGCCTGGCTGTTGCTTTCTTACTTAAAGAACATTTGTTTTCTTCTTATTAGCTCGTTCACATTTTACTCAAACTCCATAAGAAAAGAAAAGCCAGACTCATGTTACGTTTGAGCGACACATAAATCTATGGAAAGCTTTAAGTGCCTAAGGAGACTGAGATATTAGAACACTGATGCTGCATTACACTTGAAAAACCCTGTCACACACTGCAGTAAGCATTTCTCTGTTAGTTATAAATGCATTGTGAACAAAGACCAAGGAAGCTTCAAGACACCTCCTGGCTTGTTGCTACATCATTTCTGCTCCACGAACACCTTTACTCAAAGCTGGGATAAAAACAGCCGCCCAATGACAATCGTCTTGCCCAGAGAATTTTACCAAGTTGTATTTCTTGGGATACACATGAGGACAACAGAAAAGGAGTACTATCATTCCCATCCTTTGCAGGGAGAAACAGATACTTTAGTAGCCTGTTCCACTTTTCTGAAAGCTTTCTCTTTCTCTGGGTTTCATATGTATTATGCAAGGAAAATACAAATTAGCTACCCTATCCCTAGAAGTATTAGAGATCCTGGAATCAGGAGTTATTAATGACTTATGTTCACATGGCACCAGAAATGAGATCTCTGTTATGGCTTGAAAGACTTACCAAGAATGGATGAAACAGAATCAAAACCTGAAGAGAGGCCACACCAGCACAAACCTTTTATTTTTGACAGGACAAAGTATTTTAGAATGTAAAACAAGGAAGCACAACTAGATCCTGGAATGGTTTGGGTCAGAAAGGAACTCAAAGTGCATCCAGTTCCCACACCCCTGCCATGGGCAGGGACACCTCCCACTGGATCAGGGGGCTCCAAGCCCCATCCAACCCAGCCTTGAACACCTCCAGGGATGGGGCAGCCACCACTGCTCTGGGCAACCTGGGCCAGGGCCTCCCCACCCTCACAGCAAAAAAAAAGATCTAGATGTTTCATCTAGATTTCCCTACCTTTGCCATCAATTCCCCATGACATCTTTTAAGGACGCTTATTGCTACATGTGAATCAATATCGTAGCAGAACACTTCAGCCTTTTACTTGCCTCCTCAGCTGTGCCTCTCTCATCCTGTCCACAGGAGGGCAGCACTCCTGGTCCATTTAAACTTTTCTGCATTTCAGCTGAAATCTTGGTCTTTGCTTTGTCGGTCAGTCTGTGCAATTTGTCAGCACTTCACAAGTAATGATTCAAAATAACTGGGATGCTTGGTTTTCAAGTTTAAAGCCAAATGATGTGTAGCCCCACTCCTCACACAAGGACCAGTAACACTGGGCTGGCAGGTAACATTCTGACTCACATAGACTCATATCTAAGTGTCTAAAACACTACATACTGGAGACTATTTTTTTCCGTATTCAGGGTAGATTCTCATCCAGTAATGTACATGTTGCGTTTTGCACTTTACGAATTTCTAGTGTGCCTGTAACTCGATAAATCAGCACTTATAAATCAGCCACAGCCTGCATGCTGCATCCGTCTTCCCACTCCCTGCCCCAAAATGCTTTGTCAGCAAAGGCTTGAGCTATGGCTTCTGCAGGTGCATGCAGATCAATATTAAACACACAGGAGTTTAGGCTGCAGGGACTAATATTAGTTCTGCTGCAGGAGTCCTTCAGAGAGTGCTGCTACCCAGGCAAGATTGCCAAAGCGCTCCACGCTGACCCAAGTTAGCAATGTAACTCTTGTTGAGAGCCAGTACACAGTTAAAGTAGGACCCCATTGAAAGAGATGTCAGATCATAGAATGGTTTGGGTCAGAACGGACCTCAAAACTCATCCAGTGCCACCCCCTGCCATGGGCAGGGACACCTCCCACTGGATCAGGGGGCTCCAAGCCCCATCCAACCTGGCCTTGAACACCTCCAGGGATGGGGCAGCCACCACTGCTCTGGGCAAAGAAAGGAAACACACAGACCAGAGAACAGGCTGAAGCAGCCACATCTTCACTTAAACTCTTTCAATCTCTAAAAGCAGTTCTGACTGTTGATTACATCAACATTTCCTCTTCCTGAAGAGCCAGGAAATGGCTTTGCTGCAGAAGCACCATGTGATTTCAGGCAGGGCATCATTCAGTGACCACATGACCTGTCCAAGATCAGAGAAGGAAAACCAGGATTCATACCTCCTCTTCTCTGACCCTGATCAGCATCAAATTAGGGATTAAGGGGCCAGATCTCCAGCAGCCCCAAAGCAGCCTATAAGAAAGAATATCCGTGAATAAGCCTTGAAACAACAGTCATCGAAATAGTAATTCAAATGTTTATGCTAAGGCTCCTAAGCTGCTCCCAGACCCTACACTGGCTCCATAATCTCTACAGAAAGGTGCAGTATAGCTGAAGACATGAACACTGGATCCACAGCACACATCCAGAGCAGGAAATCCAGAAGCCGTTGTCCCTCTCCTGAGCTTCTCTCTTCCTAAGCCTCAAGCAGAAAGCTCTACACAAGATCTCAAGCCTCACATTTTAGTAGATTTTTAATGGGATTTTATTAGTTTTGTTTTCATTGTGGTGGAACTTGATTTCCACTCATGGTTGGTCCAAAGTGGAGACAAAGGAAGACCTGAGGGGAGCTATAAGCCTTTTGGCCACTCTGTTAGCATCAACTACATTCCAAGATGCTGCTGAACCTGTATAACTTCTCAGTTCTCTCTGCTTTGAAGGATGCATTTGCCCTGCCCTCCAAGCATACCTGTGTTGGTACCACTGTGGTAACTGATGGCTCCAACGAGAGCCAAATGCAACAGACGTGCACAATGAGAAGCAACTCCTGGCTCGAAAACTAGTTCTAATTTAAAATAAGGTGCAATGAGGGGTGAACCAAATACAGATGATGAGATGGAAAAGCTATCACATGGGCAGGGTTTCATGGCCTGTCTCTACTGCCCTCTTGTTTTTTGTATAGCTTAGCTGCCTACAACCAACTACACCATAAAGACTGAAACCATGAACTGGGGGTTGTGGGGGTTTTTTTGTCCAGAAGAGGACAGAAATACAGCATAATGCTATCCTAATCCAGGCAAGTTCAGTTGTTCCAACGCACTTTTAATCAAGCAATTACAAGAAATAGAGTGATTCTCTAGAGGAGTGTAGGGGCAGGGATTTAAATGCTGTTCTGAATTTTACAGCAGGTGAAGGTACTTATCTACCCTGACCTGGCCGTGCTTTTTATGTCTGGCTTATTCCACTCTCTGATGCCTAAAAAGGACAAGAGAGAGAAAGTGTAGGAGCATCCCTCTTCTCATCCCTGGTGTGCAAAGACAATATTTAATTTATAGTATGCCCACTACGCACACCCCTTCACAGCTTGTAGCCCTCAGGATCCATATCAGAAGAGCACAATATCTCCTCCAGATTGCAACATGCCCATTCTTTGTCAGATACCAGCACTGCTGCCTAGGATGAATACTGTACACTGGGAAATTACTAGGGGGGGGGAACCCCACCCTCATCAAAAAATCCCACCCAACCATGTGCCAAGAGAAAAGGAGACGCATGTGCCAAGCTCTTTTCCAAGAAGATTATGCTAGAAAACTGGGCAGGGATCTGAAAGGATACCTTCGATGAATAGACTCGTGCACAGCCCTTGTACTTAACCCACATGCCAAGAGCTCTGCTGTTCATCCCATCTGATTGTGGAAGGGTGGGAGCTGGAAGCTTCGCACTGCCAAAATGCCAGCCACTAGCCAAACGGTACATTTGGTTGCTTGTCAGTGCAGCAGATGTAAAATGGGCATCCTTCCCCTTCTCTGACCTGCTCAAGGACAGCAAAAGCAGCTCCAGAGAAGGAAATAACAGAGGTCAGCAAAAGTAGCTGATTTTCTGGAAGTTCTGCTTTTGGCACTACTCCCACAGCATGTTTTCCCACCAGAAATTTGTCAAGAAAACACAATCCCCTTAATATTTATCTCTTGCACAGAAAATCCAAGGAGCTGAGGACACTCAGATTAAACAAGAGATCGTTATCGATAGAAGCGAGGAGGGTTTGTGCTGACGGGATCAAGTCGAGGGCTGACGGGCGTGTGGGAACACTGAACACACAGGACTGAGACACCAAAGGACAGTGAGTCTGCATGAAATTTCTCAAAATTCTGCTTACAAACACCCTGCTTACTCATTGCCTGTTGGAGCACTAAAATGTGTAACAATACCCCAAATCTGGAAATGCATTCTTTATATTCAACGATCTTTTAAACAGCAGGGAGCAAAGTTGCTCTGCCTGGCCATGCAGCACAGAGGAAAAGCACCGTGACCACAAGTGCTGAAGAAGGCGGCAGGCAGGAGGGATTTTCACTTCATGCATCTACTTGAATCAGTGCTGCGAAGAAACAGGGTGCAAACAGGCAATGGAGAAGCTTATTTGTAACAATTTCATCCTTAAATGAGATGCCTTTTCATACAGGTATAACAAAAAATTGTCTTGCTGCTTAATGCAGCAGCAAAATAACTGTGCAATCCTACAATACTATAAAATAGTAAAAGAGGGAGTTCATTGCAACAGCTATTACACAGATCCCATGCAAAACAGAGGCAGTGCAGATGTAAGCAGAGGTACAGAGGTGAGGCTTCAAGAAACGACCATCCTGAAAGAGGAATGGACTCTTGCTTCTTGGTACACTCGCCACCTTCCAGAAACTCCATCACAAACTGCTGAGCCAAGGATGTTCAGTTTGAGCCTTAACAAATTATAACATGTTTATATCTGCCTGCTGGAAAGAGCTCCTGCACTACACATCATTTTAACCAAGCTGACTGGATAAACCCACCAGTGATAAGCATTTTAGAAGTTACTTATTTAATCAGCCTTCGTAATTTCAAATCAGGAACTGCATTTAAAGCCGCTGGGACATTGATGTTGTTAAAAGTGAGGCTTATTTACAGAGCCATTCTTAACAGTATATTTATTTAATAAATGTAAATTGTATGTGCTATTGATGAGCTCATTAGAACAGTTAACCCGAGCAGATTTCTAACTTAATATAGTAATTCATAGCCTTCTCAGAGCGCACCTCTCCTTCCCCGTTCCCAGGAACTTATAGGGATCAGCCTCCTATTGTTAAAGTCAGGCTGTAAAAAGGATATTTGAAAAGGTTAACAGGAATAACCAGTGTTTTAGCCTGCTGTATCTAATCAGAATAAGAAGAACTTTAACAACATGGTCCACTTAGCCACAACTTCCTCCACAACAAAGCACACACCAAAGCCAGGGCCAGGTTCTCCTGTTATCCTGGTACATCCAGCTGACCAGCACTGAATGGTACTGGCAGAGAATGGTGAAATTTCACCTTAGCAAGACTGCAATACAGAAATAAAGATATGGTGGAAATATCTATATACAGAGAACATACTTCCATCCAACAGGTCCAGGCTGGAAATGCCAGGAGACACCAGGAAGCAGTTCTCAATGAAGAACTGGGTTTTCCAATGACTGTTCGGTTTGAGTTCATTCATTTACTTTCATATAAATACAAGACTTCCCAAGTATTCATGAAGTGAATTAAGAATAGTCTTACTACCTTCCATTTTTCCCTCCCAGCCTAGGGCAGATGCAAAAGTGATGATGGTTTACACTGGTTGTGGAGAAAGGCACATCTTTCTTCTATAACAGCTGAAGATTCATAGCCTTCCATCTCTTCTGCCAGTAGTTTCTCTACCTGCTGTCTCTAGGCAGAAGTAGGACAAAACAAAAAACACAGGCACAAGATTGGGAAGGAGCAATCAGCCTAGGATTGTTATAGGACACACAACGCTCCATCTGTTCTGTCACTTGGCCTTTTTAAGTCCAAGGTGATTGCACAATAAACACGAAGTCCACATTTCATGCCCAATTTTAGGTATACAACAACTCTGCGGGTGGATAAACATCAAGAAGCTGAACAGTCCATTAAAGACACTGCAGCTAGGCTGGAAGAGTTACTAAATCCCATTTGGTCAGAGAAACTATCTCTGCCTTGGAACCAGACAAACAGCTTTGATTTTCCAGAAGGCATTTCATCAGGAACGTGCATGACACACAGTAATTACCTGTGTTCTCAGAAGCATCGAGACAGATGACCAGCTGCATACCTATCCTCCTCCTGGCCCAGCTCCCAAGCACTCTGGCATTTTCCACTGTTGCCTCCATGAATTAGACCGAAGACAAAGGGAAACTGCACTAAGGCTCCTGCCAGTTGGGTAGCGCTTCAGGTTTTAAGGGCCTCAGCATAGGATTCAGTTACAACAGTTACTGTTTACAACATGCTACAAATACCCTCTTAGGAAACATAATGGCTCTCTAACTGCAGAGCTGCTCTGAGCTGTGAAATATGTCAGCAGGGCTTTGCCAGGGTACAGCAATGGGAAGTGGTCTGTGTGTCCTTGAAATCCAAATGTCCATGCCACCAAGTCTGATTGGCCTCTCACACACCCCCTGCATGGAAAACTGAAGGTGAATAGATTAATTTCTAACTCTGTGCACTATTTTTAAAAAAAATTCAAATCAAAATAGCATGTTTACTGTTCTGCACCATTATTTTCTGTCCTTATAGCACAGGACACGTGAAAATCCAGGGGCAAGCAAGGGCAGCTTCTCTCCAGTGACACACTGGGACCAAGCCCCCAGTTTACCTTCTTCCAGGTTCCCACTGCCTCTGAGCCTCCTTCAGAATCACCCTCACCTCTCTGAGGGAAAAGCACCTACAGTAACAGGCAGTTGCTACCTCAGTCACCCCACTACAGCCGCTCCCATTCCCCCAAGAGACAACAGCCTTCCAAGTATTCCTTTGCCTAGCAGAGCCTTTACTGACATCATGTAGGTACAGTGTCATTTATTTCAGATAAAGGAGAGAGAACAACAGGAAAGCTCCCAGGAACGAGCACAGCATGATGGTGTTTCCCCTCTGTGGCAAAATGCAGGAACTCCAAGAACAAAATGGCACCAGAAACCAACTTAAACCCACAAAGGTATGAGGGGAGGGGCAAAAAAGAGGAAAAAAAGAGACAAAAAGACCAGCAGTCCTCCAGTTGTACCTGTTACCCACACGGACAAAGACAATAGGGGACTCCTGCAAAAGAAGGGAAGCACAACAGGGAACGGAAGGGGCAAAGGACGACCAGGAGAGAAAAAGCCACAAAGCAATTTTCTCCCAGCCTTTTCTTCAAAGAGCACGGCAAATTCAGGAACGGATTCCATTGTGATCGTGCAGTGTAACCCGAAAGAGCCAGCTGTTGTCCAGGGATATTTATGATGCTTTGTATGGGCAGGCTATTATCCCTGGGAATGGGCTACAGATGAATCATTTAGCTACTTCACAGGTCCAAGGCTCTAAAAATCTGTGTTACACTTAGGAGAGTAAAAGTGAAGTATGCAGAAGTGATCAAGGGAGAACAGGCTGGTTTACAGCCTGCAGGGGAAACAACTGATCATATATTCTTTCTATGACAAACAACTGAGAATGTAATTGAGAGCCGAGCAGAAACCAATGTTGTTACCTCAGCATTATTGATTTTAGGCAGACATCTTAATCTAACACACGACAAAACTTTGGTCATTGCAGCAAGATATAGCTTTCAAGGAAAAGTGATATTTATAAAGGTAGTTCATGGTTCAGTTAGAAATTCTTATGAAGTGAGGCTCAGGCTATAAAGGAGTGGAAAGAAAAGGGCTTCTTAAAAACAAAAAGGATAGAAAGTTGAATTAAAATGTGAAAATATGATTGAAATATAGTACAGCAGGAGAATCTCCTGATCTTCAAAACACTAAAAGGAAGCAGTAAAAACATAACTTTAAAATATGATGCTAGGAAAGCCTCGTTCTTATCAAAGGGATGACTAGCACTGAAAAATTCAAAGTTCACCTGTTAGGGGTTCTTTAAAAAAATTCTTACCAAATTTAATAGAAGTGTTCCAATTGTTTATATGAAAAGGAGCTAAAGTTAGTTAAAATATATATAAATGTAACACAAAGTGAAGCCAGAAAAAGGATAAGAAGCCGAAAGTCGATGCAGCCATTTGTTAACATTCAAACTCGTAGAAATACAATAGTAAAGAGTTAAAAAAAATTAATATGAAAGAGCCAAATGATATAAAGATTTTACAATCATCTTAAGAATATAGAGAAATGCAAGCTCCGTTCATTGCAATTACTAAGAATACATCTTCGGTTATCAAAAAAGTAAGGAAATAGAGGGAGAATTGCACATAAATGGGCCCCTCACTACAAGAAGGACATTGAGGGGCTGGAGCGCAGCCAGAGAAGGGCAACAAGGCTGGGGAGGGGCTGGAGAACGAGCCCTACAAGGAGAGACTGAGGGAACTGGGGATGTTTAGCTTAGAGAAGAGGAGGCTGAGGGGAGACCTCATCACTGTCTACAACTGCCTGACAGGAGGCTGTGACGGGGTGGGTGCTGGGCTCTGCTCACAAGTGACAGCGATGGGACGAGAGGAAATGGCCACAAGTTGTGTCTGGGGAGGTTTAGACTGGACATTAGGAAGAATTTCTTTACTGAAAGGGTGGTCAGGGATTGGCACAGCTGCCGAGGGAGGGGGGGGAGTTGCCATCCCTGGAGGTGTTTAAAAGGCGAGTAGATGAGTTCCTTAGGGACAGGGTTTAGTGGGGAGACGGGCACGGTTGGACTCAGTGATATGAGAGGTCTCTTCCAACCTTATGATTTTATGATTCTATGATTCTATACTGAGGTGTCATAGCCATGGCTCAGTTGTTCACTGCTTCTTTCAGTTTATGGGTGCATCACAGTGATAAGGAGCAAAATTTCTCATACTCTGTTTATGCACTATATAGTTTAAGGTTTAAGTGAAGCAGTACCTTGACACTTAGAGCAGGCTTTGGATGTAAAGCAGAATGCTCAGCTCAGGTTGCGCCCATTTCCATCCCATGGAGACCATTCGCAGGAGCAAATGAATACCAAGCTGCATTCCTCAGTGGCTGGCGCCCACTGCACAGCTCTCTGTGCAGTTATTCCAAGCGTGAGGTTGGGCCATGACCCAGAGGGAGACCATTCAGAACAGTCTGTCACCTGCTTTGAGAAATTCAACGTGCCTCCGCACCACATCCTTCATCAATAAACTTTCTTTGTCAGGAGAACTGCTTCTATCGTTGAACCTGTCAAGCCGAGCCACTGCATGGGCTGTTTCACTGGGTCTCCCCCAGTCAAGCTCAACTGGAGTTTTACGGTCCTTGATACTTGTTGGGTATTTTCATGGAAGCCATTAACTTGCTTTGCACTGGGAATTATGCCCCTTGGCAGGGGCCATCTCTCCTCATGATACCTGCTTGTCCAAAGTTGAACCCAGTCTTGTAATGAGATGGCAAAAAGCAGTCATATATATTCAAAATGTTGGCCTGTAAGCCAGTAAGGCCTGAAAATATTTACCAATATGTCAAAATGCTTCTAGCTGAAAACTGTTTCTAAACCATTCGCTGTTTGCAAGTTTAATGGCTTAAGGCTTATGGGCTTATGAATCACCAGCTTTCTTAGCAGCAGCATTTGAAATGTTGATACCTTAGCCTTGAAATAGATGTGAAGGTACCACAGCCTTTACAAGCTGTCATCGAAAGACATACTTTAAAAGCTCCCACAGAAGACTGAATGCAATAGAAGTAGCTGAGCAGGATGAAAGTAACTGAACCAACTTAGTTGAAGTCATTGTTCATGTCCACGTTCTGTTTTAGTGATTACCCTCCAGTTGGACAATGAATCATATTAAAGGGAGGTTTGATACTTACAGTTTGTCTGATAAAAATCCAGATTACTTTAGAAGCAATGATGAGTATTTGGGAAACCATTAGTCTTATTTCAAATTACTGAATTCAACTATCAGGAGAAAATTTTAGAGCGCAATTCCATTTATCATGGATTAAAAAAAAGATTTTTTCAGTTGAGAAAACATATGAACATTCATGGCAAAAAACCTGCTACAACAGATCCATGTGAAATGAGAATCTCTGAGGTCAAGGATGTTATGCCAGTAAATGGCAAACACTGCATTATAAAACGGTAAAATAAGTGTTAAGTGTACTCTCTACTAGAGAGATAACAGGGCTAAAAGAGACAAATACAATAGCAAAGCCAACTGGAAGAAAAAAGAAATCTCAACTGTGAATAAAAACATAACAATTCCATATATTGTTCTCTACAATTGATTTACCTAGGTCTTGCAAGGGGATACACACTGCAAAGGGTAGACTTATACAATACATACATTTTGTCTGCAACACCTAAGACAGACAGATGAAGGAACACATAAATATGGTAAATAAATTCTGTTGCAGTGTTAACCAAAGAGATTATAAAAATTCATTAAAATAAAACAAATAAATAAGGGTAGTAAGTGCTTATGGATTTTTTTGACTGCATTTATGCCCCATCCCTGGAGGTGTTCAAGGCCAGGTTGGGTGGGGCTTGGAGCCCCCTGATCCAGTGGGAGGTACCCCTACCCATGGCAGGGTGTGGGACTGGATGGGTGCCTGTGCCAGGGCCTCCCCACCCTCACAGGGAAACGTGTATCCCTAAGATCTCATCTCAGTCTCCCCTCTTTCAGCTTAAAACTGTTCCCCTTATTCTATCCCTGTACTCTCTGATCAAGAGCCCCTCCCCAGCTTTGCTGGAGCCCTTCAGTACTGGGAGGCTGCTCTAAGGTCTCCCTGGAGCCTCTTTTCCCACTCAGAGAAAGTGTTTTATCTTGACCTGGGTATCTGTAAATCACCTCACAGATCGTCCAGTACACAGACACAGTAAAGCCCCGTCCGACATTCCCACCCCACATAATCTGCTCCTGCGTGAGGACTTTGGGGGGCAGTTTCAGGGGTGTGTTTAAGCAATTCTGTTCACCGATTCTCTTGAAGATTTCAGAAGTTTCCAGAGAGCTTCAAGTGAGGCAGCTCAGTGAGCTGAGGATCGAGAGGCCAACACAATATGAGAAGCGTACAGGTGTAGTGTGTTTCTCAGAAAGACAGTGCATCCCACAGTGCCTCTGCAGTTGTAGAGAACAATCACCAGATGGAGCTGCACAGTCACAAATCTGATTTATGACCGCAAGAGGAGTTCATTTCCCACTGTTCTGTTTGGCCTGACACATTCCAGCACTTCCTAATAACTCAGCTTCTGAAAGACAGGATGAAATGTTTTCCTTTACAAAAGCAAAGTGTACACAGAGGAAGTGATGGGATACTGAATGGGAGGAAGCAGAAGCCAAAAAAACCCACCCCAAACCCAAGAAACTAACACCACTAA